>JBBPDB010000146.1:3648408-3662455 GCA_037974465.1 Brachypetersius altus
TTCTGTAAACGCTGCAGCATTTCTCTGATTCTGATGTTCTCCTTTAAAATGAGGCTTTAAAGAACAATATTTTTATTTGGAAATGAGGAGAAATATTGTCAGCGGTTCTTAAAAACGAAGGCAAGGCTGTTCAGTTCAACACTCGCAGCTAGAAAAGATCAAACCTGAGAAGCATTAAGCCAGTGGTCTCTTAATTTTTCCCCGAGCTGTAGATATAAATCCACAAATGTATCAGTCGACTCCCAAAAAGCAGGAATAAAGGGTCTGATATAGATATTTGAGGGCTTAGTTACTATGAGCTCCCAGGAGCTGGAGTTTGCGCTCCTCTGACACTCATTAGTGCGGCTCATTAGTGCTGATTCGGGCACAGTAACCGAGGTGGGATGTTAAACGCTGCAGGGCTCTGGATTCGAGACACCTTCACTTTTCTCCGGCTGCTTTTCCCTCCAGAATCTGAGTGATTTCACTCTGGTGCCATGTTTCACCACACCCTGCTGGTTATATCTGTATCTGTCCCAACAAAACCTCACCCACAATGCAATCAATACAGTCTCCACCCATACAAGCTCTTCAAACTCGCCTGGGTTAATCAGCCTGTCTCCAACCACACACACACACACACTCTTTCTGCCGCTCCAGCTCCTCTCCGAAACTCCTAAAAGCCCTGTGGAGTCCCACAGGCCCAGCAGTGCGGAGTCCCGCCTTCCTTAACTGTGTGCTTCATAAATATTTAATGGAACGTAATGAGAACTTAGAACGAAACGAGAAGTTTCTTAATGATTTAGATGGATGAAGTTCTAATGGCTTTAGATGATCTGAAACCACTTTTAAATGTTTTTGTAGGCGACCTGTGGATCAATGCTCACGGACTCTCCTCTTCTATTCAGTCATATTCTATTAAATAAATATACATACACTGCTGTGCAAAAGTCTCGAGCCACACCTCTTTTTGTTTTGAATCACGCTGTTCATGCAAAAATACTACTTTTTGCCTGTTAAACTGACTTATTGAGGAGATTAAATGAATGAAATGTGAACAAATGTGTTACTGACAGCATCTGAGAAATTCTGTAAAATGGAAACGTGGAGTTTAGTGGCGATTACTACCCACAAAGCGAGGCTAAGAAAGGAGCTCCTGATTTTAATAAAAAATATATTTTAATATATTTTAGCTTGAAATAAGAATTTACTAGTTATGCTCCGATTGATCGGCCACCGATCGTGATCGGCCGATATTGGCTAAAAATAGCTTGATCGGTGAACCCCAAAAGCGCCGATCACATGACATAAATTACTCGCGCGACTTTTTCACACCTGCAGCACGGCGCACAGGTAAACAGCAGCAGAGTGGAGCTTACAGTGCCAACATGAGTTCTCCCGTCTGGAAGTTTTTCTGATAAAGACGTAAAGTTAGCTGTTTGCAATGTATGTCGTGATGAAATCCCTCGAGGTGGAAGCAAGCAACGGCATTTTAACACCACTAACATGATTAGGCGTCTTAGAACACGCCATACAACTGAATATGAAACTGAAACTAAACCAGCCGAAGCCAACAACATCCCCAACCAGCAGACTGAGTGATGCATACAGCAGGGATAGTACGAGGTGGAAAGACATCACGTTCAGAATTATGGAATTCATGGGGTTTTATTTCTTGGTTTGTGACTGTTTGCCACAAAATTGAGTCAATTGGCTTACCAGACAAGGCTTAAAGAAGCAACGTTAGAATTCGTTAGCATTAATGGTAACGTTCAGATTTTAGATACAGAAAAGTAAAAAAGCGAGTAAAGTTGCACCAAGCCGAGCTGGTAGATTATAGATAAAAGATTCCCATACCCCTGCCATTCTGTGATCGGCAGTGATCGGCAATCGGCAGATCATGATCTTAGTGATCAGCAATCCGTGATCGGCCCCAAAAATGCTGATCGGAGCATCTCTAGTATATATTGAAAACTAAAAATATTTTTAAGTGAAAACTCATATTTGTGATCTTTCATTTTATACAGCATCTAATCGAGGACAAAAGTGTTTTCCTTTTTCAAGAGAACCATTTCAACAAAATTGCCATGATTGGCAGGTTATCCATGTGTCTGCACATGTGAGCACAATTTCACAGCTGGTGACAAATGACAAAACACTCAAACACAGAAAGAAAGAGGAGAAGGAAGGTGTGGGTTTGACGAACTTGGAGCGGCCTCACCTCTGGGGGCTCATGGTGGGATCGAGCACCGCCAGCCTCCACAGCACCACCATCTCATCACACATGCTGGCACACGCATGAGCTGCCACCTCCGTCTGGCCATTGCTGCGACCTGTGTGCCCACTGGCACTGCTGTGAGACGCCGACGTTCGTACACTGTACCACCAACCAATAATCTGGAGGGAGAGAGAGAGAATGTGAGAGAGTGAGAGAGAGAGAAAGAAAATTTAGTGCGAATTAGAGAGAGACAAGAGAGAGACAGAAAGAGGGGAGAGAAAAAGAGAGTGATAGAAAGAGAAGGACAGAGAGAAAAACAGTGACACTTGTACACAAGCTCTGCATGTAGACAACTTCATTCATTTATCAGTTCATTGACTACATCAAATTCCTCAAGCTAATCATTTTAATACAAATATGTACATAAGATGAAATATAACATTACATTAGATTCCAATACCTATCCATACCTATGTCACCACAGTGTGTGATACGGGTTTCTAAACAAAAGTCACCCACATCACACACTGTTTATTGGCCAAGTATGTGAGCGAACACAAACAAGGAATTTGGTTCCGGTGTCTCAAGTACAACGATATAAAAATTACACAACAAACAATATACTGTGCAAAGTAGTAAACAATAATATACAATCTACAGTGTGAATACCTGAATGAGTATCATTTGAAAATATGCTTATACTATTAATCTAAATATATGTATGAAGATACATACATATTTGCATACACACACACTCAGTGTATAACTCAACAATACAATATAATAAACAATCTAAATCTTATATACAGAAAATACAGGATTACAGAAATGAATACAACAGAGTGTACATAAAGTGCAATTGCGGTCTTGTAGTGTGAAGCAGTGTAACAGTTCAGCTGTTAAGGAAGGTGATGGCTTGGGTGTGACAAGTATAACATTTTTATTTTTTTTTTTAAATGAAGTGAGTGTTCTATACTTGTTCGTAGGTGAGGCACTGCTCAGTGAGGATCTCTAGCAGCGGTGCAGCGTTGCTGTCTCTCCTCTTGAACATCTCCCTGACGATGGATAGAAGGTTCCAGATGCCCTCAGGCTCTCTGCCCCTCAGGGGCCTCAGTAAGCAGGCCCATTCAGCTGCAGCCGGTGGCTCAGTGGAGGACAGATACATGGAGTTCACATCACTGGGAAGGAAAAAAGAACAACACTGGTAGCTTAGCAGACGTACTATTTTACAATATTTCATTAATGAATATTCCCACACACAGCAAGACGCACAGGCAGAACACACCAACCCCGACACACAGACGCCAACACACAAGGCACAATATAAGACAAGCCTGCAATGATGAGTGCAGAGGAATGACCAAATGAATACATTCAACCACCACTTAGAAATGGAAATATGTTGTGGTTTATAGCTAATTAAAAAACAGAGAGGCTTAATGAGAAGATTGCTGGGGGAAAAAAGGTAAGCTATACAGGCTTTCCAATGGCAGGCTTATCAATCTCAGAGACACAAGCAGATTAATTAAGTGCGCTTATCTCTAGGATGGAGACAATATGCAAATATGAAACAAAAATATCAATAAATATATAATTTTCAATCATTAAAACAGTAAAAATGTATTAAAAGGTAAAAGGGGCATTCGGCTAACGGCCTCATTCAGAGCGACTTACATTCATTAGTTACAGGGACAGTCCCCCTGGAGACACTGAGGGCTAAGTGTTAACGTTTAACATTTGCATGTATTTATAAAATGTCAGTAGTGCAGGAGTCTAGTGTGTTCATGTTTGCATACGTTCCTGAGTAGCCACAGATGGGAAGTTTAGTCAGGAAGGTCAGGATCATAAATAAACAGCTTTTCATTTACATGGATGTTACTGATAATTATGAGCTCATCTAATTATTTATTTATGATCCTCCTTAACTAAACTTAACCTATATACACACATAGGGATGTATGTAAACATGTACGTGTACAAACTACAACTGCTACACTACTGACATTTTATAAATATTCGCAAATGTTAAACACTGTCTACCATGCACCTTATTATTTTATCACAAGAATACATTTAATTTTATTGTTATTTAGTGTTTTATTGTATTCTACTTGTGTAGTGTGCTTTATTTTTATAGTGCAAACTTGAGGGGGCTCAGAATCCAAGAATGTCATAACTGATAAAGATGTTCCATTGGTATCTATCTGTATGTGACAACAAACTTAAATCCTGAAACCCACATTTTCTACTGTGATAATATAAAACCTCTCATAACTGGAGCAACACTAGATAAACAGCCGATGTTCACACTGTACCATAATGACCTTTTGCAGCTTGACTGAACATACCTGAACACTACAGGTGAGGGGCCACAGAACTTGTGCAGTGTTTTTTTAATGTTGTCACTGAGGGTGGATTCATCCAGGTACCAGGTGCTCTGGTCAGAGGCTGAAGGTCCAGCAGTAGGGTCTGTAAAAGTGTCAGAGTTCATTTGCAGCCATGCTACAGAGTCAACACCCACTACAACTTTTTCACACTGTGCTCTTTGCGGTGAGTAACACTTGTCATGACAGCAGCTTTAGAAGTTTTCACACCACCATCACTGCAACACATCTGGAGCGCATTTATATCAGAACAGCATGACAAGTAATACTGATCCTCAGAAATATAAACATGCAACTTATGTTTCTACTAATCAAACTGTTAAACTTTCATAGTGATACTGTTTGTTCACCAGACCTGCGGCTACAAATGCGAATACAAAACAAATAGTGTTCGCACTTCATACATCTGTGTTGTGCCGAATTCAGTCGTTTGTCCAACAATTTTATAAAAAAGTATTTTTATACTTCAGTTAGAAACTTAACTAAATTCATTCTCAGTGATACAATGACCGAAAAACAGCTTAAAGACAAAATTAAGAATTTCTGATAATTGCAGGCCACAATAAAATTTTTTTTGTAGTCGTCAGAAACCACAACACACTTTTCTAGACCAGTATTTCATGCTAATGAACAGGTACACAGGTGCACTCTGTGGCATAGATATAATGATCAGTGTCAGTCAACTACCACTGTTTCTTCAAAAACGCTCAGTATATGATTATTATATGCTAACTATACCAGCTATCTTGCAGTATAGAACTAGCTTCATCACAAAAACTGTAAGTGCAGGAAAAAACACAGATTTGAAATCAGCATGAAACCCACTACAGAACCCACTCATCTCTGATGACTTTGACCTTTACTAACATAGCAAAACAGACTAGTGTAACGTTCGTTAAGTCTGGGCTGGTTCTAAGCACGGTTTTACCAATGTTTGACCAGTTTCTGTTAGAGGCCCTACAAACAGATCTGATATCTAGAGCAGAGCACTGATCATAATAAAGGTTTCCATACCTGGAGCTCCACATACTGTGTTAATAGCGGTGGACTGCGATGAAAGAAGCTCATCCAAGAGACGCTGGGCTGTGGGTAAAATCTGGTGGCACAGAATACAACGTTTTAAATGATTATAGTGAGCAAAGAGCCATAGTGTACAGGGACAGCGGCTAGTGGTTCCTCTTTTCTGGTGCTACTTTTTTGTATGCGCTTTTTTTCGCATGTCCTCACACCAGAGATGTTCACAAGTCATTTTTACCAAGTCTCAGGTCTTTGTGCTCGAGTCTAAGTCAAGTCTCAAGTCTTTGAGTGGTAAATTTTACAATCGGCGACTCTAAATGTGGGACTTTTGAGCTGTAGTTTAAAAGATATGCTAATTGGCCACACCCCATGATTACAATTGGCTGTTGCTAAGCAGGGGGCGGTCTGTGTGCTGTGATATGCCCTCACCAACATGGAGGATATGCCTTAAATTATCTTAAATCTAAATATTAAATATGATAAATATATCTCCACTCTAAATGTGAAACTCCACAGTTAAATGGGGCTCGGTGACCCCTTTCCAATGAAAACCGCTGTTAGCTGAAAACCGGTCACCTCGGAGAAAAGTAATGGGACACCAGGGCGAGGTGAGCGTGAGGTTTTCGGGTCGTTGGAAAGAGTGCGAGATATAAATAAATAATTCCACGAAACATGGTTTACGAGTTATGACTCATGAGTCTCAGCACAGAGTCCGAGTCAAGTCTCAAGTCATTGAGGGAAAGACTAAAGTCAAGTCACAAGTCTTTCTTTGTGCAACTTAAGTGCAACTTGAGTCCGAGTCTCAGACTCGAGTCCCCATCTCTGCCTCAAACACATTAACTACTGATACAGTCGCCAGGAGTCACTGGACATAACAACATGAAACAATCACAGACGAGTCTCATCAGTCATATAACTTCCCAACTGAGATCACAAGACTACCGGGTGCTCCGAGGATTGTTATCGGCACTGGCAGGTGGCGCAGGCAGCAGAGATGCAGGCTACTTGAGCACTGAGGTAGAGTGCATCAGCTAAATGCCATAAATGTAAATTTAAAACAAATGCACCCCCTCATTCCTGAAGCTAGCAACTAGTAAGCTGTACTGCGCATCGCTGGAACCGAAACAAAGACTCAAATAAGAGCGCGGGGCGCGGTTTGTGCATATCTGTGCATACAGTAACAGTAGAGTAAACATTAAACATACATACAGAGCCACAAACCTTCCAGTCAGACACCCTCTCTCTGCTCCTTACCCCTGCATACACACCCCTTAGAAGAAGTACTTACTCCTGTAATCAAGTCCATCACTACATGCCTGAAAGACGCTCTTCTGCAGCTTCAAGACTGCTTCACTCACACTGAATGGAGCTTTTCTGAACACCAGGACCTGGCTGCACACGTTCTAGGTGCGGAGTGGTACTGCGAACAAACGTATCCAGGCGTTTCCCTCCCAGAAGTCCTGGATAACCATCCAGGTGTGCAAACAATTCGGAACTTCGCCTTCAGGTCAGGAAACAAAGAACTGTACAGTGCTGCCAGAGCTGATCTGATAAGGACAATCAAGAAAACTAAATCTGACGACAGAAGGAAGTATTCAGCAGAGTACCAACTTCAGGGGGCCGACCAACACCACTGCGGAATCAAGCATTGCTCTACCAGAACACCTCCTTCACACGCTTCGAGACTCAAACCCCAGCTTCCTTTCACTGACTGTCCAGGAACAGGATGTTAAACGGATGCTCAACAGGGTGAACCCCAGGAAAGCAGCCGGACTGGGTGGAGTCCCAGGGAAGGTACTCAGAGCCTGTGCAGATCACCTTTCACAGGTCTTCACCACAATATTCAATCTCTCTCTCATACAGGCCATCATCCCAGCCCGTCTGAAGTCTGCTACCATCATATCATCTCACCCATCATCACTAAGTGCTTTGAGCAGCTGAACTACATTAAAGCTTGCCGACCATCCCTCCTTCAATACAGAGCAAACAGGTCAACAGAGGATGCCACAGACACCGCCCTTCACACCACGCTAAGCCATCTGGAGCAATGGGAATCACGTTAAAATGCTCTTCATCGATCTCAGATCGGCCTTTAACACAATCATCCCCAACATCTTGGTCAGCAAACAGTCTGACTGGAATCCCCCAACACACCTGCTCCTAGATCAAGGACTTTCTCCCAAACCGGCCCCAGACAGTAAGACTGGGACCCTACTGCTCCTCCACCCGGACACTGAGCACAGGTTCCCCTCAAGGGTGTGTGCTGAGCCCACTGCTGTTCATCTGATACACCTCTGACTGCAGACCCACCCACATCAGCAACACAATAGGTAAGGTTGCAGAGGACACAACACTGGTGAGGCTGATCTCGGGTGGAGATGAGTCTGCCAAGAGGGACGAGGTCCTGAGGCTGTCTGAGTGGTGATTTTTTTTTCTTTCTTTTTTTTTCTTCTGAGTGGTGCTTGGCAAACAACCTGGCTCTGAACACTAAAATAAACCTAGAGAGATCAGCCTGGACTTCAGGATGCACATGACAGATCCACACGCTCTACATCAAGAGTGACTGTGTGGAGAGGGTGCACACCCACAGGCACCACAATCTCTGCCAATCTCTCCTCGGCGGCCATCAAAAAGGCAGAGCTGCATCTGCACTTCCTGAGAGGGCTCAGGAAGAACATCATCAGCGAGAAGCTGCTGGCTACCTTCTACCGCTCCACCACCAAAAGCATACTGACTTACCGCACCCCAATATGGTTCACCCACTGCACAGATTCAGACCAGAAGAGACTGCAGAGGGTAGTCAAGACAGCACAGAAAATCATCAGTTGTCCCCTCCCCTCACCGAAATACATCTACACATCCTGCTCACGGCCTGTTCAACCTTCTGCCCTCAGGTAGGCGCTACAGATCCATCAGAACTAGGGTCAACAGGCAAATAGACAGTTTTTTCCCCACAAGCCATCACTGCACTACACACAAACTCATACTATTCGCACTCACAGACAATGTGCAATAACAGCAACAAGTGCAATATGATCATTTATTTATTCTTTTATATATATATATATACACACACACATATATATACACACACATATATATACATACACACACACATTAGGTCAGTTGTAATTCACCTCAGCACTTGCAATCCTTGACTCGTTAAGTTTGTCACTGCTGTCTGTGCGCAACTTCATTTTTGATGTTTATTGTCTGTACTATGTTCTCTGTCTGCACTCGTTTGCACCGTTAAGTATCCCCTACAATTTCGTTGTATGAGTTGCATCCTGCTTCTGTACAATGACAATACAAGCTATCAATCTATCTCTCTATCTCTCTATCTTTCTATCTAATATGTTTGTCTTGTGCTTAAGAAAAAGACAGGGTTTAGTGAAGATTAGAAAAGATTCCATCAGCCTTAAAATCTGTGTGTGTTATGGTGCATCTCCTCTCTGTCACTAAATTGATTGTGCTGAACCTGGCCAAGGTACATTAATGTGTGGAAAAACCCAATTTTTTTAAGTCAGACAAGGAAATAAATTCTTAACTTCCCTAAATGTAGCATTTAAATGACATTACCGAAATTACTACAACATAGAAACATACTTTTGCACAACTTGGTTCCATATGGTTGAACATCATACACGTTAGACATGCAAAATCAGCCAGGTGACCAAAACCTTTCCACACTCGCTCACCTGCTGTGGAAGCTCACTGATGAGGTACTGTGCAAACTTCTGAAGTTGGTCCCTCTGTAGCCTGGACAGGGACTCTGATACTGGGGCTCGCAGACACACGGCAGATGCCTATAAGGACAAACAAAAAATCCTGATATTTAATCTCAAAACATCAAAAAACTCATTTCAGAACTTCAATCTGACTAACTTCACACAATACTTAAGCTGATTCATTTTAGATATGGAACTCATCTTTGATACAGATTTGATCAGGAATAGTTAATGAGGCTCATTATTCTACTTTTGTGAGGCTTGATCTCCCTAAGGCTTCAACACCATTTGGAAACCAGGTCTGCAAACCATTTTCACCTCAGTACATTTGACTTTCCATTAAAATGTCATAAATTATTAACATTTTGAATGTATTCCTGTCTGTGGATATGAAGTACACTGTGATAGGAAGTAAAGTGCTATCTATCAGAATGGGAATGTCTTAGTAAACAGACATTACCAAATGACGTATGCATTTTTATTTTACAGTACAGTGCGCCTTTATTGTTTGTTTGATGCTGTTATTAACTAACCAGCTATAGTGGGTCACTCTGCTTTAAGAGTAATAAAGAAAATAGTAAACATGTTGTAAATGGCAGTTATTTAAAAAAAAGCTACAATAGCTCTCCAGCCATAAGTTGCTAAATCTCAATTAAATGCAAGAACGAAACTGGTGCAAAGATTTCAAGATAGGCTCATACCAAATGACTACATTAACGACTGAACTTTTATGACAGCCAAAGGTCAATTCTGCACTTTGCATGATATTTTAGTTTAGTGCATACATAGCTACCCATCAGCAAAAGCATTCAAAATCTTGAGATGTGATTCATCTACACCTTTAGATAAATCTCGAGCATTCTGATTAATTGAGGGTGCTATGTAACTAGGTTTCTTTAATTAAAGCACACTGCAGGGTACTGTGGTTTGTGGTTTGCTGATATATGGAGCAGCTTTAAAGGGCAGAATGTCACTTTGCTGCCCTCCCCCAGTTTCAGTCTTCAGTGTAAACTTGAAACTTGCTTATTTACAATTACGGCATGTGCAATGAGGTCAAGACAGGCGCGCTTTGAGCCGAGAGGAGCTAATTTTTCTTGGCTCAAAGCGTGGTCATTAGAGTGAAAACAGAATGTTCTGCAAAGGTTGTGCCATAGGCCACTAATGCAGAATGTGTCCGACATCTAAAAGGGTGTGTGTATGTCACAGGAGGTGGGAGTCATCAGTTTTAAATGAAGAATCAAATTTACACCATTTTCCACATTTACTCTAAATGCAGTCGATCAGCCAAGGCATGTTTGGTATTTAAATTTTGCTTCTTAACTTAAGCAATGGTGCTACAAGCCCAATTTACCTTACAGACACTAAACCCAAAATCAATCTTCACCCAAAATCAATAGTCACCCAAACTGCTTCCATAAAAATATACAACCAAAGCTCCCCTAAATCCACATCCAACTCCTCCTTCAGGTAACTCAGACTTGTTATTGGGGTTTAGGACTGAGTATGACTTACTGTGAGCTATAAAACTGAATAACACAGCACTAGGGAGCCAATTCAGACAACAGGGCTGTTATTCAAAAAGCACTCACAGTCACAAATACTGATTCGAGATCAGCACTCCTGCTACATAGGTTGTTGTAAAGTGCTGTTCAGGGCTATACTCTACAGTAAAGAAGACCTAGATGTGGTTAAGGAGGTGAAGTTTTATGGATGTTTTTATGAAACAGATTTGCTATCTAGTGTTTAGCATCTTTATCCTCATAGCTCCACTAAAGAAGCAAAACTTTGCTGATACATCTGTTGGTAGTGGAAGATTTAATTGATTGCATTGTAAAAATTAGATTTTACAGCAAACAATTACTTTAAACTTTGAACTGGATTTTTATTTTGTTTGTGACAGAAAGTGATTAAATGTTTTCCAGGTTAAAGTGTTTATAACGTTTTGGTGCCCCTTCTCGGTATTAACCCATCTTTATGCATTGCCTGCATAAAGGTACAAAGCAAGGACTTAAAATGTTAGGAAAATACCCATCAGTAGGTCTCCTCAAACTGCACATGCATGCACTTAAACCCACACAGGCCAGGCTATGGGCCATGTCAGCAGAAAGTGTGGCACCTAATGCTAAAGACAGACCACAAAGTGTGAAAACCACCCCTAGCCCACTCTCCTGCTATGATGAACAGTAAAAGACTACCAACATAACACACCCACAGACACAGACAGCCTGAAATTCCTTAGTAAGGTGTAAATACTACCAATTACTTTATAACACGTTTTTCACTGTACTGCACACTGAGCAGTAAATACAGATCAAGGTCTTTAAAAATGGAACAGCAGGCCACAATATACAGCGTCACGCTGCGATCAGAGAAGATTATGGCAGTGAAAGTCTCACATCTCCAGGTCTGTGTGGTGTTGATGGGCTCAGCTTGCCCACCAGATTCAATACAATATTGTTTACTAAAGGTCAGCGCTAGGGCTGGAATAAAATCTTAAAAGAGTCAGGAGTCTGTGTGTCTCTTAGATTCTCACTGTGAAGAACTAAAGAACACAATGAGAAAGCTGTGGAGCACCAAGGCGGGAGATAAAAGTGCTATTGATTCTGTATTCTTCCGAGATTTCTACGCTCAGATAAACAAGGCTTTAGAGAAACAATGAGGGCCCCATCAGTGCATGTCTTCTAAAGATCACCTTCAGTCAGAAAACTGAGGTAAACACTGAACCTGGAGAGCCTGAAGCAAGCAGTAAAGCTGTTTATTCAGAGGTTTTGCAATCAAAAAGTCTCAACAAGTAACAGTACAGCGATGATGGTTTCCCGCCCCCCATGGTAGAAATGGACGATTTTTGTTTACAGCTAGAAGACTGAATTATTGAACTTTGTTTGGGGAACGAAAAAAAGTGAGCATTTCTCTCTGTATTTCTATACTGAAAACGCATTCACTGCTAACAAAGAGTGCAAGTGTGAGGAAGTTTATTCAAAAATGAGCTCATTACAATTTCCCGACGCCTGAAGCATGCAGAAGAGAGGGAGCCCACCCACAAACACGCAAATGCTAAAAGCCACCCACGATCTGGGCTGCGGAGTCTATCTGGCCGAGCAAGGCCCTCCTACAGGGGGATATCAGGACAGAGCAGATCCCTGCCTCCACCCTCTGTGCTCCACAGGGAGCCTTCAGACTTAATCAAAAGCCTCTCAGCACTCTCACACCCACACCAATCGCTCACAGATAGAGAGACCTCCAACTCATAGGCTAGTAGTAGACTACAACTACTTTGTTTCCCTCTAAAAACATTATCATTGCATTTGTGATCATTTCACAATTCACAGTGTGGTTTCTGATCAAATATTTTTGCCTTTTCTGAGGAAGGACATTAATTAAGAAACCAACAAACAAACAGGCACGATCCACACAAAATCTAGTGGGTTTAACTGCTTAAAAATAATTCCAAACATTCACTGAATACATTTATTACAGAAGCATTACTGCATGAACACTAGGGGCTGATATGTTTTGACACCATATATCAATATTTTAGATTTTCAGGTCATTAGTTATGCATTCCTTTCCCGCTAATGAGCTAAAAATACTAAGATTTCCACAAAATGTGGGTCAAAGAAATCATCAAAGACTACCAAAAAATAATTTAGGCTGTACTACAATATGATACATCTATTAGAAAGTTTCAGAAGTTTACAGTCTCTAATGTTTGTTAATGAGGTCCCAGTGGCTGAGACTGTGAGTAGTTTGCTACTGAGTATGTATGTTTAGGTGTGATACAGAACCAGTATAGAGATCCTCTATAAAAGATGAACTAAGAGCAGTCTTGAAGTGTCTGACCAAACCATAACGACCATAATCAAAATAAGTTGACTTCACACTAAAAACTGAGCTCAGATCAGTGTCTGAAGACCATCTATAGGGGATCTATAGGGGATCTACAGGGGATCTACAGGGGATCTACAGGGGACCGGCACTCACATTGTGAATCCTGAAAAGGCATAGCGCCACCACATGAGCGCACCATTTGGCCCCGGCTCCGCATGTACAGCTGCATGAAGTAATTCGGCAGCGGTCAAACATGACCGCCACATTGTAGGCACCCTTTGATTGGCCAGCTTGGGGCGAGACGACGGTGGCACTGAGGTGGAAACCTGCAAAAGAATAAAAGTAAGAAAGGAGGGACAGATGCAAACTTAATCAGAAAAATAAAAATATCAGAATCAGAAAACTTCATTCGTCTTGGGTGTTACAACTGTGCAGACACACAGAAACAACATAACATTTAAATAAATCAAAAAAAAACTCTGCAGGGAAAAACACCATATACACTACACTATGCTATATACACAAATACTGGGGTATAAACACTATAGAAAAATAACTTTCAGTTAAGTGAATTAATGATAACACAAATAGTGGTCAGGTGTGTGTTACTGCACATAACAGAGATACGGATCGGTAATACGGACAGTGTACATCAGTAGTAAATCAGCAATGTGATATTTTGCATGCTAAGACTATTGCACATAACAAAATGACTTAGCACCCAATAAGAAGACTGTATATGATACTGCACCTAATACAACTAATGCATATAATAACATGTCCCTCGCCCAAGCAGCTGTTCCAAAATGCTTTAAGTCCACCTCCATTGTGCCAGTGCCGAAACACTCCAGTCCAACATGCCTGAATGACTACCGCCCTGTAGCACTCACACC
>JBBPDB010000146.1:3692332-3705497 GCA_037974465.1 Brachypetersius altus
AGTATAGAACTAGCTTCATCACAAACACTGTACCTGCAGGAGACACTACACACAGATCTGAGATCAGTATAGAACTAACTTCATCACAAACACTGTACCTGCAGGAAACACTAAACACAGGTTTGAAATCAGCATGAAAAACACTACAAAACACACAGAAACTTATCTCTGATGATTTTGAAATGTTGACCTGCGTAATCAGACAATAGAGAATTTTAAAAATAGACAATATAACAGTAGAACTGTAACACTGCCACTGCTGTGTGTAAGATTCACTGTGCTATACAAGCAGATCAGTAGTGCAAATGGTTTATTTCAGCTGGTTCAGATCACCATAGCTTGGCTATTCTTCAACCAACCCAAAAGATCGCATGTCACCCCACTGCTGATTGACCTAAACTGGCTACTCAAATCGCTAACTCTTACCAACAGAGTGACTTCTGGGTCCGCACCAAGCTATATTAACCAGCTGGAGGCATGGAGGGAGCGAGTAGATGTTCCTACTTGCTCCCGCCATGCCTCCAGAGAACATTGTCTGGTTTTGCCATCCCTACACACAAGGCAAACCCAGTCCAGGCAGTCTCATTTATGGTTCCCTGCTGGTGGAATAAGCTTCCAAAGGTGACCAGATCAGCAGAATCTTTCTCTATCTATCTCCTGAAGACTCATCTTTCCAGAGAGCATCTCCTCTCCTCCAGATTCTTGCACTACTCCTACATAAATTTACATAAATAGATTTAGCACTTAGAACTCTCACACTGTCCTGAAACTTGAGTATATCCTCAAATTGTTAGTCGCATTGGATAAAAGCATCTGCCAAATAAATCCAATGGAATGTAGTAGAACTGTATTTATTTCATTCAGTGTGTGTATGCATGTTTGTGCAGGTAATTTTAAATAGAATTGTGCAACTGCACAATACACAGCTAACACACAATACAGAAAAATGACTTATTACCATACAAGCCTGAGAAGATAGAACCCAGAGCTCCTTTGGTTGAGGGTTCTGTAGCTATATATCTACAGAAAAGACGATGTCCTGTTGCGTCTCAACATCACAGGTTGTGATTCATTCTCATTTCGTTAAACCACATCTTCTAGGCTCGAATCCGTAAAAGTAAGGAAATAATACAGTAATGCATCATGTCAAGCCACTCCTTATTATCTGATAAACCATTTAACTTGAAGCCACATTGTTGATGACTTCAGGGCAACCCTATAATCATGAACTCTATTCAAGTAAACTTTTCCAACAATAACAAAACTAATTTCTCAGTGTTTATTATACGTCTCCTAGACTTGGACAATAAAAAAGCCTTTCTTGAAATAGATTATTTGATTTTTGCAGTTTACAATACCATACGCATTTGAATTTCTTCTCTGGGAGTCCATCCGACACTTTCGCCTTTGTTACTTCCAGGTCCTGGACACAATTCATTATATTATTTAATAGATACAATTATTTGATATGCCACAATCTTTCATCAGAATGTAAGGGCCTCTGATTTTTTTATTTGGTGCTATGCAAAGGAAAAATAATATCCGATACATCATAACCATTAATATTGCGTTTCACTTCAGATTCATATTCAAATGTTATTTATCACATACACCATTATACATGGTACGACATGCAGTGAAATGCTTTTTGCGATGCCTGACCTTTAAACGGTTATAAAAACAGTAAAAATAAAAAACAGTAAAAATAGTAGGAACAGTAGAAACAGAATGCCGGTAGGATAATGTGCAGGTGCATTACCAACAAGACATACATGAATGTATGATATACATAAAAGAACTATATGGGGTAGAGTATTATTAATGTGGATATGAATGCAATATGGATAGAGTCACAGTTGCAGGTATCAGCAATCCTGTAGAAACAGTATGCTGGTAGGATAAAGTGCAGGTGCATTGCAAACGAGACATACTTCTCCGTCCCATCACTTCATCAAAACATTTATCTAGGGGGGAAATATCTAGGGGTATGTAATGACTAGGTTTGCAGAGCATAAGATGAGTATAAAAACACAGTTTTTTTGTAAGCATGTAGTAATTTAAAATGATCACCTAAATGTATGCCCACACATATGTGTTTGTGTTACAGGCGAGCGGAGGTTCGATTGCTTGAGAAGATGAGACTGAACTGTCAGGTGTTTAAAGATGAGATTGTGCTGGTGCATCTCAATCGGCACGTGGCTCATCTGCAGACGCTGCTGGAAGAGGCCATGGTCAAGGTTTGGAAAAAAGTGACAGTTTATAGACAGACAGACAGATGGATTGATGGGTAGATGGATGGATAGATGGATGGATGAATAGATAGATAAACGGATGGATGGATGGATGGATGAATAGATAGATAGATGGATAGACGGAAAGACGGATAGACGGAAAGACGGATAGACGGATAGACGGAAAGACGGATAGACGGATAAATGTTTAGGTGGATGGACGGATAAATGTTTAGGTGGATGGACGGATAAATGTTTAGGTGGATGGACGGATAAATGTTTAGGTGGACGGACGGATAAATGGACGGACGGACGGACAGACGGACGGACATCATTAGATAAATGAATGAGTGCTACAGGAGTTTTAAACACCCCAGGGACACTCAGATGAGAATGGTCCAACAACCAGAAATGCCTAGCCAACGATATTCTATGTAGAATTAGATGTTTATCATTTATTACTGATCAAGGTGGACCAACAGGCTAGATATGTCTAACAGAGTGAAAAGTAAGTTGACACCTGAATGATACCTGCTCACTGATCTTGACCATTGATAAATAGGATAAAGTGGGTTCGCAAGATGTAGAGAAACATTAAAAGTGCCGATCTATGATAACTGGATCTGCTAAAAATGTACAATCAATGTACAAGTGTAGTTATGTAGGTGTGTGGATTGTGTGTTTCTGAAGAATTGAGTGATACTTTTCACTTCTTATGATCCAACACCAGTGAACACCAATGCATTAAAGACAAACCTGATATGTTCTTTAAACCCCAGTATTGTTCAAAACCAATAGTTTGAGCCTGTGTTGCTAAACAATACTACAGACTAGAAAACACGTAGGTTTATACCAGACTAGCAAAAGTTTTCCTGCAGTATGGCAAGATTCCCAGTCCCTGCAGATGAAAAGCATCTCCATAGCATGATGCTGCCACCACCATATTTCACCATAGGTATGTTGTTTTCTGAGGCAATTTTGCCACACATGCCTCTTTGAAATCTGGCTGAAACGTTTCTATTTTTTAACCCTAAAATCAATTCTCCCACTTCTTAACTGAGACTTTCTCATGCTTTAATGTAGACACTCATATATAAAAATGTGTATTTCACCTGTATTGTCTTGGACTGTAAGACTGACACTGGCAGTTCTTAGTTTAATAGCATCAGCCAGGGTCCCAGACATGAGCACAATACATACAAAAGCTTAGGAGTCACAAAGAGGAGTGACAGCCTTTTTTTGTGTGTAAAGCTATCTGTATTGTGCCACCTAAACTTCCATTCCCACCCCTCCTTCTTGTTTCTTTCATCCTTTTGGGGGAAACCTAACGAGGTGCCATGAAAGAACACACGCAGTCTAGGCTTTGAAAAAAAGAAAAAAAAAGTTGTGTCACGTTGCTGCCCTCAGGCCGTGGCATTCAGGTGCTGAACTGGTGGGAAAAAGGCAGCGGTGCTAATGTTTATCATATGACCTAATCAGAGTCAAAGGCATGGGTCAGGGCAAGAAGCTGCCCGGGAACTGCACAGACTTGGCTCTAATAAGCAGCAGACTGCTGTTTATTTGCTTGAGATTAGCCATCAATAAGGAAATATTTCATCACTGGCTCTAATCTTTGGGATCCGTCGTGACTATATTAGTATATAGAGGAAGAATAATGGAAAACAAAAAAAAGAAGAAAGCAGTGCTATTTGTTGCCTCAAGCACATACCCAGTGTATCAAGCCTCTCTTTGGCTTGTTTGTGTTATTAAACTAGAATATGTTATCTTACCAGTATTAACATTTTCCTTAAGTACTCCTGAAATGTAAAATAAATTAAATTAGATACAATAATAAAGAATAATTAGATCAAGAGTATTATTAAACAGGTCAACAAAAAAAAAATCATCAGAATCCACCACACACAGTTTTTCATTCTGATTTCAGATCTGCTTTCAGTTTGTTTCAGTCACATCAACTTTTTGAATTATGAGTAATATTAGATTTGCAATAGACTTGCATGCGTTTTTTTATTAAACCACAGGCACCAGTCAAGAACTGTTTCAATATTTTCAGTGTGACGTCAGAAAGACACACACTGTGGCATAGATATAATGATCAGTGTCTGTCAGACACCACTGTTTCTTCAAAAACACTCAGCATATGATTATTATATGATCATTATAACAACTATCATGCAGTATAGAACTAGCTTCTTCACAAACACTGTACGTGTGGGAACAACTAAACGCAGATTTGAAACTAGCATGAAAAACCTACATAAGCTCTGATGATTTTGACCTGTTGACCCATGCTATTAAAGACATGGCAACCCTGGCTCTCCGGTGTCAGTATTAAAGTTGGCTGCTTGGATTGTATTGCTGCAGTTTCCTCCCTTTTTTGTTCAATTCTCATTTTTTCTGTACTTTTCTTAAACAGAGGCGGTGCAGGAGCCGTTCCAGAATGCTGATCTGCTGCAGACCCTGCAGAAGATGCTGGACGACCCTGTGGGGGCAGTGGAGGTCAAATTTAGCACATTAGGCCTCGTCTGCAGCCTGGCCAACTCGAGTTAGTAGCGCTCAACTCATTCCTCACAAAATGAAACTGAAGGCTCTTCTAAAGTCCTGGTGAAAAGGGAAACTTCTGCAGGATTTAGAGATTCAGGAATATGAGCGAGTGGGCTGGTTGCTAAAGGCCATCTAGCTCACTTAGTATTCTCCGATGAAGAGATGGTGGTAAATCGGAGGCTCATTAGATGTTTTTGTCTGAAGTTGATGCACCCGGAGACCACACACTCCTACGTGCACTGCATAAACACTGCAGGTGTCATGTTACGCCACCTTACAGTACAAATGCCTACCTGTTTATAAAACATGTCTTGCAGCATCAGTTTCACGATTCATCATGGTTTGCAGACTGAGCCGAAGCAGCAGTGCGGGCGTTTGTCTTGAACATCACTTGACATTTGGTGCACCATTTGTTCTGCTTCAAAAATAGAACTAATAAACTCACAGTTTGAGTCAATTTTATAGAGCTTTTCGGCAGAAATATGACAGTGAGAGCTACTGCACACTATATCTACTGTGTTTACCCAAGAAAGGTACAATCTGACATAGAAAACTATGAATGGGACCAACTTCAAAATGTGATAGATAGATAGATAGATGGATAGATAGATAGATAGATAGATAGATAGATAGATAGATAGATAGATAGATAGATAGATAGATAGATAGATAGATAGATTGGTTGATTGATTGATTGATTGATTGATAGATAGATAGATAGATAGATTGGTTGATTGATTGATTGATTGATTGATTGATAGATAGATAGATAGACAGACTGACTGTTATTTCATAATATTTAGCAGAACATTGATTAAAGGCAAACTGATTGTCCTCAAAGCATCAAAAGTGGACTATTCAAATAGCATGTTATCAATTTTTTAACTTGAAATTTAGCATGTAAGGTCTGAACTGCCTCTTATCTCTCTCTCTATGTATCGCTCCTCATCCTTTTCTTGCTGACTCTCTCTCCCCTCTCTCTCTCTTCCTCTCTCTCCCCACTTTCTCTCTCTCTCTCTCCCCTTCTCTCTTCCTCTCTCCTCCTACTTTCTTCCTCTCTCCCCCTCCCCTTTCTCTCTCTCTTCCTTTCCCCTCTCTCTCTCTTCCTATCTTTGTCCCCCCTTTTTCTCTTTTCTTTTCCCTGCCCATTTTTCCCTCTTCCCCTTCATTCTCCCCCTTTCTCTCTCTCACTCTCTTCCTCTCTCTCTCCCCACTTTCTCTCTCTCCCCCCTTTTTCTCTTTTCCTTTCCCTGCCCCTTTTTCACTCTTACCTTTCATTCTCCCCGTTCCCTCTCTCTCTGTCTCTCTTTCTGTTTGCCTGCCCCCGCCTCTCTCAGGTGAGCTGAAGGAGCAGATGGAGTCTCTGAACCTGAAGGACACCCTGTCCAAGTTATCCAGTCACACCAGCACCAAGCTGGCCGCACAGGCCGACACTGTGATGGCTGTGCTGTCGGAGACCAGCTAGAACAGCTGTCCAGACCTTCCGATCGACGGGACCACTGACTTCGAGCAGACCGCGCGTCCCCCTCACACACCACTAACCGACCCAGTCCTCCATCCTATCAGACCAAAGCAATCAGAGCTCAGCAGGAATCAAGGTGATGCCATTTCAGGAGAGGAACTCGAGAAGAAACTCCATTCCACGCCTCATTCCCTGTGAGCTGACCCGTGAACAGACACTGAGGGCCCGTCCCAATGAGGCTAGCATAGCTGCTGCCTCTCTGTTAAACCCATCACTCCTGACTGTCAAGACTAAACTGGTCATTTGCAAGATAACCAGCCTGCATTGTTCTGCTATAAACATATTCTTTCTAATCATACAGAAACACGTTGTTCTGTCTCGGGTGATACGCGCCTTAGGCTTTAGCATAGCAGCTGTATGGAAGTATATGTGCTAATTTTTCTGGTACTGGCAATTAATCTAATGGTTTCCATTGGAATGGGTGTTCAACTTCTGTAAATACGTTTACTGCACAACACAATATATATACTCTCTACTCCTCATTCAACGAAGCACATGAACTCACACCCATCCGATTACAGTGTGGAATGTGATTCCAGATCTTGCCTGTGAACAAGGATATGCATCTCAAGTTTGTACTACTTATCCTATAACCACCGTATGATATTTCTATCATAGCTGGCCTTACTAGTGTCTGACTGAGTGGTTTTATGATGCAGATTCTTTGATCATGTTGATCATTTTACTAGCTGAACATGAGCACAAGGAAACATGTAACTTATCAGCAATAGCAAGAAACATATCAAGAGCGAAGCTTGAGATTCTCTAGTTTAATAAATAAATATGAATATATATCTCAAAAATAGCAATCATCAGTGCGTAGCAAGTGGTGTGACTGTGCTATGGGTTTATGCAAGTCTCTGTGTGTGCGTCTACAGTAAGTCACTAATGCTTTCTCGGTTCTTGACAAGGAAAATCTTCCGGTACCTGATTCGGATGAACGATTCTGCCATTGCTTTCGGCCAGAAACGCACTTCGCCTCAGCCACGTAAGTGCAGGCCAGAGGAAAGCACTCAACCGGGTGGAGAGGAGCTGTTTGATAAAACAGGTTCAGTATGAACCTTTGTGTGGTGCTGCCGCATCTCCACCTGTCTTAACAGCGACTCGCTGGGATCAGCGACTATATCAAGCACTTCACAGCTAAATAACTATAATAGCACAATCTCAGTCTGTCCGTCAGTCATGGGTGTTGAATTGATTGTGAATCGACTATTTCTGGAATCGAAAAGTGTGTGCTTTACCAGAAGAGCTTGTTTCTGGCAATAAAAGTGGAACAGAGGAAACCCGAGTGCTGCTTTTCTGTAGGTCTCTGAATCATTAAGGTGAATGAAAAAGATTATGCGAGGTATGTTTCCCTCAGACGTTATCAACATTTGATTACGATTTTTACCCACAGATGTATGGAAGATGCATTCTTCTCTTCAGGGTAGGCTTTACAGATGCTGGAACATTGCTGTGAGGATTTGTTTGCATTCAATCCCAAGAACAGGTCAGAAACTGATGTTGTATGATTAGTTCTGGAGTTCTACTCCAAAGCATCCCAGTGATACTGGATCGGGACAGATGGTGTCCTAGTGGTTAGGGAGTTGCCCCTATGATCAGAAGGTCATGGGTCCAAATCCCACGATTGCTAGTGGAACCACTGAGGCAAACTTGAGCAAGGAACTCGCCCCACACACTGCTCCCCAGACATCCACAGTTGATGGCAGCCCCCTGTTTCCCTCGGTAAAGGATTCAATGCAGAGAAATAATTTCACACTGCTCACACTGTGTGCTATGGTGTGTTCACACATTAGTATAATGGGCCGCTTTACTTTTAGCTCCATGACTCCAGAAAACACAATTTACTCTCAGCCCAATTACTCTCAGCCCAATAGTGTCCCAAAGCCTCTCAAATCAAGTCAAGTCAAGTAGATTTTATTGTCATTTCTGCCATACAGGCTACACAGTACATAGTAAAAATTAAATAACGTTCCTCCAGGACGCAAAACAGGACAGGACAAAAGCAACAATACCACTAAACAAGACAGGACAAGACGATGTGTAATGCAAATGACGATGGCTACATTGAGGATGAGTACAGTATTTGACCAGTACTGTAGTTTAGCAGCAGAGATGTGCAAGAGTGCACATCTCTCAATAGCTCACAGCTAACAATAGCTCATGCTATTGTTAGTTTATTGGAATGGAGATGTAACCGTATTCACATTAAATAAAGTAGCACATCTTCACTGAGGGCTGCCCAGATACTTTTATAGTTACAATAAATTAAATTAAAGAGAAAATTAAAAACTACTTCGAAAGTAATGAAAACAAAATTAAATTCGAAGCAACATCACAAGTGTAAACTAAATCAGAATTAGTATAAAAAACGATTTGCTTATGTTACGACTGCACAGACACACGACGAGAACAATATAAAATACAAAGTCTAAAAAAATTCGATTAAAGAAATCTGCAGAAAAAACTCCAATATGAAAACACAGACCCTGACCTCAACCTCATCCAACACCTTCGAGATGAAATGGAACGGAGATTGTGAGCCAGACCTTCTCGTCCAACATCAATCCCTGACTTCACGAATGCTCTACAGAATGAATGGACATAAACTCCAAAATCTTGAGAAAAGCCTTCCAAGAAGAGTGGAAGCTGTCACAGCAAAGTGCGACGAACTCCATATTAAAGACCACGTATTTGAATGCAATGTCATCATTTGGAGAAACGGTCAAGCGTCCCAATACTTTTGTCCAGATAGTGTATATTACGTTACTGATTTAAGATTGCCACTAGATGGAGACAGCAGACATTTATGGTGCTGCCACTACAGAATGTGCACTGAGAGACAAAACAGGTCTTTTTTTCCAGCAGCATCCATCATCTCAGTATATTGTGTTCTACCTTCAGTGCACAGTGCAGTCCCAAAGTAATCTGTTGTGTTTGGGCTCTGCACTCTGGATTTGAAATAAATTAATCATAGAGATTGAAATGTGGGATGTCAGCTTTAGGTTTTTGCTGGGAGGTTGTTAATGTGGGGGGGGTGTTAGTAACTGTAACTGTATATTAGATGACCCATATAGGAATCTAAGCCCTTTTTATACATAGCTGTCCTATTTCATGGCGCCACAAAATAAAGTGAATTGTAGATGTGACATTTGCGTCTGTGCTGTTTATTTCTCAACAAGAGAGAAAAAAGGAATAACTAATGATCCAAAACACACCACTTCATGTGTAAAACATAGTGGCAGTTATTTGTAAAAATGGAAAAAAAGGTGAAAGAGTATTTAGAAATAGGTAACGTGTCACTTTGTCTTATGATTTGTCAAAATGCTCTAAATGCCACTCTTAAAGCAATAATTTAGGCAATAATGCTAATGTTGCTAACAATAAGTGAAAACCAATAGTCACCAGTTAGCATTATTTAAATAATAGCTTAGCTTGATCCATAAATTATCCAAAACATATGGTATCAACAGTCAATTCAATCTTCTACAATTTACACTGGATTGCATTTCGATTATTAAAGGAATAGTTCAACCATATAAGCTCATGTTGCTAACAGTGAATGGACGCTAATAGTCACCAGTTAGCATTACTTAACTGATATTTTGATAACTGGTGATAACTGGTTTCCATCCACTGTCAGTAATGCCTTGCAGTCTTATGCAGAAGTTTGGCCACTCTTCGATAAATTACATATTTTGGTCATTTTTTAATTGAAAAGGTAAACACAGTCTCTCTAGGGAATGGAAATATTTTCAGAAAACTTTGATGCATATTTACTTTTTATGTCATAAATTGAACAAAAATAAAAAAATAAAAACATTATTGTGTTGCTCTGCAAAGGTTTGGGCACCCTACAGAATCAGTACTTAGTAACGTCTCCTCTGGCAGATATTACAGCTTGCAAACGCATTTTATAGCTAAAAGTCTTTCAGTTCTTGTACTTGGGATTTTCCCCCATTCTTCCTTGCAAAAGAATTCAATTTCTGTAATATTCTTTGTTTGTCTTGCATGCACAGCTCTTTTAAGATCTACACACAAATTTGCAATAATTTTTAAATTGGGGGATTGTAATGATCAGTCCAAAACCTGTTTAGGATCATAGACAATGTTTAGGATCATTGTCCTGTTGTACAAGACATCCTCTTTTCAGCTTCAGCTTTTTTACAGATGGTGTGATGTTTGCTTCCAGAATTTATTGGTATTTAGTGGAATTCTTCCCTCCACCCGTACAATGTTTCCTGGGCCACTGGCTGCAACACAACCCCAAGCATGATAGATCCACCCCCATGCGTAATAGTTGGCAAGGTGTTCTTTTCATTAAATGCTGCTCCTTTTTTTCTCCAAACATGCCTGATTGTGTCCAAAGAGTTCTATTTTACCTTTTCAGTCCATTGCACTTGTTTCCAAAACGCATCAGGCTTCCGTAGATGTTACTTCTGATGCTGGATTTTATGATGGGGACACAGGTAAGGTTTTTTTTATGCTGACTGTTTCATGAAGGTCTTGTGTAACGGTGCACCACCACTCCTATGTCTGCTAATCTTCCTGCAGGTTTGCAATCAAATAGGGATTTTGATTTGTCTTTCTGATCAGCATACGAGCAGTTCTCTCCGAGACTTTTCTTAGGCTTCCAGAGCTCATCTTGACCTCCACAGTCCCCCTGAACTGCCATCTCTTAATTACATTTCTCACTGTAGAAACTGCAAGCTGACAACATTTTGCTATCTTCTCGTAGCCTTCTCCTGCGTCGTGGGCATCAATAACCTTTATTTTACACGGCTGCTCAGAGGAACCCATGGTGGTTGAGTGGTTGTTGAATCCGTGTGCACAAGGTTCGATGAGTCAGAGTATTTGTAAAGCTTTGAAATTGGCACCAGCTGACATATAATAATGACAGCTGTTTTCATGCATCAGGTCTAACGAGCTGATTAAGGTCCGAAACCTTGTAAAAAGAATCCAAGACTTTGGAACTCTTAGGGTGCCTAAACTTTTGCACAGTACCATAATAATGTTTTCATTTTTTATTTTTTTTCATTTATGTCATAAAAAGTAACTATGCATCAATTTTTGCTGAAAAATTGTGCGTATTTGTTTCTATTTCCTAGAGAGACTGTGTAAACATCTTTTCAATTCACCCAAATCTATTTATCAAGGAGTGGCCAAACTTTTGCATTGGACTGTATATGGTTGAATTATTGAACCACTGAACTTATATAATAAGTTCAAATAAATTAAATTAAGTTACTTGGTTCTAATTCACTATCAAAAGTTATTTAAGCCTACCAGCTTACTTAATATTGCTAGTTAAAATATTCCATCATATTTCCTTGTAATTAAAGATATTTCCTTGTAATTAAAGATCTTTTGAGGGCACCAACAATTCAATTCAATTCAATTCAATTTTATTTATATAGCTCTTTTAACAATGGTCATTGTCACAAAGCAGCTTCACAAAATGAAATAAATTTGTGTGTATGAATGTGTGTGAATGTAATGCATCTGATGAGCAAGCCAAGAGTGACGGCGACAGTGGCAAGGAAAAACTCCCTAAGCGGTACCATCCCTAAAAACCTTAACATTTTTGCATTTGAAATACCTTAAAATTATGTCTGATATTATAAACTTTAACCCAATCGTCACTCCTTCATTTCAAATCCAATATGTTAGATTGCAGGGACAAAACTATCTATCTATCCATCCATCCATCCATCCATCCATCCATCCACCCAACCACCCACCCACCCATCCATCTACAGTATATATATATAAACTTACCTAAAGAACTAAAAGGTAAAAAGCTAAAAACCAGGTTGCCAAATCAGAAGTTCACTGAAGTTAGATTCTGTTCGTTTGACTAACTCAAAATTTTAAGTCGGCTGGATAAAACCTTATTTTTACAGCGTATAAACTCTACAGAGTAACTGCACTGTAGTCATGCAGTAGAAAGCACCTGCGTGGGTTTGTGTGTGTTTTGTGGGCAGAGGGCACGGTTTTGCTGGGAGTGGGTTGAATGTAGCATATGGGCAGGCTCTGTGGGACGATGGGAAAATGGGCTGCAGGCCCAGAAATCGTTTTCCTGTTCCTTCATTTCACGCAAACCATTACAGCCAGCTGAGTCCACTCATGTGTTTCAGCGCCGTTCTCTCTCCTGTCGCCAGTGGGACACATACACACCAAATCAGGAAACACGATACAAATTATGACCGCAGTCATTCACTCAGTTTATTGAACTAAATTACAAATGTGTCAGCGGACAGTGCTCTTTGGGGCTTGACAGACGTTTCACAGCGGGATATATTTCTGAATGAACGCTGTATCTGGAGTCTCTGTTCTACTTCAGTATATGTACATGCTTGGGCGTTTGCATGTGGTAAATCGGGATATTAATGGATAAAATAGTTTTTATTTAACTACTGTTTTAAAGTAAATTGGCCTCTTACGGCACACAGTGTGAACAGTGCAAAATTCTTTCTCTGTGTTTTAAGTCAAGTCAAATTTAATCCATTTACCAGGCGAGGCCACAGTGTGTGGGGATGATACCTTGATCAAGAATACCTCAGTGGTGCCACTGGCAGTATTGAGATTGAGAACCCACGGACTTCTGATTGCAGGGTCAACTCCCCAACTACCAGGGCACCAGCTGCCCCAACAGCTGTTTTACAATATATTGAGAATATATAGTGGGAAATATTTTGAAGAAAAAAACAAGATTTTTTAATATTCATATATATAAATATTAGAGCTGTCAGTAGATTAAAATATTTAATCGTGATTAATCTCATGTTTGACATAGTTAACTCACGATTAATCGCACCTTTAAGTCTGTACTAAATATACTGTTTATAATACTCTTATCAACATAGGA
>JBBPDB010000146.1:3714851-3728410 GCA_037974465.1 Brachypetersius altus
TTGGTGGTCCAGGACAGGTCCTCTGAGATGTGGGTCCCCAGGAACTTGAAGGATGAAACAGGCTCCACAGCCCTCCCGTTAATGTGGATGGGATCATGTGAGCCTCTTCTCTCCTTCCTGAAGTCCACAATGAGCTCCTTGGTCTTGGTGGTGTTCAGGAGCAGATTGTTTTCCGTGCACCAAGTGGCCAGATGCTGGACCTCCTCCCTGTAGGCATCTCTGTGTGTTTTTTTTCCTTTTCTTTTCAACATATTTAACCCTGAGTATATTTCTTATCTTCACTCCCTTCTGGATGTAAATATTCTTATATATACTGTATATTTCTGTGCAACAGCCTTACCATGTGAAAATCACTGCTTATGTCAGTTTCACTGATCTACTGCTGGTTTTTATGACATGCAATAACACCATACGTCTTTAGTAATTAACTAAAGTCAATTATTAACTTTATTTACACCCAGTATTTGTGTATATAGTATGCTGTATTTTGTATTGAGGGTTTTCTGCAGATTTTGTATTGGATTTTATTTGAACTTTATATATTGTTATATATATGTTCTTGTCTCTGTGTGTATGTGCATGAGTAACATAAGGTTTTGCTGATTCTGAGACACACACACACAAACACACACACACACACACACACACACACACACACACACATATATATGTTTTATTTATATGTTTTTCCGTATAAACTTTAGTGTGCTACATCCAAAAGCAAATGTTTGTGCAACCCTGCTCAAATTACATTAATTCATTCATCCATTATCTGAAGCTGCTTATCCTTATCCAGGATTGCAGCGGGGGTCCTGGAGTCTCTCACAGCCTCCACTTGGGCACAAAGTGGAGAAACACTATAGACAGCTCGCCTATCCATTGCAGAGCAGGGCTAAAATTACACATTCTTTTCATTTTCAAAAGACGTTCTCAGTAAAACCAAGTTAACATGTTAACAACCCAACATATGCAAAGATTCTGCACATTGACGTGCACAATTTCTACTTATTTCTACAGCAAATGTACTTAAATTGTGCTGTTCACAGTTATTCTGTGTAGAAGAAGAACTTATTTACCCTTACAATCAACAAAGCATGTCATCTGGCCTGAGGAGCACGACTCCACAGTGTGGTCAGTGCAACACTTGTGGTAATATTTAAAACAGTATATTGTATTCATTTATAAATGTGTCATTGACGCAGATTTTTCAGAAACAACGCCTTTAACCTTTATATCAGGGACGATCTGTTAACTTCATACAGTCAGTTATGACTTTCAACATTACTGTGAAATACATCGGAAATAACAGTGATTTTGTATACAACTCAGTTAGTACATATTCTACATACAGATTGAAAGATCTGATCTTTTGTAATACTGTTCTAGTCTCACAGAATCTACCAGTGAGTATATCTGCCCCCTTTCTTAAAGCAAGCGTATAATCTTACATTTCTTTTGTGAACTGGTGGATCAGCAGAGGCTAATCCAGGCCTAATCGTATTCCTTTAATCTTGGTCCACTGTTTGGAGGTGACTTATACAGAGTCTGTAATCATATCAGATGAGAAATGCACTGACCTTTTTTGTGTTGTGGATTTTGAACAAAAGGAAACCTATTCATAAATAATGAGCAGATCCATCGTTTTAATCGCTGGAAACGTTGTTCAATAAATCTGTTTAAATGCATGTTTCAGATTTATTGTGTAGGTGAAGTCCACTCTTAGTAACCCTGAATTGCAGCTGTAAAACTGAATTGAGTCTGCTGATAAAGCAAAAGCCTATAAAACAGATGCTTTCATTCTGGTCAAAAGGATGCATTTTGTTTATAGGATGGCTTACTTAAGGAGCATGTGTTGCACAATGTGTACCGGAATCTCTTGACCAGTGGTAATCGTGGTACTCGGAATTAACAAGCTAATTGTACTGTGGCCCTATAGTGCATATTTAGGGGTCAAGCAACAAAGCTGCATAGTCATCCGATTGCGTTTCTTCCTTTTCCCCCAATTTATTCTCTATTTTCTGCCAAATTTTGCCATTTTCAATTCAAATCTCCCGCTAGGACTCCCCCATCATGCAATAGCACCAACGCTGGGAGGGTGAAGGCTAGCACACGCTTTCTTCGAGTCATGAAGCTCAACCACATCTTCGCAAACTGCCACAAATGCAACATGCTGCCTCCCCTGCAGCACTGATTGGCCCCCTGCTTATGTTACTACTGCTGAGAGATCACAACACTATAAAATATAAATAAAGTCAAATAAAAACTCTGGGAAAAATACTGGGGAGCAGGAAAATACAGTATGTTATGTAAACAAATACTGGGGCATAAATACTATAGAGAAATAACTGACAGTTAAATGTTTTTCTAGTAACACAAATACAGGTTTGGAGTTGTTTTCTTTACCAAGTATGCTATTGCACATGATATTGCACTGGACTTTTCAATACATTTGGAGGCGTTTACCGACAGCTAATTCTGTTACAAAAGCTGGCTGGCACCACACTGAGCAAAAGTGGAAGAGGGAGGGCCGTCCTGTAAATTGCCATTAAAACCACCAAACCTGAAGGGGTCAGTTGACATATAACTAGCTATCAGTGCTAACAGCCACTCCATTAACACACTTACATCGAGCTGCCATGTCACCACCCCCCTGCTGCCTTGATTGGCCCCCTCATTGCTGCTAGGGGTTATATATTCTTATATATTTTACTGTTGTTCTGGGTATTTACTGTTACATGTATGCCTTTTTTCACTGTATAATTATCTTACAGTTTGCATAGTATCAGAAACAGAGTCATTGATTCCAGAGGAAATTGCTTATGTTACAACTGCACAGACACAAAGAGACTAGAACAATATAAAATCTAAAGTCAACAAAAAATGGTAAATAGGAAAATACTCTATGCTATATATACAAATACTGGGGTATAAATGCTATGGATAAATAACTTACAGATAAGTGTATTACTAGTAACACAAGTAGCAGTTTGGAGTTGGTTTCTACAGCAATTATGTTATTGCACATGATAGAGATCAGCAGTAGATCAGTAATATTGATAGAAGTAGTGATATTTCACATGGTAAAACCATTGCACATAATGAAAATGATTTAATACAAGACAGTATGCAGTAGTCCATGCAAAGTCAAAGTTCTCTTAAAGAAATGTTAAATCAGGAAATGATCACAAAAATGACATGTTTGGCTTTCACTGCAGTTAAGAAAAACAATAACTGGTCTTTATTTTCTTTTTATCTCCAGTTTTCAATGGCGGAGAGCGGGCCACCTGTGTCACAACCACTCGCAGCAGAGGACGTCATCCCGTCCGACCTGAATAATGACACTAACAGCAGCATTCTGCCACTTTCGAAGACTTCCTCTGAACTGGTGAAGGGGCAAGTCCAGCCCAAAGAGCTCCGCAAGAGCTCCAGTGAGGTATCATATCCAGAAAAAGTCCTAGAAGATGACAGCCATATAAAAGCAAAAGTGCGAGTGCCCGTCACGCACCGTGCGGTTGACCGTCTGGCTATCCGCAACGCGGCGCGTCCTCACAGTATTGCAGAAGTTCACATATCTGAAGGGGTTGAACTGCAGCTGGAACACAGTAGGAACCATCAGAAGGAGCAGGCCTTCACTGAGAACGCCTCGTCCTCACACACAGACTTGAGAGAGCAGTATCTGGCCCCAACCAAGCTATCTGTTCAGAGAAGCCACTCGGATAGCCTGCAGATACAGAAAGAAGGCCCTACGCCTCTTCGTTGCGAAACCCATGGCTCCAACTGTCTGGGTAAGAGTCGAGAAGCACCCATCCCATCTTTAATTTGCAAGCAGGCCATGCAGCTGCAGCAGAGCAATACCACAACCACTTTCTGCAGGGCAGGCAGCCCTGGATCAGGCAGCCCCACCCAGCAAAGCTGTTGCATCCACGTCTGCAATTCTGGCCCTGCTCATGTATCGGGAGATCTTAGGGTGGATACAAAACATGAAGCGGTTTGCTGCAGCTCATACAACCACGGAACTCTTGAGGACACTTTTGCCGCTTACTGTCATCCTCAGCCCATTCCAGCTCCTGCCCAGCTGTTGCCAAGGCTAACTGGCATGGAGGGAGACTCCAGAGGCCAGATGGGTGGTCCGGCCCTGCTGTCCCTCCCTCCCCTTGTCTCCTCGGTCAGCGAGACGGGGCTGGATGCCAAGCGTCTGTTCCGCTGCTGCAACCTGGACTGCAACTGGCCAGGTCCTTTACGACAGGCCGGTGTTATGCAGCAGCAAGCTACGGACGAAGGTAGGCGCACCAGAGATGCAGGGACCATGACATCCAGCAAGGAGCTGAGGGACTTTGGGGTTCAGGTTGGAGATCAGTTGGTTTCAGAAACGTTACCTCAACACGTGTTCCCAGAAGTTTGTCTTGTGGACGAGAAGAATGGTACGCACAAACCCTCTGCATCCCAGAAGTCTCCAGTGAAGGAGGTGAAATGGGATGCAGAGGGAATGACGTGGGAGGTTTATGGAGCTTCCGTAGACCCTGAGGAACTGGGCCTGGCCATCCAGAAGCACCTGGAGCTGCAGATTAAGGAGACTGCAGCAAAAGCAACAAAGCTTGCTCATCAGGACACAAAAATGCCCCAAAACAATGCTGGGAAGACCCAGCGCAGGAGGAGAGGATTAATGGCCGCTCTGCATCCTCCAGGCTGTTGTACTCGCACCACAACTGCAGTGGATTGACTGACAGAAGAACACTGGAAATGCTCTCCCTGCCTCAAATAGACACACACAGCAAACTGGGGTATAGTTAGCAAAAAACATCAGAGACTTTTTTTTTTCACTAATCGACCAAAATATAGTCTTCAGACACCAGTTGATTTTTAATATCTGTCCTTAGATTGCAGCAAATGGGTGATCATTGGACACAGAGCATGTGCCTAAGTCTTCCTTTCGATTCCAGCACCTCACATATTGCATTTGAAAACTTTAAGCAGACTTTAAGGGCTATTACTTTGTTAAGTGATTTATAAAATACACCAATCAGCCATAACAACCACCTATTGCTGTCATGCCGGCAAAACAGGGCTCCATAAGACCTGTGTGGCATCTGCACCAAGGCGACAGACCCAATAAGGTAGGGGCTCCATAGTGTGTCCCACATGTCCCACAGATGGATTAGACTGAGATCTGGGGACTTTAGAGGTCAAGTCAATTCGTCATGTTCCTCAAACCCTTCCTGAACAATTTTTGCAGTGTGGCAGGGTGCTTTGTCCTGATAAAAAAAAACACAATGACAAAATACACTGCAATTGTTCACCAGTTGTATTTCCTTGCTCCACTTTCGGGAGGTACTGACCTCTGTATCTTGGGAACACCCTGCAAGACCTGCCTTTTGGGGCTGTTCTGACCCAGATGTCTATCCATCACAGTTTGGCTCTTGTCAGAGTCATTCAGATCCTTACACTCGTCCCTTATTCCTACTTCCAACACCTCAATTTCTAAAACTGACTGTTCACTTGCTGCCTATTATTTCCCATGCCTTGACAAGGGACTCTGTAATGAGATCATTTATATGATTCACTTCACCTGTCGGTGGTTTTATCGGTGTTGTGGCTGATCGGTGTATGCATATAAATAACAGTCCAGCTACTCTTTGATTTTGCTTTCAGTTAAGGCAATACCGAACCCATGCTGTGCTTATTCTGGACCCCTCAATGCTGTGGGCTTGTGCTAATGCATGAGAGATCAATTTCACTTTTGTAAACAAGTGCTCTTGCTCACCCAGCGCCATCACTTCCTCTGACCTCGGAGTGTTGTAATAATCAATAAATTAAAAGCGTGACCCAAAGTAGTCAAGATAGGCAGCGTAGATAGTGAACCTCAGCAGCCTGGGGCAATTACGACCTGAACTCTGGTCAATGTGGGATTAATCGTCAGGACACATTAATCACAGGGACCCGTAATCGCACTGACCAAAGTGCAGGTTAGTAGAAGTTATCACACTGATCGGAAAAGGTAATACTTTTAAAACCAGTCCATGTTTCTCCCCATGACTGTCGCAGCACTGTGATTGCAGCCAGAGTAAGTGGTGAATTGTTGCGCCATCTACTGGAGCGAATGTATCATTACCTCTTTGCAGTGAGAGTTAGGATTCCTTAGTCAAAGGTCTGTTTCATTCATGATTGTAGCTAAACAGAGGGTTCGGTCTAGTTTTTAAATATGCATTTAAAATGAATTGGATGTTTTAATCCGAATTACATTTTTAGGTCCTAGTGAGCAGCAAGCACACTCTCAGTCTACAGTGTATATACAGTACTGACTTCATCAGCTGAGAAACAACCAACATCAGCAAATCCTGGGACAAAATAAAGGCCAAACAGGTAGAAGGACCGATGAAACGCCTTCAGAAAAGATTGATCTGTGTCAAGAAATGTCGGCATGATTTCTTCAGTCACCATTCTGTACGTTTCACAGTGATTTCACGTATATGGTCACTGCAGGTCAGAAGTTTGGGAGGTTTTAAAAAAATAAACAATGCTTACAAAACCTAAAACTAATGTAACTGACAGGTTTGGAAATGTAATGTAACAATATAGACTGTAAGTGCAGTTTAATGGATGTGTAAGTTTATGTACAAGTTTGATCAAAATAGCCACCCTTGTCTTTATCACAGCAGCACAGGCTCATCAGATCCTTTCCAGAGATTTCAGGAGAAATTTGTGTGCAAACCCTCTAGGCGTCGTTACAAGCAGCAAATAGTTCTGTCACATTTGCTGGAGCTCATTTGGAACGTGTGGGTCTCCAGCTCGTCCCTGCAGCTCAATGGGAGAAAGAGCTGGAGACGGGGGAGACCAAAACATTTGGCTTTTCTTTGGACTGGATATAATTTTGGCACAATTTAAAAAAAAATGCTTTGTTTCCATTATCAGAATCAGAATCAGAATCTCTTTATTGTTATTGTAGCAGCTGTACAACAAAATTTAAAGGTGTAATTCTCTTAGTGCAAAAATTTAAAGTAAAAATAGCTTCAAAAGTACAGTTGTGCAAATGTGAAAGACTTATGTTTCTAGAATGCAGAATATTTCTGTTTTTTCATCCTGTTTTGTCTGAAATTCTGTCCAATAATACGTACAACAGAAAGAACTGAATGATACCTTTTTTAATGCAGTGTATTGTATTTTTTTTGTTTTTTTTAAAGGTAGGCCCACACACACACACACACACACATTCATACGTAGATAGAGAGAGAGTGTGTGTGTGGCAGGATGCTGAGATCAATTTTGATTCTGTGTTCTCTAACAGAATAATCTGGTAAAGCAGAGATGTCCAGGTCAGAGCATGACTGTAATCCTGTTGGAATACTGTCTGGAAACATTCCACTCATTTTGAAATGTCCATGCCGTCCTGTTTTGGATGCCCAAGCGTAGGCCTAGCGATGCTGACAGGATCTGTCTTCATCATTGTAATTTTGTAAACAACAATATTGTTGATGTTTAGAATGTGTATTATTATTTATTTTAAAGAGCCAGATAAATAAACAAGTATTAATATTTGATGAACTACACTTTTGCTGTGGAAAATGGAAAACACGTGGAGCACAAGCGAGATTTGTCAGTAGTACATTTATATATATATAAGAGCAGAGACATCAAGACCTTGAAATAAACTCATATGGAATGATAGAAAATATGTCTGACAAATCAAATATTTGAGGTTCTTCAAAGGCATTTAGCAGACACTCTTATCCAGAGTGATGTACATCAGAGTCTTGATGCATGTCTTCCTTTTCTTTTGAGCACCAGAGGTGCGATAAGTGGGAGGACGATAAGTGACGCTGCTTGATCAGTGCTGATAGGCAAAGAGGTGCAAGTCCATTATTGGTCTTGAAGGCAAGAGTTAAGGTTTTGAACTTAATGCGAGCAGCCACAGGGAGCCAGTGAGGGTCCCTTAGTCGAGGCGTAGTTTGTGTGAGAATTTAGCTGCATTCTGGATCAGCTGAAGTGTCTCATTACCAGCATGTTCAATCATTGGCCAGGTGGCTGAAGGTTCCCCCTGTGTCTGCCTGGACCTCCGCCGGGTACTCCCACAGTACAAAGACATATCAGGAGAACTAGAGATGCTAAATTGTCAGTAGGTGTGAGGGTGTGCATGCACGATTGTGTCTGTACATCTGTTCTGTGATGGACTGTCCAGGGTGTCTTTCTGCCGTTCCCCCTCCTGACTGCTGGGACAGGCTCCAGCTCCCCCGCAACCCTGAGAAAGGATGAGAAGTTCAGATAATGGATGGATGGATGTCTTGTGTAAGTTCGCTCACTTCAGTAGCTTCGTTGACAAACAACAGTATTACATCTGTTTTAATGGATGGCTGTCGTTATGTTTAATGCCTTTCTCTATAAGGAATACCAGAGAGCACACCAAAGAGGCCAGAATTTTTACCTTTTACCCAATTATAAGCGATGGGTGTATCTTATGAAGAAATAATGAAAACAATTGAATATTCAGAATAAAAATTGGATGAAAAAAGGACGACTATTCAATTATAGCATAATTTACTACTGACCTGAAAGGCTGGGGGGTGTGGGGGTGGGGGGCAGGTTATGTATGATCTGAATGTGCTGGACTGCTTTGTTGACTGGCTCTGGCCCAATACTACAACCAGTGCAGTTACATCAAATATCATATTTAACAGAATGCTTATTTTTTCAATGCATTGTCACAGGTTTGCATTGTAATATGACAATATTCTAACACAATGTTACAGTCAAAACGTTTTGAGCCTCTCCTTATTACTTTATTGCTTTCAGACTTTCTTGTTTGTAGTCTTGAGAAACGGTTCTCCAGGCTTCTCATTCTCAGTCCAGTCCCTGAACCTGACCAGTTTCAGAGGAATGTTTGTTAAGCCACACACTTGCACGTCTTATGTAGAGCTTATTAACTCTCTTGTTATTAACAACTATTAACTTGTTGGGCTTCTTTTGGTTTTACATCAGTTTTGAAAGTAATTAGGGTGGCTTTTTGTATACACACACACACATACACACTCTCTCTCTCTCACACACACACACACACACGGTTTCCATGAAGTGGCACCTGCGTAAGTCTTCTATGAAGCTTATTTTAATAAATACAAACTCTCAGTACAGACCGTTTCGCTTTTTCCATCAGTCTGTTCTGTTTTGTTCCTCCACTCTGGTGAACACCGATGCATTTGCATCGAGGTCATTTCTGCTCGCATGCACGCACGCACGCACGCACACGCACGCAGGCGCGTGCAGGGTTTCCCTCGTCCTGTCTGAAGCCCACCGCCATCACTCCCAGCTCGAGCCGTGTAACGACCAAGTCCTTACGTAACAGGTGCATTTTTGATCTTATCTGTCATATGAGAAGAAGATATCGAGAAACGCACGGCGTGGATTCAGGAGATCCGAGGATAATCTGAGGTGAGTGGAGAGGGAAGGCTCTTCAGGCTTTGATAATTAGGCTGTGGGCTGAGTCCTGAATACAAGGCACTCTCTTTCTCTCTCGTGCCTAATAGACACACCATGCATGTTGAACTGTAAATAAATCGACCCTGATTGGGCCAGTTGAAGAGGCAGCTGGAATAATGAGATTATAGGTCATAAATTAGCTTTAACGTAACGTGCATCCTTGGTGGGCGTCGTTCTGCGCGTGCTAAAATGAAATCTGATGTTTCTCTCTCATCTGTATAATCCTGCAATCCTGCGATAAACAGAGGTTTCTCACATCCCCTGTTCGTGCAGGATTCACGAGCCATGCAGCACGTTTGCTTTTCCATTGACCTATTTAGGCAGAGCCACTCTCCTCCTTACACACCGCACAAAGAACATCCTCAGTTATGCTCAAACTGGTCATTATGGCCATTATCTGAAGAATTTTAGTCTAAGGCTTGTCCTAAGACAGGCCGGGTAAATATGAGAAATTTAAAGGGTTTTGGAGGAATTCTGTCACTGGTGGGTTTCATTCTAAGCCTATTCTATAAAGTGATCTGTGGTCCTACAACTCGATACATCATTAGATGAGTCCATTCAGTCAAATATTGTACAGCTACCTAATACTACCTAATACATCTAATAATACAACGGCTAAGGGCATGTTACCATCACCCTTACACTATGTATAGACGCAACTATTGGGACACATCTGTTTTTCAGGGTTTGGTCTCCTTACTCCCAGTGAAGGACAATCTTAATGTTTTAGCAGACCAAGACATTTTGTACAACCCCACGCTTCCAAGTTTGTGGACCCAGTTTGTGAAAGAACCTTTTCTAGTCCATCATGACTGTGTCCCAGTGCACAAAGTGAGCTCCATAATGACATTCAACCTCCTCCAGCACCTTTGGAATGAACCGAAATGGAGATTGTAAGCCAGGTCTTCTCATCCAACATCAGTGCCTGAGCTCATAAATGCTCTACAGAATGAATGAGCACAAATTCCCACAGAAACTCCAAAATCTTGTGGAAAGCCTTCCAAGAAGAGTGGAAGCTGTTATAGCCGCAAAGGGTTAAAGTCTATGGATCTGAATGCTATGTAATTAATGTCCCTGTTGGGGTAATGGTCAGGTGTCCCAGTACTTTTTCTCACGTTTGCCGGACTGACCACCTTGGGAAACTGCCCTCGACCGTTCCCAGTTCCACTTGGGCCCTTCCCCAAGCTGGGCCACCACTGCCTAAAGCGCAGGCGGAGATTGTTCCTCCTGATCCTGATATTTATGGACTACAGACTCTCTGTTCCTCTTCCAACAATATTTAACCTCTGGACTCTTAATCAAACCAACTCTGTTAGCCATAGAGGGCCTATCTGTCTATAATCTCGTTCACTGAGGCTCTCTCCTGTATTTATTCTCTATTCTTGTTCCGTTCTCTGGGTCGACCCGAGGAGGACAGGTTCCCCTTTTGAGTCTTGGTTCCTCCCGAGGTTTCTTCCTCGTGCTGAGGGAGTTTTTCCTCGCCTTTGTCGTCTCTGGCTTGCTCACTAGGGGCTCGGACCTGGACTATGTAAAGCTACTTTGTGACAACCTGGTCGTAAAAAGCGCTATATAAATAAAATTGAATTGAATTGAATACTTTTGTCCATATAGTGTATATGAGCTTGATAGGTGTGCAATTCTAGCACAAATGGCATGATATTAATAACAGGAGCCCCAGCTGTAACAGCCTGCACTATATTGGGAAACAGGTTTCTTAGAGAGGTGTGGGAATTTGTGCTCATTCATTCAGTTTGAGGTCAGGCACTGATGTTGGATGAAAAGACCTGGCCGGTGATCAACAGTTCAAGTTCATCCCAAAGGTGCTCCTTTAGGTGGAGATCAGGTCTTTATGCAGACCCTGGAGCTCTTTCACGCCAAACTTATCAAATTGTAGCATTGCAGATGTTGCTTTGAGCAAAGGAGGCGCAACCTTTATGGAAGAGGAAAGGCTCTTGCACCGAATTGTGTACAATGTTGGAAACATTATCTATGTACTCTCATGCAATAACATCACCCTTCATTGGAACTAAGGGGCCCAAAGCATGAAAACAGCCCAGCCCATTATTCCACTCCCACCAAACTTTGCTGCTGGTATTATGCATTCAGGTAAGGAGCTCTCTCCTGGCAGCCATCAAACCCACATTTGTTAATCTGACCGCCAAATAGTGATGTGTGATCAACACACCAGTGCTTCACATGCTTTACAGCACTCCAGCCAACACCTGTTTTTTCACACAGCTTAGCCTTGCATGCAGCTGTTCTGCCATGAAAACCTATTTCTTGTAGCTCCAATGCACAATTTCTGTTCTGATGCTTCCGTTAAAGAGTTGGAACTCTGTAGTAGGAGATGTGACAGAGAATGCTTCATCTCTTGGTGGCCTTGTTTTCTGTGTTTACATAGTTTCATGGCTGAGCTGTGTTTGCCTCTTTAGGTTTCATGGCTATATGCAATTTTATACACCTGAAGTCAGTAACTATTTGAGGTGTAATGGTACGGTTCACGATACAGCAAAGTTAAGCAACAAAAAGTTCTAAAGAATGAGGCTTGGTTTGTTTTCGTTTATTTTAAATAAACAGCAGTGTATTAACCTGTAAACACACACTCTTGCTTATATTTTCATGTATGTGTAAGGCAGAAGAAGTGTTACGCCAGTAGGTGGCACTATTGCACCACACTACGACTCGGGTTTATGATTTACTTGTGCTTTTTGGTCCCTCTGTGATTCCGTATTACTTCAATCACGTCTTCTCCGTTGTACCATGTGTACGACATCATGTACCACACCGAGACCCATGTACCGTGACGGTTCGGTGCGAATACATGTACCGTTACTATAAACATCACCTTATGTCATTTTGAACTCCATTGTGTCATCCCTATTAATTCCTGCTCTTAACAGGTTCCAAAACCTAACCCCAAACCTACTTGTAATCCTGGAGCTACTCCAGATTGTTTAAAAGTGTAAAGCATCTGTAGGGTCTACAGAGAAGCAGCTTAATACAGTGCATGTCTTTACAGAACTTTGTTAATTGGTCAATACTCAGGTATCTGATATAAATAGATGGGGTTTGCTTCTACACATAGTAACAAAGTAAGGATTATTTATAACCGCAGAATTATTTATATTCCTCAGACTTCATGGACTGAAATCAGGAAATATGCTGAAGGAGTTCCGAGGCCACACTTCCTGCATAAATGACATTATCTTTTCAAACAACGGCCAGTACATCATCAGTGCCTCAGCAGACGGCACTGTCAAGGTAAATGTGTGTTTGCCCATGACTGGCAACAAAAAAACACTGGCATATGTTGACTAAGCTGCATTTATTGTGTCATTTACATCACTGGCCCTTTCTCAGATCTGGAACACGAAGACGGCAGACTGCACCAACACTATCAAAACTCCAGATGTCCCTGAGGGGGCAGACATCACAGTCAACAATATCGTTCTTGTGCCCAGGAACCCTGAGCACTTTGTGGTCTGTAACAGGACCAATACGGTGGTCGTCATGAACATCCAGGGCCAGGTAATGACCAAATGTCTTCTGTCCATATTTAGCCAATATGATCCTGTAACTCATGCCAAATTATGGTTACAGACATGTAAGAGCTACAGGTTGTTACGTGTACCTGGGTATTTACTTCCTTGTAAATATCTGCCATCATTTTGCAAAGCATCATCTGCACTGAACTTTCCTCCTTAACAAACAATGCGCACAATTGTCTTCATGATAGAATAAACACCACTGTACATTGTACCTTAACAGAAAATTAAAAATGAATAATTTCTATAAAATCCCAAGGTTATAGACTTACACACGTGGACAAAAATGAAAGAAAAACTCACAATGGTCACAGAAATAACTTTAATCTGACAAAAGTAATAATAAATACAAATTCTATGAATGCTAACCAATGAAAGTCAGACATTGCTTTTCAACCATGCTTCAACGGAATTATTTAAAAAAATAAACCCATGGAACAAGCCTAGACAAAAATGATTGTACCCTTAACTTAATATTTTGTTGCACAACCTTTTGAGGCAATCACTGCAATCAAACGATTCCTGTCACTGTCAATGAGACTTCTG
>JBBPDB010000146.1:3732110-3746948 GCA_037974465.1 Brachypetersius altus
TTAAAGGGACAGTAATCGAAATAATCGACCTGGAAAAATTTGATCGATTATAGGTTCTGAATGTCGATTTCGATTACATTTCGATTAATCGCCCAGCCCTAGTTTCTACTGTACATAGCTGTACACGGTTTGGTACACTGGTTTAAAAATCAAGCACCTAATCAACATTCCAACCAAACATTATACAGACTAAGTCAACCCAGTGAAAAATGAATTACCTGTATTTTGGTCAAGACAGCTTTTGTGATTCCTGGTTCACCTCCAACTCTTGAGCCTTTGCCTGAATTGAGAGGAGGATGTGCATTTATTCTTTGAGTTCCAAAACTGACTATGAGTAGAAGAAACCATAATTGCATCGTTGCAGAAGAGCAAAATCCAAAAAAAAACAGACCTTTTTTCAGATTTGTTCTTCTTAAGGCATTGATCAATGACGACTTCCCCACATTTGGCACTCCAATCACCATTAGACAGTAACTGTCCTAACCATGAACAGACATACAGAGAGACATGCATGTTTATACATTAGTATTGAGAACCAAATACAGTAATCCCCCAGGTTTACGCGGATCAGGAGTCGTGGTTTCAGTCACACGCGGATTTTTGAGAACCGAACTCAATAATGCGAAAACTGCAAATATCCTCCACCTTTTTTTTTGCTTTTTTGTGGCAATAAATATATTTTTTCAACCTTTCTAACAAGCCCTCCAACAAGGTTTTATTCTCCGAAAACCGATCACCTTTTTTCTCGGCGGCGAATACGGGTTTGCCTTCACATTTTCTTTAAGGGTGATGCATTAAATTAAGTTTAAAATTAAATTAAAGTGTTCTTGGAACATATTTGGAGGCATATTTAGGGTTTACACTATAAAAAATAGGCCTTTTTAGGCATTTTTATTTACCAAAACCCAACAATGCGGCTTTTCACTCTATGCGGGTGCTCTTGGAACGGGGGATTACTGTACAAACTGACTGTTTTTATTTTAAAATGTATGTGTCTTCATATGGCTATGAGACACATGAATTGACATATGGCTACATTAAAAAAATATGAAAAATTATTTCAATAAATGTCCAATAGAGACTGACCATTCTGGACAACACCATGCTTCCAACTTTGTGGACCCAGTTTGTGGAAGAACCTTTTCTATTCAAGAGTGTGTCCCAGAGCACAAAGCGAGCTCCATAAAGACATGCTGGAGGAGTTCAGTGTGGAAGAACTTGACTGGCTACACAGAGCCCTGACCACAACCCCATCCATCACCTTTAGGATGAACTGGAATGGAGATTGTGAGACAGACCTTCTCACCAACATCAGTGTCTGACCTCGTAAATGCTATAGAATGACTGGATCCAAATTCCCACAGAAACTCAAATCTTGAGTTAAGTCTTCCAAGACGATATTAAACTCTATGGGTTTGAATGCAATGTCATTAATGTTCCTGTTGGTGTAACGGTCAGGCGTCTCCACACTTTTGTCCATGTTGTGCACATAGCTGTACGAATACTGGTGTTTTTAAGCCCTAGACTTGCTAGTAGGTACAATATTATGAATGATTCCGTCCCTATTCCCATTATTGTAATTATTATTGTAATTATTAGAGTGCGGAGCTGAAGTGTGGGCTCACACTGGGGTTGTAGGATTAAATCCATTAAAAAAATTAAAAAGAGATAAGAATCAGCCACTTTGCAGAGCTCACCTCTTCTCTGTGGAAACGGGGTGCGTTCTCTATTAACTCTGTCACCATAGGGATTATCTTCAATAAGACAAAGAGAAAAGTTATTACAGAGTCAGTTAAACTTCACTTCAAGCCTTGTCTGGCTGACTCTGTTCAGCTGAAAGTCATTTTTATGTCAGTTACCTTTTTAATGCTGTCATCTCTTTGCTTTAGGCAGTTTGTGAACAGCACATTCTTGACACCATCTTTCGCCAGCTGTTGCAGAATCTTCTAAAAGAATGTAAAAAAACACATTGTTATCCTCAGAGAACTGATAACTGATCAAATTAAATCAGTGTTTTATTGTTCTAGGATTATTACAGTACCAATAAAGTGACTAGGCTGTGACCTGCACAAATTCAAATGTATATTAAACTTACGTTCCTTATATTAAATGTAATAATTTTATATGAATTTTATTCTTTCTTTTCTGAATATGAGACATTTGAAAGTGTGTTATGATACCTCCTTCTTTGACGTGTCTGCCAAGTCCATCTTATTCAGAACGAGTAAATGTGGCCGGACATCAAGACTCTCTTGAAACAAAGGGTTCCTTCCAGAAAATGGTAGGTTTGCCAGTTAAGGAGATTGAGGGATGGATCATGTGGATGAAAATCTAGCCTACTTCACAAATTACAACACATTCTGTAGCTTTTTCTGTGTTTAATGCACTTTGTAAGTCGTGGAGGGCATGGGTCTACACTGCAAAATGAGAATCCGGGAAGAAATGACATTATATCTTGGACAGCAGCTTTTACAAGAAAGCAGACCAAGGCTTGTGCACCAGACCTGCATGTACAATAAACCATTGGTGCAGTTACAAAGGATATTCTTGCATCGTGGATTTCAACAATGCAGTCAACTTTCTTCAGGCTGGCTCTCATCTGCTTCAGGCCTAAAGGAAACACATAAATGTAGGTTATATGAATAAAGCAACAGCTGACATCAGCAGCTAGTCTCACAGGTCCCTCAGGTTCCACAGAGGCATCTCATTAATCATATTCATATTCTATATCTGAACATTGTGTCAATAACTTTCCAGGGCGACAACTGAATACTCTGAGTCTAACTGAACACAGTGATGTTGTGACCAGTGTGTTAATATCTCTGCAGGGCGAAAATATTTAATATTTATACTGTGTGTCTAACTGAACACTGTGTGGTTGTGACCAGTGTGCTAGCTTTCAATGGGGCCGATATTGATCATTTATTAATAATGTGTGTTAAACTGTGATGTGGTGATTGGTAAATTAACTTTGCAGGGTGTCAATATTGATCATATATTAATACTGCGTGTAACTGAACACTGTGATGTTGTGACTGGAGTGTTGATCGCTCTGTAGGGTGACAATATTGATCATTTATTAATAATGTGTCTAACTTAACACAGTGATGTGACTGGAGTGTTTATAACTCTGCGAGGTGACAATACTGATCATATACTAATACTGAACACTCTGTGGAGGTGAGACGCACCTTTGGCCATGTGTCCGGGGAACCAGTGCGCCACTTCTCTCTGCCCGAAATCAAACCCCGTCCTGAACGAGGCGCAGAGCAAAGCGCGGCTGATCCGCATCTTAGCCCCCCCGCGGCGCAAACACGCACAGGTTCAACACTCAAATAACTGTCCCAACACACAAGACTGTCCTCCACCAGCTTTCCCAGCCTATAACATTTCCCTCCTTCTTCTTCTCCTTCACCCTCTCTGTGCGGATTTACCGCTCTCTACAGGCGCGGCGCAGTCCTGGCGCAGGATGCCAGAATAAAAGCACGCTGAATTATTTTGTTATGGCGCAAATAGTCTTACTGGTACAACGACTTCAGTATTAAACACATACACCCATTCATGAGGTATGAGGAAGTGTTATTTTCCTTGGGATTTATAACATAGGCTAATGCTAAATAAGTCTTTATTTTATTTTAGTCCATTTTAAAATAAGAAACTGAGTGAACAGAACTAATTAGCACCCCCCACTTTCCTCCTCTACCGTAGTATTAAAGCATAAAGCGAATTACACTAGTTCACAACTGCCAATGACGATCCCTTCCTTATCCTTTTTATTTATTCATTCATTCATCGATTTATAAATGTGTGTGTGTTTTTAAAACCTACTGGAACAACTGGGCATGTTTTAGAAACTAATTTCTACTGTATCCTACACTAGCAAGTGGCAGGAAATCACAACAAACACAAGCTCTACCACGTTTTTTTTTTTTTTACAGTTTATTATGTGTGTTGCATTTTTTATCGTTTTATTGAACCAAACTCTGCACCATTGGAGGCAATATTGACGTCTTAGGGCCACTGTTACAATTTATTTCTCACTACTACTTGAAAAAGGAAATAATTCACTGCTTTATACCTAAGCATGTATACACATTACACAGAAAGGGTAAAAAAAAAACACTGCAATAATACTATGCTCTACTACTTTTGGCCTTTAAGGTTGAATAACAGCAGAGGTTCCATATTCTGCCCATGTAAACCAATGCATGGGTTGAGCATAAGTGTGATAGGCCCCAGAAATTGTACAGTGAAGGAACGAAGCAATGTCAGCGTGTCTCCATCATAGAAAGACAATGATCCCCTTTGGAAATCCACCCACACCCCGAGTTTATGAATCTTCTTTCCTGCTGACAGCACAGTCTCCTCAGAGCCATTACATAAAAGATATTTTCCGTTTCCATGGTAAATGTAGCAGAATGGCTTCACAGAGCCATCTGCATCTCCGGCCTCAACTTCGGTTTTGTAAGATAGACCGATCAGCCAGTATGGCTTCTCCCAGACCACCACCTCCCAGTAGTGACAGCCACTGGAAAAAGCCTCCCTGGCCAGAATGCTGTACTGAGAGGAACTTTGTTCTGTGTCTTCGCTCTCTTCGACGGCCTGCTTACTCCACCGGACCTCCATCATGTCTGAGGAAACCTCCAGCTTTGGGTGTGCTGACTCTGCGTCTAAATGTATTTCTCTGAGACCTGAAAGGAGACAAAATATAGTGGTGGATAAGGAACTTCTCAACTTGGAAGCTGTGGCAGTCTGACATGGACAATGATCACAGTGTTATGGTCAAAGAGAGAAGCACTTTTAGCTACAGACTCACCAGCATAAAGTGCTCTACCAAACACCACAGAAAATCCTTCCTCCCCACTGCTATCAAACTCTATAACTCCTCCCCCTGTCACTCATCCACCCATCAGACTCCATAACTCCTCCCATTATCACTCACCCACCCATCAGACTCTAAAACTCCTCTCCCTGTCACACACCCAGCCATCAGACTCTATAACTCCTCCCCCTGTCATACACCCACCCATCAGACTCTATAACTCCTCCCCATCACAAACCCACCCATCAGACTCTAAAACTCCTCCATTTATCACTTACTCACCATCAGACTCTATAACTCCTCCCCCTGTCACACACCCACCCATCAGACTCTATAACTCCTCCCCCTGTCACTCACCCACCCATCAGACTCTATAACTCCTCCCCCTGTCACTCACCCACCATCAGACCCTATAACTCCTCCCCCTGTCATACACCCACCCATCAGACTCTATAACTCCTCCCCTTATCACTCACCCACCAATCAGACTCTATAACTTCTCCCTCTGTCACACACCCACCCATCAGGCTCTATAACTCCTCCCTCTGTCACACACCCACCCATCAGACTCTATAATTCCTCCCCCATCAAACATCCACCAACCAGACTCTATAACTCCTCCCCTTATCACTCACACACCCATCAGACTCTATAACATTGTTGAACAGGGCCATAGCAGCACAGCATAGCATTCTTTTTAATGGAACAATATTTGTTCACTGTATGGCACCGTCTATGTGTACAATGTATCTGAGCAGGACGATGTGTGGCTGTAAACATGCTTAAATTAATTTTTAAGGTACATACTCATCCACAGTCGCCTCGTGTTTTGGAACATAGCTTCATACAAGCTATTGACCAGTCCTTCTACCGTTTCCATCCTCTGTGAGGTGGTAAATCCTCCCTCCAGGGACGACAGCAGGCCCAACTCCTGTCTGGCCCTGTGATGATGATACACTGTCCTTTGACTTTAAGATCAACAGTGTATAATAATGAAAGCCTGAAAACACTGAAGCTGATAATAAAGCACATCTGAGTGTACGGATACCAACCATCTTTTCATGTCCAAGTACCCCAACCTTGAGTATCTGCTGATACCGATACCAGTCTGATACTGTCTTTTTCCTCTCTTTAATAGCTAAGCTGTTAATAATATATTTGTATATTTGAATGTGAAGAGGACACTATAAGTGATAAAATTCCAGTTTCTACACTCATATAGTGCACAGCTTGTCCATTATGGAATTCTGCACACATGGGTGAACAACCAGTGGCTTTTTAATAGGCATTATACACTGTTTGGGTGCATTTTAATTTCTTTATAATGCACTATGTAGGAAACAGGGAGCCATCTCTCTTTACAGCATGTTGCTTTTTCCTATATGGGTTTGAGCAACACAGACAACAAACAGATCAACTTTAAATAAACCGAAACCGATCGTATTTACTTATTTTGTCGTAAATATTACTGTTGTAAGAATGGGACACTTACCCAAGTCTGTCATTTTTGATTTGCTGTAAAAATATATGTTGATAATATAATGTTAGTGACATGAAAATTAATATGCAGAGATAAATATCATGTACAGAAGATTAATAAGGTCTGCCGTGCACCTGCAGGAACTTTAGGTTGTTCTTTTCTTGCAGAAGAGATGCGCTCACACTCAGAAGAGCGTTAATGTCACTGATATGCCACTCAAGAGACTCTCTTCTGGACTCCAGGCACTTTCTGGTGTAAAACTCTTCTGTTTCTAGAATATCCATCATTAGCTGCTCGTCCTTCTCAATCAGGGCCTTCATTTGACTGTATTTCTCTGTTATTCGGACTTTGTAGGCCTCTGCAGTACACTGAAAAGCACACAGCACACTTAGTATGAAACCTAAGCACTAAATGACTAAAAGTGGCAGTTCTGTTAACATTTCGTGTGACAAATATTGTAATTCCATGACTATTCACCGACGCCTCTGAAACCAGCAGGCCCAAGTCCTCCACTGCTCTTTCAGCCACACGCCTCCTCTCCAGCAGCTGCACGTCTCGTTCCTGCAGCTCTTTCTGAGGGGGAAAGATGGAATTAGCACACACTCTAGGTCTGCATCACTCTATAGCACAAAGAGAAAGTAATTCTATTACTCTATAGCACTATTTGCATTGAATGGGAAAGTTAAGATGAAGTGAATTTATACATACGAGCCAAAATAAAAGCTCAGTTAAAACTAACAGCCATTATTTTATTTTTATTTTCAAGACAACAAGGCTGTGTCTAGACCTGACACAAAAGATCTTATGCTAATGAATCACAGCATCTTAAATTTAGGCAGTACATTTAATATTTCTCAAAACATTTGAAGATTCAACCCACCAGTTTTGAGAAATAATGACTGAATGAAATTATCAGCTTGCACAAATATAATTTCAGTTCATTAGGCCACTTTACGGGACCCATATAACTGTTTTACGTAGTATAGGCTTATAAATAGGGATGTAACGGTACACAGATGTCACTGTTCGGTACATACCTCGGTTTTGGGGTCACGGTTCGGTACGGTTCACGATACAGCAAAGTTAAGCAACAAAAAGTTCTAAAGAATGAGGCTTGGTTTGTTTTCGTTTATTTTAAATAAACAGCAGTGTATTAACCAGTAAACACATTTTACTGGTTATATATTTATGTATGTGTAAGTGTTACGCGAGTAGGTGGCACTATTGCACCACACTACGACCCAGGTATATGATTTACTTGCGCTTTTTGGTCCCTCTGTGATCCCGTATTACTTCAATCACGTCTTCTCCGTCGTAGCGTGTATTCTCCGAAAGACATCATGTACCAAACCGTGACCCATGTACTGTGACGGTTCGGTAGGAATACATGTAGCGTTACAGCCCTACTTATAAATATTTATTATATAAATAAGGAATTTTGCATGTCCTTGTTGCGTAGGGGCCATGCTTATCTTCTCTGTATCGTTCCAATTTTAGTGTATTTGCTGCCGCAAATTAATGTAATGTAGTGTAAAACAACATGGATCAGAAGACACTGCTTTTCTGCTGCTTACTTTTTTCTTCTGCTTGTCATTTGCCACAGTTCAATAATTGTACAGTGAAAGCAATCAACATCATTAGCCATCTCATACCTTAAGGTCCAAACAGGCTTCTTGAAGCTGGACTACCTGGTGACCCTTATGTGGGCCCACCACCACACAGAGACAACACACTGCGGCCTGGTCCTCCTGACAGAACAGCTTCAGCTCCTCACCATGGTCTCCACACTTGTAGCAAAGAATGTTTTCGGTCACTTCGATGAGCTTATGTCCCCTAAGAACCTCCTTGTCCAGGTGATGGAGGGTATGGATTTCACACAGAGCCGCATCGCAGCTCAGACAGCTTTTCACAGCCACAGAACTTTTCTCAATGCAGTGGTCACACCGCACAGCTGATGGAGGTGGTGTTTCTTCTAGTTCTCCGCAGGCACTTGAGAGCTCCACTTTTCGCCAAAGATCCAAGTTGATTTCCAACTTCAGGTTTGGTGGAAAGAAGATCTGGCATTCAGGACAGAAGAGAGGTCCTCCTGAAGCTTCTCCAGGACCATCCATGTCCCACACAGTACAGATGCAGGTCTGGCAGAAGCTGTGGCCGCAGGGAAGCAGTACAGGGTCGGTAAAGAGGTCCACGCAGGCGGGACATTTCAGTGTTTGCTCTATGGTCTCCATACCAGCTCCTGCAGATGACCTCCCACTGACTGGACTGCGCTGGATTTCCATGAATGTTTTAGAGATGCAGCTCAGGTTTCAATGCTATTGTGTTATGCCTGGATCACTTTTCCATATTTATCATAAGCCATTGTCCATGCACCAAAATACACCCAATAAAAGGCTCTTCTCGCATAGTGTCCTCAGTATGGTGTCCATGGTTTGGGAATTTTGAATTTTGTCAGTTTTCAGTACAGACTGAGCTTTAAATGCACTTTATGAGGAATCAACTGTGTTTGCCCCTTCTTTTCCTGCAGTAACAGTATTTATCCCTTTTGTTAGACATAATGCTGAAACTTTCCAGTGAGGATTTGTTTGTATTGTACTGATGCTGGGTTACAAACACGGCTCCAATTCAGTTGTGAGGGACTGAACGGACCTTAGGCTTTTGTGTGGCTGCTCCAGGACATGAAATCCTCATCTTAAAGGCGAACTTCACTGAGTTTTACAATTGTATGCATAAATAAATTGTTATTCAGAGTCATTGCGAAATGCTCTAGTACAGAGAAGCTTACTGAATCTCTGTGAGCATTGGTCGGGATAGGAACCAGACGTCCAAAAGATTCACTAAAAGCTAAAAGCTAAAATGACTGGCTGATGCCCGAGCCATTCTTTTATAATAGTTTTAAGAATTAAAACTACAGGCACAATGCAGTGTGTGAAGTGTGTAGATGTGCTGGTAACAGCGGCAAGGCCATATGACCTTATAAATAAGATCTGACACTCACATGGTAATAATAAAAGCCTTATTTTTAAAGGAAAGTAGGAAAATCCTATTATTATCTCATAAACACCACATTTGCTAAATTGTGAAATTGCCATTAATAAGTTATGTCAAAATGACTAAATATAGGGCCTCCTGATATCTGGATGGGAAACAAAATAGTGATATTTTCCCCACCATTTTCCTCTACAGTTTACCATTTCATATCTGAGCTACACTGAAGGACTTCTGAAAATGAATGGAACGTGACTGAATTTACTAATAAGATCTGTCTGGTTGCAGCCTGTTTCCAGGTAAGTAATCAGGTAACTGAGTCTCTGGATTGCATTCTAACCAGATTTTAGGCAAACCCAGTGATGTTCATTTTGGGTACATTTGGGCCGGCGCGGAATCCCGTCAGCAAACCATCCACCCACCCACCGCCGGAACGGCAGCGAGGGGGGCCCCGGGTTGGCCGGTCAGCCAGTCCAGCCCTGCCCGTGTCTGTTTAGACTTGATAGTCACATGTGTCTCTGGTCAACCAGGCTGAAATCTGATTGCTATGAAAGTGAAGTGAAAGTCACCATTCCATCATACGTGAACACACCACAGCACACAGTGTGAACAGTGTGAAATTTTTCCTCTGCATTGAATATGCAAAATAGCTCACATTCACCAACCAATCGCATGTGCTGATCCTCATTTTTCTGTTTTTTTTCGGTGTATGTGTAGTGCTTTTGATGTGGATTGGGGTGATGGTGCGTAGGATACTTGCTTTTGGACCAAGAGGTCATGGGCTCCAAACCAACCTTCAACACATCCAAGTGATCTTGGTCCAAAAGGTCTTGGTCTGTGAAAGCAGGCGTGTCCCAATACTTTTGTCCATGTAGTGTAGCTTGATGTCTAAGACGCATGGAGTGATCGTGTGTAAACAGTAGTGGAGGCTGGCTGTGCGACACTAGAGGGCGATGTGTGTCTTTATACAGGCTGTTTCCGTTGGCGCGTATTTGTGAATGAGAGAAAGTTGAGCTTGTGTGCGGAAAGTCAGCATTTTTTCCAAAATCCATCTTAAAATCCCTCAGTTTAGCTAATTATTTTCCTCGCGATTTGAGAATGGGAGTAAAATCTTCTCTGCTGAGGCCGAAGTAGATGAATTTGAACCATAACTAAATCTGCTGCCAAACACAAACAACAACACAAAACTAGAAAAGCTCCTGGTTACATGAGGATTTTTCTATTTTCATTTTAACGATGATAAAAAGCAAGTGCAAGAAAACCTCGGTGAGTAACGACGATCGATTGGGTTGTTTTAAACTGTTGTGTTCTGATTTGTGCAATATGCATCCCATTGTTTAGTTTGTGAGTTCTGATGTTACTGAATGCTAATATAATTACCTCATCATCTGCTGCTATGCAATTGCATTTTTACTGCATTAACACAGACATTTTCATAAACCGTTCTGAACTGCTGATCTGCTGACAGAGTACTGTTACAGTGGTACACTAATTACACTGGTACACCAATTTATTACACCGTGTTACTCTCATTTGTTACATTGTCATTTGTTACACTGGATTAAAATGTCATTTGTTACACTAATGTTCATGTCACTGTGTGACACTTGTTTTTGTCTCTCTTATTTTTCTTTATTGTCCTTGATATTTAACTCTTTCTTGTTGCACTGATCATTTATTAAGATAGAGTAGCATGTTTCGATAGGGTGATTTCCCCATGTCAGTATATACACGATCACTTTATATTACACCACTGTTCATTTACTCCACAGCAAAAAAAAAAGAGATATTACAACATATGGATGTTCTACTACAGTCTATACTACAGTCCAGGGACTTGGGTCCACCCTCGGATATTTTAACAATGTTCAGCTTTTTAAAAATGGTGTTACAAGAAAACAGAAATACTTATTTAGTAGTAGTTACAATGTAACTGGCTGCTATTCAGTATGTAGTCTATAGTACCACATTATTTAGCCTCAAAGGCTTAAACTATTAATTCTGAAGAGACATTTCAGGTCTGTCTTTAGTGACTATTACTTTGTTTACTTGTGAAAAAAGAACAATTCCTTCTGCTTTACTCTTCTTTGGACAAAATTTCATTCTTTAACAGGATACTGATCACAACCATTCGTTACAGTTCTTTACAGCAAAAATTATATCCAGTCAGTAGAAAAGCAAAAATAATTTAGAATGAAGTCTTTAGGTCTTTCCAGGGACAAGCTGGACCCACAAAGTATAAGGGTGGGCCCACACTTCTGACCTGCAGTGTATGTTTAATAATATGGGGTAGCACACCTTGATAGACTGATATCCCCCTTTTAAAGAATGCCTCCAAAACAGAATCACTTTATTTTACACCAGTATTCACTCCATCTTCTCTGTAGGCCCCACTGAGGAGACACTATGTGGGGAAATAACATCAAAGTCAAGTCAAAGTGCACTTTGTCGTTTCAAACATGTACAGTACAAGTATAGAGAAAGCTGAAATGATGAAGCTCGGATTCCACAGTGTACATATAATGCAACAGACATAAAACTTTGTTAAACAAACAAAACAGTGCAATAAGACGTATAAAATAAGGTAAGGATGCGATTTAACCTGCTATTATTTCTGTTTATTTTACAGGGCACCAGAGGGCTGCAGGCCAACATTTCTTCATTTTTCTTCTCAGAGGTAAGAAGCTGATGTTGCTTCCAGATGCTGAGAGTGAGAAACTCAGTACTAATGTTTGTGTTGTGCCTTGTTTAAATATTGGGATCCTATGATTTTGCTCAAGCTTTAACTGTCTGTCCAACAGCAGCCAGACAGATTAAGCCTAAAGCAGAATCAGCTCTTCTCAGAATGACGAATTAACATCAGGGTTCACACAGGACTCTTAAAATACTGTAGTTAAAGGCTCCTGTCCTGAACAAACTCTACTTAATGTGCCCAGTACAGCCTTTTGTCAGTCCCAGTTGATCTGTGTATTATGTCAAATGGGCCACCCACCTCAGATACTAAGACTCAAAAGGGGAGCCCATCCTCCTCAGGTCGACCTGGAGAGAAGAAAAGAGTCTTTATGTGGTTGAATAACAAGAATAGGCCTTCAAGAACAAGATTATTGACAAATAGTGGTTCCAACTCTGTTATCCATAAACTGTCCATAGAGGTAAATTAGAGGTGTCCATAGTAAACTATATTGAAGAGAAAGTGTCAAGATTGTACTTCACTTGCCTTTCTTATTTTCACAGGTGTCAACAAAATCCCCCAAAAAGGGCACAGCCGCGTGTTCATTCACGGGTTTAGATCCTGACGTAGTGAAACCATGTACCAAGGAAAGCAGAAGAATCCCCCTGTCCCCCTTCACCATCCCAGAGACACCCGACAGCCAGACAAAATCACAGTTCCAAGCAAGAACATCCACAGATGGTCCACGCTCCCCTGTCTCTCGAAGCCCACGTTCCAAAGGTTCTAGCTGCAAAATGAACCTGATGGCCATCAAGTCAGTACAGCCACAGGACAAGAAAAGCCCGAAATCTGGGGACATTTTTGAGGCGAATAATGGTATTGGTTCTTTTGGCTCTGTGAAAAGACTGATGCACGGATCAGAGAACCTCCACAAAGCTAAGCGCCTTAGAACCAGACCGCCTTCAAAAGATTCTGAAGACCTGAGCTCAGCAGGAGATGACCTCAACGATTTCCTTCAAATTATTCGTGACTCTTCTGATTTTAAAAAGGATACGGCACAGAAAGGGAATGTAAAGAGCGCTGCGAAAAAGCCTTACAGGGTTGAGAAGGTTCTGCCTGATGTCATGTTGGGATCAAGAGTGCCAGAGGTGAATTTGGGAAAGACCCCAGAGAAGCCAAGTCAGACCACTGGTTCAACCTCAAAACTCTCAAGAGCCAGCCATCACCACAAAAGCAGCTCAAGTGAAGATGAGAAGGAGAACGTAATTCCTCTCGTGGCAGAGCCAAAGACGGATGTGGCTGAACTTTTAAGAGACGATCAGCGTGATCTTGTGGTCTCATACAGTTCATGGGTTAGTAATGACTTCGCTGACATCCAGGAAAGTCCCATCAGTTGTCCAGTTGAAAGGAAACCTTTCAAGGAACTTTCTAAAGACGAAGTGAAACATCTTGGTGTCACTGGAAAGGTTCTCACAACCTCTGAGGAGAACTTCAGTCTTTTGGAGGACAGCTGGTTTGAGGATGGGATGGAGGAAAGCTTTGCAGAGCCAAAAAACCAAAAGAAGCCCAAACTTGAGTATGTCTGCTTTGGTTTCATGCTTTAACAAAAGCTTTAGTTGTGAATCTTTATTTATGGAGGACATGGCATCCTTTTTTTCACCTACAGAAAGAAGGTAGGCATTCCAGAAAATGTTGTACTGACCGCTGGACTCCATAACCGCTACTGGGTTCTAAACGTGCAAGAAGGCTATGCTGAGAAGCATTTAACCATCACCTGTTCAAAGACTGCACAGCCCACAGAGACCTGCATTCTGAAAGACGGATGGTAGGTAGTGTGTCGAGTTAATATAATAAATCGACCTGATTTGGTGTCAGATTGAGCTTTGCTTTACTTCTTGTTTAAGGGAGAGCACTCCTGTTGCTGTGGGGGACATCGTTCACTTGGAAGGGAAAAGTAGCTCTGGCTCGTGGGTGATTGACAGGAACTCTGGTTACCTGGTTCTTCTGCCTGACTTGCTCATCTCTGGGACCAGCATTGCTAGCAGCATCCGCTGCATGAGACGAGCCGTACTTGGGGAGATGTTTAAGGTAGCAGCAAGCGTGAGCAGTGCTCAGGGTGGTACTGTGAAAGAAAATGTTAATCATTTAACTTTCTATTTAGTTTTATGACATGAAACAACTCTCTCCTTGTTTAAATTTCTACAGACTTTTGATGGCGGCAGCAAGCAGATGCTGAATGGGACCATAGTTCATGACATCTTCCAGAAAGCTGCCATGTCCTTGGATTTCTCTTCAGAGAAGCTAGAGAAACTTGCCAGTGAAGCACTGCTCAGCCCGAACTACCTCGGACAAATGTAAGAGTTATCATGGGTTTCATGGGTCAGTGCACTGAGATGCAGTGCGTAGTGCGCACTGCTGTGGGTCAGTGCTGTCCTAAACGGCACACTAATGTTTTGTACTTAGCGGAAATGACGGGCTAACATTTGCTCGCGATTCTTCAGCTGCCAGAATATCTGCTGGTTTTACTGCTGTGTAGGTGAGTAAAGTAATTTTATTAACGTTACTCACATTTATACCAACCAGCTGCCTCCGCTTGGGCTTGTATTTCACTGTTTGCCGCCATTATCCAACTCTAAAACACGTTGAAAGTCCCGCCCCCTCCGCTACGTGGTCAAAATGGCGCCCATTTAGTGCGAATAGTGTGCATCGTTCTGCACTGCGTTTTCTGGCCGATTTTAGTGCGGCATCCGGGTACTTTAAGTACACTGAGTTTTAACTCGGTTTTCAGTGTCAGCACACTACGCCCTAAAATCACGCACTAAAAGTGCGCGGTTTCGGACACACTGTATACTATCTATGTGTGTGCAAATGAACACCAGC
>JBBPDB010000146.1:3759897-3777574 GCA_037974465.1 Brachypetersius altus
ATTGAAAAACGCGTAGGCCCAGTTGGGTGGGCGTTTGAAAATTTACTACCTCGTCAGAAGACGTTTACTACTTTTTACTACTTTTTACTGGCCTTAATTTGGCCTACTTTCATTTACTACCTTTTACTACCTTTTACAACCCCGCGGCAACCCTGCATAAGCACACTCCTAAACCTTGTAGAGAGCTTGCCCAGAAGAGTTGAAGTTGTCATTGCTGAAACGGGTGGGCAGACTTCATATTAAACACTATGGATTAAGATAGTTATGGCACTTAAGTTCATATGCATGTAAAGGCAGGTGAGCTAATATATATATATGGTATATGGTTTGATTTCTTTGCCTGTTTGGAATGGATGGGCTGTTACTGACATGTGGTAAGTCAGTAGCACATTTGGAATTATATTTACTTAGAAAATTGGTGAGGAGTTAAATAATTATTTGATGGTTTGTGCCCTTTTTCTGCTAGGAAACCAAACATGATGGAACTAATCAAAACTTGAACATGTGACAAAAAACTTTAATTCAACCTTTATTAATTGTCTTGTTCTTTTGTTAAATTAATTTTCATTTGTAAAATCAAAAATCAAACAACCTGAACAGGAGTGATAAAGCCTGCCTTAATTTAAAATGGTACACAACAACAAAAATAAACAACTGGTAACTTAAGTGTTTCTAAAACATCCATCCAGCTCAGCTTGGTACAATAAGTTTGGCATGTTTCAGTATGAATGCCTTCAGTTGGTTTCTTCTTCTAAAAAAAGAAAAAAACAAAAACAAACAAAAAACAAACAAAGCTTTCCTCAATATTATTGCAATTCAGACAAAATATAAAACAAAAAGCCTGCTAAAACCACACTTAAGAAATATTCATTAGTGCCCATGTTCTCGAACTTTCCGTCTACATCCACACAGATGTATCTGCATACTTATCCAGCACGCAGACACCAAAAGACCTGAAATAAACTGTCACACATACATTTATTCACCTCCCAAACCAGCATACAGATTAGCTAACACACACCACGCCTTGTAAATCTCTCAATGATGCACATTCACTGATGCCACACAAATGCTCCATGTCACCTTCTCCATTAAAGGACTTTGCTCATGCACACATAGGCCAAAAGGATGCCTTGTACAGCTAATTTATAGTCACAACGAACTTGATTGAACAGGAAAAAAAAATAAACAAACAAAAAGACGAGGTCAGCATTTTAAGGAAGAGAGACATCTCTGGATTCCACTGTTCCACATTTAAAACAAAGACAACATACTGTCAGACATCAGAACAGTGTGGCCGAGTAAAGTGTTTGACTTTGCCAGTAAATGGGAGCTGTAACATGAATAATCCTCTATGCCAAGTGTTCAACCTTACATTGAACATTATATGATGCATATATGTTTGTCCTTTTTTCCCCTCTTACAGTGCACGCCTGAGTGATGCTGACTTGGTATGCAAGTATTATCCTATATAAACAGGATTCATCCAGTTGAGTAAGTTCAACTGTTTAACCTTTTGTTTTTGTTCAAGTCTTGTTGTAAAAGTCTTCATTTAAGGATAAAGGGTGTACAAGGGATGTGTGGGCATGTGCGTCTATATGTCAGTCAGCAGTTTTGCACTGCAAATACTTTTTAACGTAGAACTAATTATGGAGAGCAGGGTCTGAATCCTCCTCTTGGAAACTGATGCATTTAACAGGGTGTGTACTTACACGATAATGCATATTGGTACTTATAGTGTGTTTGTCAGCATTTGAGTATGTTGTGTACTTGTGTGTGTGTACCATGTATCTGAATGCTTGTGTTGACAAATTTTGTCCAACATAGTTGTTTTGAAAATGCATTTACTAATTACTTAAGTGTCTATCCACTGAGACTATTTTTGCAAACTCTCATTTGAGTGTGCCTATATGCCTGCATTTTTTTCCATTGTGAATATACAAATGGGTGCTTTTTGTTATATTCATCCATTGTGTGTGTGCTGTTAATGTGTTTATCTGTCTAGGTGTGTCTAAGTGTGTGGTGTCAGTCAGATGGAGTCAGATCCTCCACCCAGCAGATCTCCAGGCAACAGCGCTGCTGGACTGCTCATTTGGTGCCGGTCCTCCAAAGCTGGAGATGCCCAAAGGCTGCTGCTGGGGTATCCTGCTGCCACACCCCCCCAAAGCCCTTGTCTGGCTGGCTCCATGCTTGATGTACTGCTGCCCACTCCACCTGTGCCTGCACCGTTACTCCACTGCGCAAAGATGCTAAGGTTGGGACCCTGGGCAGAGGCTGGGTCAGGGGAGCTCCCCGTACCGTCCAAATTCTGCCAGCTGGAGCTTGCAGGCCCACTTCCAGCCCCGTTGCTACTACCTCCTGCTGTAACACTTCCTCCAGGTCGCTCCCTCTCTCCACCAGGTATGCTCCCTGTGTTTCCAGCACCCACTGCTCCAACGCCAGATGACCCCACTGCTCCTGTTTGCCCAGCAATGGCTCCGCCTGCACTGCTTCCACTGGTACTCCCAGCCCCTACTGGCTGGGAATGTGCAAAATAGTGAGCGACCTCCTCCTCGCTCACAAACTCAGCCAGGATTGTGGTGTTACCCAGAACGCACCTGGGAAACCAACAGAACCAGGCAATAAATATTTACAAAGAAATAAAAACAACTTTAATTTATTACATATATATCATATTAGAAATCACAGCAAAAAAAGCTTTTTATTCATTTTTCATTTTTAGTGGCAGAAAAACATTGGAATGTTTAAAAAGGTTTCACAAATACAAACCAAAAGAAATGTAAGAACTGCTTACATGTGCAGGGCACTCTGAGCTTTGGCTGCTTCTTGGCGAGTACTGTAGCGAATCAGAGCACTGCCTTGGGTTAGGCCAAGGTGAAAAGTCAACAATGGACCATGCTGCATACAAATAGTGCGCAGGGTGGAACCATCAATCTGGGGGAGGGGGATGAAGTATAATCTCAAAATCAATACCAGCATATCGACAGAGTGCTTAGTTTGTTTTGATATACTTTGATAGTGGGAGTTATTCAGGCTTAAAATTTAAACAAAATAAGTAGCCAAATCTGGCTTCCTCGCTGATTTTTTTTCAGCATACCTGGGGAGTGAGATTATTCAGCACCAGCCAACAACTTGCCCTTGAAACTCCTTCACTCCATGCTGAGCCTTTTTAAAAAAGACATGAGGATGAGTACATGCATACACCCAGTCCCCCAACCCCCCGCCGACACACACACACACACACACACACACACACACACACAAATTAGATACAACTATACAAAACTCTTAAAATAGCCTGGCAGGATTGTTTTGTTGACTTAGATTTAAAGCCATGACATTACCAGGGACATATTTGCTTTCTTGGCTGCCTCCAGACCCACCCCAACCCCTGCCCACGCGTGGCACTCCTCCTGCCCACGGGGATGTGGAGGACTGCTTCTGATGGGTAAGTCCAGGAGGTGGGCGTGGCAGCTGGGAAGTGCTTCGGTTGGTCTTCCAAGGCTTGTTGTGTCCAATGGGTTCAGGGGGCCAGCTTGGTTTGTACGCTGTGGGTACACAAGAAATGTCAGTCTTTCAGCTATTTAGGTCTTCGACTGAAAACAGGGAGTACAAATATCCATAGTATACACATTAACAAAAAAGTTAATCTCTGTACTTTTGTGTTACCTGGGTTGTGTGCGTTGTTCAGGGGGCTGTCTGAGGCACTGTAGGGCCAGGCACCAGGTGAAGGCAGCAAGGTGTTTAGGGAGGGGTTTGATTCTAATAGTACACACCCATATACAGGACAAAGTAAATTTAATTTACATTTCTTCTAGATTCATGTATAATAAGAAGCCAGATTTATGTCAGTTATGAATACATTTACCTGTATTATCTCTTAGCAACTGATGCTCATCATTGAGGCTTGACACTGCAGGTGAGTTTAGCATACTGCCAGGAGTCATGTAGGGGTCAGATTCAGGGTCGACACTCTGCATTCCTTTCCAAGGCACTCCTGGCTGAAATTCTACACCAAATTAACACAACAAATGCTAACTCAAAAATACTGCGTAACAGACAACAATGACATTATAAGAAGCAATGACTTAATAATGCAGGGCACCCCCTTATTTTTTTCTAAACAAGTCATCAAATACTGGAGCCAAAACTAATCTCATTAATAATTAATCCCTAATTAATCCTGAAACTTCATGCAGATCATTGTATTCCAAGGATTTACTTTGGAAACAGTTCATTTAGAATCCATCTACATAGCATGTGTAACATCCAAGATAAATGCTTTATTTTGTGCTATAAAGCCAAAAATGCCTGCTGTACTAGGTGGTCTATTCCTCACCAACCCATTCAGTTCAGCTTACATGCCATCTGATTTGGATGAGATACTGTTTGCTTTGCAGAATTCGTTTAAAAAAATGATATGTACCCAATGTGTTTAAATAAAGTCTGGAACACATGCAATCATTAATATAATCACTAATATGACACCGAATAAATAAAATGTACCTGGAGGCCAGCTGGATGCGCCAATTTTGGTTCCCATTTTGTTCCCAGGACTCCTCTGCCAACCGTCCGAAGATCCTTGAAGAGGAACACCCAACCCTTCCATGCCCAACATCTCATACTGAGAGTATGGGGAGCCTCCTCTCTTCAGAGGAGCAGCAATAGGGCCTAAGAATAGGTTAATCATGAATAAAGGGTAGGCATCAAAAATTGTTTGTTCACAGCTAAGGCAAAATGTTGACAAACAGACAAACCATTTTTGTGAAGAGCACTGTCTGGAGAGGAAGGTGCTGGTGAATGACCTTCCATCATCCATTTAAAGCGGGACTGCTGCCCTCCACTTTCTTTTAGACCAGGTGGACCACTGACGATGGAACCCAACTCAAGTCCAGAAAGAGTCACACCAGAACCAAACCCTGAAATTATTAATAGTAAGAAAAGGAAAAACAATTTTATTATTATTATTATTATTATTGATCAGAAAACACAAGGCATTAAAAAGTCTCAGTCCTTGTGGTGGACCAATTTATACCAATTTAAAGTGTATAAGTGCTGATCAATATCTGCTGCACTAAACCTATTTAGTAACATCCAAATGATGATAATCGAAGTCATCTCACCTGAATAAGCAGCTGATGATTTTTGATGCAGGTCAGCTACAGAACCTCCAAGGCCAGGGTTAGAGACGGAGTCAGACATCTGCATTTTGGGGCCACCAAGGTGAGAGGGGGACAGTTTAGAGGTCCCACTTGCACAACCCACCTGCTGCTGTTGCTGTCTCTGTTGCTGGAGAACTGCCATGATTCTGGCAAGCTATCAAACAAAAACAATTACAATGTGTGTGTTACAATACAGCTTAGACTCTTAACTTTGCACTGAGTACTGTTCAAAATGCATACAAATGAAAAATTAAGCTTGAGAAGGTGTCCCATAATGTGTATATTTCTTATATTTACACAGTTCTGAGACAGAAAAAAAAAGTGTCTTGAGACAGAAAAGGTGTGTGGACAGAGCGTTCCCAATTGGCAATGGGTAGGACAGAACTAATGACAGAAATTCTTCTGAATAAAAAGTTTCAGCTGTGCTCAGCTGTTGTCATGTAGTCTAAAAAAACTAAACCATATGTCCATGTCTGGTGTATCTCCAGGTTGTTCCTATTTGAACCAGCAGCTTCTGGAGGTTATTTTTTTATTTACTGGACATAAATGTATGTTTAAGTGTTAATCTAACCACAACTCACTATTGATAGGCCTACTTCATTGGTAGCCTAGTGGTTAGGGCGTTCGATTCCCAAGACCACTAGTCACAGCTGAGGTACCCTGAGCAAGGTACCGTCCCACACACTGCTCCCCGAGCGCCGTGTTCCTGGCTGCCCCCTGCTTCACTTGGTGAATGGGTTAAATGCAGAGGCTGAATTTCGTGCTGTGGTGTGTTCACGTATGACAGAATGTTCACTTTCACTAAAAACCCCAGCTGTGTTTTTTCTATTATAATAACTTTGGAACACTAAATAAAACTCAGCATTACGCATAACACCAACACAAATCGGGGGAACTTCCATTTAAAGAGTTGTTTTGCCATGTGACAACGATTTACCATTAGTTGTGCTTTCAGGCACAGATCCATGCCGAACATAAACGTATTGAAATGTCCAGAACTGAGCTGGTTTGAAGAACACAGATTTGCTTCCAGATTTGTGTTCTTGTGTTTTTCTGTTTGTTTCTGAGATCTAAAATGTTTTGTTTTTTTTATGGACAACAATAACAATAAAAAAAAGTCTCATAACGTTTTGTTGTTTGTGTCATAGCAATAAGAAGTGACTTTTCAGCATCAAACCATTACTTTTCCATTTTCAGAGTCACATGTGACGGGAATGAAAAAAGAAAAAGTCGTGCAATGTCTTTTCAAAAAGCCTAGAAGTAAATTGAATTTAAACCCATTTCTAGCACTTTCGAGGCGAAAGGACTTGGCAAAACAATAGGCCCAGTTATACTGAATTTGATCTGGTTAATTGTGCTAAACTATGTCTTTTGTTCAATATAACCTATGTTTTGTGTGTTCCTGACTCTGGACAAGGGAACAGCAGAGTGCTTCAGGTTAGAGAGCGCTGTTTTCTATCTCCTCATAAAAACAGGGTTATTTTTGCCCATGAAGCTATATAAAGGAGCCTGGCTGCCACTGGCATTCTCTGCTTCTTTTCTGGGAGATTCTGAGAAGATGTTTTGAGCAGGACACATTAGAAATAGGTCAGAAGTAGATTCTCAAGGTCCCTGATCAAAATTAAAGCTCGAAACAGGCGTTTTTGTGACCTTGGAATTGAAGGGGACATACAAAGACCATCATTCTTCCTTCACTTGATTTGTTGTCCAGACATAGAAAATACTCATATCAAACTTACAATAATTGCATAATAAGTTATTTTGTTATTTATTGAATTAAACTGTAAAAATCTGTTCAAAAAGAAATTATTTTTATGCAGAATATAGTTTGTTAACACTGTTAACATTATTACATGGTGTCCACACCATCCACATAGATGACCTGAACTACCAAAGGATTCCTTCTTTTTGTGATGTCACAAAAACCAGTACAGATATCCACCTATGCCCACTGCAGCTGTTCCCTACTGCGGGTTATCCACACTGAAGTTATACTGTGTTTCAGCTGAGACTACTTTTTTGAGTGAGGCACCATTTATATACTTTAGTACAGAACTCAAAAACGCCTCCTTCAATGTAAGAGATAAAGAGAAAATAATCCTGTAAGAAAGAATTATATCTGTTTTTAGTTCATTTTTAGTATCTGTGGCCACACAGACCTCATAAGTGGACACCGGGGAGAAATAAAATGCAAGAAAAATGTAGAATATGAGTCCTTAAATTGGCACTGGCTAACATTTGCCCCTGAGACTGTATTATCCGTGCTTACAGCATTCCAGCTAAAATAAACTACACAAACAAGTTTGAGGGTACGAATGCATCATTTAAAGTTTGAAGCTTGGAGTGGAAATGAGGAAAGTCAGTGTTGATAGTGTTTAGTCTGCTCCCAGTTGATTAAACTGTGTTTGTGTTCAAAAACTACTTGACTCTGAAAATATCTAGCAGTTTTACAACTATTTAAGCCAGAAAGTATGAGCCAAATCCTCAGTAAAGCCTATAATATCAGTCAAAAGCTCAGTCTTGCACTGTCATTAGGCTGATCGAGTCGTACCATCGAGGCACTAACATGGCCATTAGCTCAGCGCTAAAGTTTCCGGCAGAGGCCTAGAGCCAGAGTCACTGGGTTGATTTGTTGCTACAATTTTTCACATGAATGGCAAAATACGCACATTTCTGTTATAACAGGGCCCTCACATCTGTTCTGGCCCGACACGCGCGGCTTCGGCACAAAATGCTTTCGTATGAGCCGCTGTGTTTGTGTACGCACTGAGGTTTCTTTAAAGGAAAAGAATTGGAACCATTTTTCTGCACACGAGTGTAGAACAATGCAGAACATACCCCAGTAATGGTTTACATATGACACGAGTTCTAAAACGACAGAAACATGTGGATGGAATGTGGCGTGAAGAGACCAGCTGAGCAGATGCCATGTTTACTTCTGCAGTGATTGACCAGAGGCTTGAGACTCGATCAATACAACGAATAGTACTTTTGTACAAAACACTGGGGCACGGGCACGGAGTCTGGTTACAAAGAATGTGCAAAAAATAAAGCCTAAGAAACAAACAAACAAATTTTCATGTCTAATGAATGAATGTGGTAGGAGCCTAGTGGGTAAAACACTCGCCTGTGAACCCGATGACTTTCTACCATTGTGTCCTCTGAATAGGGACATCTGGCAAATGCCGTGTTACAGAAGGAAAGATTCAACAGGATGTGTTCAGATTGTACTACAAATTTGGAAATTTGTATAGATATATTTACATTTTGAGGGTGAACATCTAACAATCAAATTTTTTTTTCATTATATTTCATTTTCATTCTTTTTTCCAGTCAAATTCGAATATTTTCGCTTTGTTAGTTCCATTTCAAAAGAAGTCACAATATGGTTTTCTGTGCATACACTGGATATTAGATCAACACTTCTATAAGTCAAATGTCATGTTTCATTACTATCAGAGCATAATTAGGTCTGGTTCATTTAGAGCAGTGAAGTGTGTGACATGTTAAATAAATATGATTGTAACCAGTTTTTGATCATTTTGATCAGTATTTATTTAAATGATTGACTCATTGTGGTTCTTTTTTGTCTCTTTCAACTTATCAGATGCCAGAAGAAACAATTTCATGATACATTATAATGATTGTAGTTTGATTTTTATCATTACGATGGTGATATTACATCTTTGCCATGGGAGAAAAGTTTGAAAGTTGAAAACTGATCTAAAAAACTCAAAGAACAACAAAATTTAAAACATCCAGATGTAGAAATTAACGCAAAGCAGTTGTGTTAGGATTCTTATTACAATGTAATTATAGCTGACTATTGATTTCCATCAGCAAGAGGACATAAAATGATCAAAAATTATAAAATCTCATAAAATAATGAATAGAATAAAATGGGGCAGCAGCGTTAAACAGATACCAGACATTTGTCCAGTTTTACGACTGATGTTTTAACGTTGTTTGATTGACACTCCTATACATGCGGATGGGAGTCGTAGTCTTGGTACTGAAAAATGTTCGCCTTTGGGCGGTTAGCTTTATGATCCTAACCCGACCCTTTAGCATGCCGCTTCGCAGGCGTCCACGCAGTTTATTTATGGCCTGTCCTGAGCACTTGTGCTGCCTCACTGGAATGTAGAGAATGCTAAAGACCCCCTCTTCTCTCTCTCTGTCCCGGCAAGATGTGAACAGACGGTGCAGGCGTATCACTGTAGAGACGATGCAGCATTCACCCACCTCTGATCCCACTACAGGGCAGTCCAGGGGAATTAGAAGAATGCCAGAGGCAACGGGAGAAAGAGAGAGAGGGGTGGGGCTGGGGGCTAAAACTCTGACTGAGAGTCTTTCAGCCGTCGTTGTGAACTTAGAGATCTTATCTCCAACATGGCATCTTCTAAATGGCAGATATTCTTGTGGATATACATATAGTGTATATATATATATATATATACACATATATATATATATATACATACACTATATGGGCAAAGAACTGGGATACACCTCTAAATTATTGAATTCAGGCGGCCCCTTACTAGCAGTGAAGGACTTAATCTTAATGCCTGACCATAATGACACATTTCTGACAAACACAGTTTTATATTCCAGTGTGATTGTGCCCCAGGTCCATAAAGCAGAGATGTTCACATGTAATTTTTACTAAGTCCAAGTCAAGTCTCAGGTGTTTAAGTGGCAACGTTTACAAACGGCGACTCTAAATGTGGGACTTTTGAACTGTAAATGTTGAGCTTAATTGGCCACGCCCCACAATTCCAATGGGCTCTTACTTAGCAGGGGGCGGGACTGCGTGCTGTGAGATGCCCTCAACAGCATGGAGGATTTGACTTAAAAGATCTTAAATCTAAATTTTAAATATAAAATATATATCTCCACTCTAAATGGGAAACTCCAGTTAGATGGGGCTCGATGACCCCTTTCCAACGACCCCTCAAAAACCGTTATTAACTGAAAACCGCTCATCTAGGACAAAAGTAATGGGCCGAGCTGAATGGTTTTCGGGTCGTTGGAAAGAGTGCAAGATATAAATAAATAATTCCATGAAATGAACATTGTTTCTCACGAGTCACAGCACCCAAGTCCCAGTCAAATCTCAAATCGTTGAGGGCGAGTCTAAAGTCAAGTCACGAGTCTATTGTGCGACTTAAGTGCAACTTGAGTCCGAGTTTCACACTCGAGTCCCCATCTCTGCCATAAAGACATGGTTGTATGAGTTCAGTGTGAAACTTGACTTCAATCCCATCCAACAACTTTGGGATTAACTGGAATAGAGATTGAGATCCAGACCTTCTCGTCTAACATCAGTGCCTGAACTCATAAATGATCTACAGAATGAATGGACACAAATTCCCATAGAAACTCCAAAATCTTGTGGAAAGTCTTCCAAGAAGAGTGGAAGCTATTAGAGCTGCAAAGGAGGATCAATTCCAGTCTATGGATTTGAATGTAAAGTCCCTGTTGGTGTAATGGTCAGGCTTCCCAATACTTTTGTAGTTATAGCAGTTTATGCATGGAAACATTGTGTAGTTTTTATTCTGTAGGTTATGCTGCTTGTACTTTCTTCTCTTGTACTGTCCACATTTCTGTTGTTAACTTTTACTAAAGGGTTTTCTTTTCCCCACATTTACTATCATGGGAGGTAAGAAAGAACAATTTCTTCGTTTACTCATTTATTTCATATTTAGCTCCACGCAGTAAAAACATAAGTATAAGCTTTGATGCTTCTTTAGCATGGTTAATTAATAGTCAGTATAAATATATCTGCACAGGGACCTTTGTAATGCAGACTAATTCACACAGCTTTACATATATCTCATAGAGAAATATTATTACATTGATTATCAAAATACATGGCGCATGATTGGACGACAGCATACACTAACATGTAGCTTTATTTACACCTCCTTATGGAACTGGTACATACGCACACCAAGCGGTCTCGTTTCTCGGGCTTGATCTAACAGCGACATAAAAGGCACAGTGGCAGGTGTGTGTGGGTGTGGGTGTGGGTGTTGGTGTGTGGGTGTGGTTTGCCTTAATTTGATAAAGCATGCATCTCCCATGCCCTGCAACTACAAGAGAAACAAACGTCGGGTAAAGGAAGGTTGAAGCTTGAGGATAAAAACATACTGAAGTAATATAAAGTCTGCTTCTTCAGTTCATGTCCAACACAGAACATCCATGTGGTGCGCTTTAACGTGTTTATTTGACTGGCAAGTCTTTTTTTTCCTTTCAGTAGCACGTCTTAAGGCTCGGGCTTACTCATGATATTGAGCACCTCATCCAGGATGGAAGGGCCCAAGTCCAGTTCGAGAGAAAGCAGTGACCCGGTGATCTGGGCAACAGAATCCTGAGAAAGACTCTTGCCTTTCGAGAGCTCGAAGTCAAAGTCATAAATGCGTCCCTCTTCTACGCCGCTGTCTCTGTCTGCCCAGTCGCCATTGATGCTGGCCACCTCTTTTTCATACTGAAAGATTGTATCTTCATTGCTGTGATTGTAGCCATTGCTGAAGCTGCTGTTGTTTTTGTAGTAATTACTTCCACTGCTGCTGCCGTTTTCATTGCCATTGCCAAAAAACGACATTAATGCCTTCTCGTTCTGAGCCTTATGCATAGTGTTTTGAGTCTTCTTTGTTGGTGGCTTCTCCACCAGGTTGATAGAGAATGGGGGTTTTTCACTGATCTCCTCCGGAACAGGGCTGGGGTCACGGGTGAAGATGGTGATGGACTGAAGGAGGGTCTCCATTTGAAGGATATCCAGGTCGTCCGTCCCTTCTGAGCTGGCAGGAGGGGTCGGCGCCCCAGCCAGGTCATCCAGAGGGTCCCGAGTCATGGGGAAGATGGTGGTGGAGATATGAGGCAGGGTCAGAGCTTGACTGCCCCCAATTGTTGGGAGAGAGATGGCATTCTTCAGGATTGGCGAAGGAGTCTCTATGAAGGAAGCATCCGATGCACTGTTAGCTCTTATGAACTCGCCATGGGTGCCATATGGAGGTCGGAACATGCCACCCTTCCCAGGAAGGAGCTCAAATTTGCCTTGTAGGAAGGACATGTCTCCAAAGGCGTCACATTCGCCCCCTTTCCCGATGTGGATGGTGTGGCGAAAGTCTCCTAGTGGGGGACTGATCATGTCTGGGGACAGAATGTCTCTTAGGCGGCATTTCTTCCCCTTCTTGGTGTTGTTGGATTTCAGGTAGATGGGCGTTTTGGCCGGCATCTCTGTCTCACAAAAGTGAATTTGTGACAGAAGACCAAAAAGAAGTTCTTTTGAAGCCTTAAACACTTGCACAGTTGATGGCGATCTGAGCTCTCCTCAGGAAAAGACAGGAGTTACATTCTCAAACACCTGATGATTTCAGGTCTGCAGAGAAATGGTCGGCAGTCCTCACTGGGCTAGTCAGGATGATCTGGTCCTAGTGGTGGTTGTCCTGTTCCTAGGGAGAGAAGACACAAACATTACGTTACATTACATTTATTTGGCAGTCGCTTTTAGAGAAAGGGACTTTTTGAGGAATCACTTTCAGGACAGTAAGAACAAACATTTCACTAATTTGACTTCTAAGTGGCAGCATGCAAATTTAGCATGAGCTCCTTCCTGTGAAATTACATGCTTGTGTTTTATGTAGAATGTTTTGTAGCTGTATGTCATCTTTCAGACAACAATGTTTTGTTTAAACCATAACCACAATTACAGTCATCAATCAGCGTCTCTTCCGCTAGACTCTGTTGTCCTTCTCTAAGTTTCAAATTCCTACCAAAAAGAGCATTTCACTGTCTAAGCAATGTCTTCTTGATATTGGTAAAGCACCCACAATATGATTTAACCTTTAGATCTCAGATTATTAGTAATATTAGTAAACATAAATGGTGTAAATCAGTGATTTCAGTAAATATAAATGGTTTGTTCGTAGTTTTTTTTCCCGCTCTTTCTCTCTGCGTGCTGCCGCTCAACCGCTCTCCGGACCCCCTCCCTCAGTGGATTTTCCCCTCCCACTTGTGGGCAGAGACTATCCTGAAAGTTATTTCGGGGTCAAAGATGTTGTTTATTTTCCGTCTTTGTTTCTAAGACCTAAAATAAGATACATTTGGGCACTTTGTGGACATGTGCATGTCCATTTTTAAAACAATTATTTCTATTACATGTTTCATAAATTATAATAACTTTGATTCTACGTGACAGAAACACCAGCATGACGTCTGACACCTCGAGCATCAAAACTAACTAGGGGAACTTCCATATTAGGAGATGTTTGCTGTATGACATTGGTTGTGCTTCCAGCATGGATCTGTGTTCTATAGGTTAAGAAGGACAGATAATCATTAAATTGTTAAACCCAATAAATCTGGATCTTCTGCCGTATGTGAACATCATGAGCAAAGTATAAACTATAGTGATGCTCAGCTGACAGCAGCTTCTGTTTGTAGAAAAAGAAAAGTTAGTACAGATCGGGACCATGGAAGACTCATGGAAACAAACTTTAACCCACAAACAAACTGAACTCGGACGACCTCCAAAGGTAAATGTGTTCTTCTGGTGACTATGAACATCGCATAGCAATAAAATCAGATCTGATATTTAAGAGTCACGAACCACAAAAGTCTCTGATCTTCTCAGATTAGATGATGAGCATTTTTCTTCTTATGTGGCATGAGAATCCTGGCTAAGACAGTGCATGCGAAACAATAATTGCTGACGTTTCACATTGCATTCCGTTCAGGTTTCACATAATACACCCTTGCCCAGCCTTGACAGATTTACAGTCTATTCTTTTCAGTCAGTATCGCTGATCTGTCACCGGTGATGTACAACTCCTGTCACACACCCTCCCAGTAAAGGTATCACTTTACCCTACATGGGTCTACGGCTGCATCTGCACAGAACACATCTGGAGAGACTGCTGGGATGTACAGCAGATGATAGTCTTAAATAGAAAATTCTGTAGTAAGGGTGGTTGTTAAAGACATTTCAAGTCATTTCCACAGTACTATTCAGTATCTTGATATTCAGGTTTTCTGTGGATTGACATTTGTAACAGAGGAAAAAGACCCAATAGTGACGCACTAACAATAATTTCAAAAGCTATCACTATAATGTTTTTATACATTCACACCATAAACTGCATTTAATTGGGACTCATTCCTCAGAAAAGCATTTTGATGTACTGTGGTGAAATGTATCTTATAAAGTGGAGAAATCTAACATTATATGATACATTTTGCCTCGTTAAATCATACATTTCTCCACATTATATGACACATATCACCAGATTACATCAAAATGTATCATGTAATGTGGCAAAAACTTAGCATTAAAATGAGAAATATCATATTGTCCACCCCTAGACCCTTACATTACTAGTTCTGGACTCGCTTCTCCTGACCTTCCCAGATAGAGTGGCTGGAGCAACCAGTTTAAGATCAGAATAAAACATCAAAATGATGTGAACGTTGAGGGGCCCATGCTGTAGCTGGCCTGAAGCCAGACCAGCTCCTGTTTAGTATGTGCTAATATGGACCAGCTGGATTCCACACTGGTCTGAGAGAGACGACGCGGCTTTAGCAGGATCAGTGTGAGAAGGACTCTAGGGACTACTGTACTTTCAAAGAAGGACAGAATGGGAGAGAGAGCTAAAGAGTGAAGCAGGTGAAGGCTCAGTCAGTCACTGGCTATTATTTTTACTGCTTTTCATTGGTTATGAAGTTTATCTCTATATTTCTAGGTAGCAAATTCATCCTGAAGTGCCTTGATGACCAGAAATAAACCAAAAACATTTCAGAAAAACCTTAATGTCAAACAGTCTTGAGAGGATTTGAAGCAATAAGGAGAAAGTTATAGAGGTTAGAAGTGTGGAAGTGGAAAGAGCTTAAAGGAGGGGAGGGCAGGAGAGAGAGAGAGAGAGAGAGGAGAGAGAGAAAGTGCAAGAGGCAGAGGCAGAAGGCTTGCCCATTTATAGCCATATTTACTTTTGAGAGGTCTTTAAGCACTGACCCTCACCGACAAGACTGCAAAGTTTTACAAAAGCAGTGGCTGGGCCAAGTCCACCCCGTTAAGTACGACTGAAAAAACATCCACATTCCTGCAGCAGCTTCTGCCGTCAAGACCTCGCTCCAAACAGCACCCCAGGCCACGAGGCTCTCTGAGCAGATAACACCGACCAGATAAACTGTCACTGGCAATGGGGTGCCGCAGAGTTCCAGAGCAGTGCAGTATATCAGACCTAGATCTCATATTGTAGAGCACATTTTCATTTAAACAGAAGTAGGGGAGATAGATAAATCCACTTACTTCAGTGCAATAATGACAAAATAAAACTAAAGACACTTGGGTATGAGTAGAAAATGCCTGCTCTAGACTAAACGTGGGTTCTCTACAGCAGTGAGGCTTCTTAGTACATCACTATAGGATGTCTGAAGGTGAAAATCTCATTTTTTTTAGGTTTCCAGAACAGGACCAAGGGGTTCTGTGTGAATGGCTGAAGTAAAAAAAGTGGATTCTTCACAAATGTACTTTGGTACAAGTATAATAGCAATTCCCCATACAGAGACAACAACAAAAGAGCCGCATGGACTGTAGCTGTCATCTGCACTAAAGCTTGTCCCAATGCGTTGTTTTGTTGCTGTTGTGTTTTTCTTGCCCTCTCTCTTGCTTTCTTTGCACTGTATTTTGACTTGTCTGCACTTATGTAGTTGTTCTGGTTTTGGTCTTGTGTTTTTTCTTGTTCCTGGAGGAACGTTGTTTGGTTTCACTGTTTACTGTGTATATGGCTGAACTGACAATAAACCTACTTGACTTGGCTCTCATGTACCACTCTGGATATCTGACACAGAATACTGTGAATATGTTCGAATAGTGTGGAAGGAGACAGAGGTGGGGAATAAAAGTGGTGGAATTCGAAAAGCTTGTTCTGAATTCTGTGTTTTTGTGATGTCACAAAAACCAGCATCTTTGCATGCAGTATATCCATCTACTCAGCAGTTTATCCTGATCATTCCCAGCGATGTTATAAGGAGTATTTCAGGTCAGACTGATTGCGAATGAGGGAGCCAATCAAAACCAAGGTCACATATATCTGTCTTAAAACCACAGCAGCACAAACAACCTATTTAATTACAAAAATGGGCATTTTGCAATAACTGTTGACTGTTTTTGCTGCATATAACCACACAAACTTCACAAGTTGACATTTAAAGTGCATGTAACTGAGTAATTGTCCTATTTATGGGTGCAATGTGTAAGTGGACAATCAAAAGGAGATGAAAAACTGTAAACCACAGCAGTGTTGTCGTCCCTGATCTCAGCGAGGGATGGCCGGAGAAGACACTGTTTACAAAGCAGCAGAAATTCCATTTCCTCAGGATACATGACTCTCCTTGGGTGAAATGCTAACAAATTACAGAGCCTGTAAACAGCATCAAAGCTAACACGGTTGGGGCTGAGGTACAGTAGGCTCTTGTCGGAGAGAGAAAATAGCCTCAAGACAATAATGCAGTCTATTCCTCCCAACATAGCCTGAATGAGTGACATTTTTGTCCAGCCTACTTTGTGTGTGTGTGTGTGTGTGTATGTGTGTGCATGTATGTGTGTGTGTTCTCTTTTAGCACCCACCCTGAGGGCAGCAGGTTCACGTTTCTTTAAAGGCATTTTTAGATACTGATGCTTTTTACCACAAATAGCTTAAACCTTGACTAGCACCCACAGCGCTAATTATAGTTACTCTGAGTCGGTGCATGTGTGTGAGGAAACAGACATGTGGGGCTTAGGACTGTGTGCTAGTGTGTCAGCTGTCCAAACCTGAAACGAGTGTATAAGCCAGTGTGAAAGTGTGGGCGGAGCAATTTAATACATCTGTGTGTGTGAGGAGACTGAGAAAATTCGAGAGAGACAGAGAGAGAGAGAGAAAGAGAGAGACAGACAGAGAAAGATACAATGAGAGTGAGAGAGAGAGAATGAGAGAGACAGATAGAGATAGAGAGAGAGAGAGAAAGACATGCAATGAGTGAGTGAGGTAGAGACAGACAGAGAGAGAGAGAAATAGGGAGAAAGAGAGAGAAAGAAATACAATGGGAGAGACAGACAGACACAGAGAGAAAGAGAAATGCTGCAATGCTCAGGAAGGTGCAGCTAAACAAGTTAAACTCTGCATCTCTTTTGCAGAGCTTCACAGTTATCTGCAGCTCCTTTTGTTTGTTTATCTCAAAAGATTCTGCTCTCTCTCTCTCTCTATTTCTCCCACTCCATCCTGCCCCTCTCTCCCTCCATCATCCCCCTTGTTCCCCTCAGTTTCTGCGGCTGACCTTGGCTGCTGGTGTGCACGCTGCAGGAAGCAGGTTGGATTCACACTCCTAATCCAGTCCCACTCCTATGATCAGCATCCATGTTCTCCTCTAACAGAGAAGCTGCATGTGTGTACATTTACATTTACATTTATGGCATTTAGCAGACGCTTTTATCCAAAGCGACTTCCATACCCTAACTACAGGGGGCAGTCTCC
>JBBPDB010000146.1:3832776-3847963 GCA_037974465.1 Brachypetersius altus
TTTGGGTACTCGGGCTGGGTTTCTGTGTGTGAGTTATCGAGTGAATGAATGAGCTACTGCAGAGTTTAACCTCTTTGTTTGTTGACTGTTCTTGCTCTGTTAAAATAAAAGGCTCAGAGACATTTCTCCTGTTTGAGCCAAAAAGAATTCCTCGCATTGTCTCCATCCAAAACGCAACAATATATATATATATATATTAGAGGTGGGCATAGATTAATTTTTTTTTTATATCTAGATTAATCTAGATAAATCTAGATTAATCCCCCCCCAAATGATCCCAATGCCTGTTTTTATAGTGTAAACCATAAATATGGAACTCAGTTTAATACATTACCCTTAAAGAAAATGTAAATATTAACCAGAGGTTTAAATATGGAAAAGCCAGGAATGAGAGAGAGACAGAGAAGAAAAGAGAGGGAGATACAGAGAGAGAGAGAGCGAGAGAGAGAGAGAGAGAGAGACAGAGAGAGCGAGAGAGACAGAGAGAAAGAGAGAGAGAGAGAGAGAGAGAGAGAGAGAGAGAGAGAGAGATGATGCATGAACGAGAGAGACAGAGAAAGGGAGAGAGAGAGACAGAGACAGAGAGAGATGATCCGCGCGCTCCGGAAAAGTCACGAAGGAGAGAGAGGCACAGAGAAAGCGCATGGGAGAAAGAGAGCGACAGAGAGAGCGAGACAGGTTTAAAAAGGGCGCGATCCGGAAAAGTCACGAACCAGAGAGAGAAAGAGAGAGAGAGACAGAGAGACAGACAGACAGACAGAGAGAGAGAGTAAATTCGCCTAAAATATCAAGGTGAAAGTCATCACAGCTTGCTTAGTATAGACCCAGCTCCCAACCCAACTTTGTGATAGAATGGCGATATTTTTTTATCACGCGATAAGAGTCTCGCCCAGCACTAATATATATATACACAGAGAGAGAGAGAGAAAGAGAGAGAGAGAGAGCAAGAGAGAGAGAGAGAGTGAGAAAACTAAGAGAACTACACCTATCTTTCATTTCAGTACTCTAAGTAAATGTATTGTGAGTAAATGTAAGTATCGCTGGTATTTTATTACACTCTCTTTAAAAAGCTCAATCCACAGAAGGACAAACGTCCTTTACTCGGCAAAGACTCAGAACAACCTGACAGAAGATCAAATGGTGAACATGGGCCAGCCTTGGAATTTTTTATCTCACTGCAACTGTGATGACTGAACCCCCTCTAGTGGTCAGAAACAGGGAGTGGAAACAGTGGTCACTTCAGAAGACCATTTCCATACTTTGCCCGACAGAACTAACATTCGCTCAGTTTGATGCCCTGGGCCATTTAAGGGTGTTCAGTTCAAATTCGTCTCGGCATTTCTGTTTTGCGCAATTATTTATTGCTGTTTAGCTCAATCTTTGCATTTCTTTGCGTTTTTGCACACTTTATTTATTTTTTTATTTTTATTTTATTTATTCCCATTAGTGCTTTCTGTGCTTGTGTAGACTTCATTGTTTGTGGTCTTGTCTTGTCTTGACTTGTCTTGACTTGAGATTTCCGACCAAATTGCCACATCATAGGAAGGAATGGGAGCAGTTTATGTTATATTCATATGTGTGTGTGTGTGTGTGTGTGTGTGTGTGTGTGTGTGTGTGTGTGTGTGTGTGTGTGTGTGTGTGTGTGTGTGTGTCTACAAATTCAGGACAGGTTCAGTTTTTTTTGTTGCACTGTTTTGTTTGTTGCACAATGTTTTATGTGTGTTACACTATATGTACAGTGTGGAACCTGAGCTTCGTCATTTCTTCTCTCTGTATCAGCAGATTTTTCAATTTTACATTACTGTGCAGAATATAATCAAGAAAATCAGGTCACCTCCCTTCCACTGCCCTCTCCTGTTATCAGGCGAAACATTCAACCAGATGCTCCCTGTTACCATGTTTCGCTCAGAAAAAAAGTGTAGTTATCATAATAGTAATGAAACTATCTGGGAATGTTTCTTTGACTTTAATGTACGACTGTAGTCTACGCCTGTTCTACTCTACTGCCAGTCTTAATTTTGACATTCAGACAGTAAGTTGATTAGCAGTCTACACGTTTGTGGAGGCATTGAGGCACTTATTTGATTATATCACCTCTTATGTCCTGGACTTGCCTAATATTTTTGGCTAATTTGAGATAATATTTAGTTTTATAAAGTCGTGACTTGCCAGTTTTTAGCAAATATTTTCAATAAGAATTTTCTAACATTTCTAATTTAGTTTAAGCAAATTCTTTTTCTCCTTATTATAATGATATGACACAAACATTTATATTATTCAATCATATCATTTATGTTTAGTGTTCTCTCTTACAGTATGAACTGGAGCCTAAGCATAAGCAAAATGTTTGCTTTTTACAATCATGCAAGACTTTATTCAGTTCAGTTGAATTAAATCAACAGTTGGGCATGTGGGGCAATGGATAATACATCTGACTGCGAATTCTAGGTCTGACTCCTGGCTGGTGTGGCTGTTCTGTGGGGCGTCTGGTGGTTAGGGTTGCCCCTGTGAACAGAAGGTCATGGGTTTGAATATCAGGTTTGCTAGTGGCACCACTGAGGTTCCCTTAAGCAAGGTACTGTCCCCACTCACTGCGCACCCATAGGTGACACCCACTAACATACTTGGTGAATAGGTTAAATGCAGATAAAGAATTTCACACTCTTCACTGTGTCTGTTGTGTTCACATTTGACCATAAAGGCACACTTTACTCAATTGGCCATAGCCAAGCTTTCAATGTTTGATGTTTAGAATATAGTAGCCATTATTTACCAAATTTGATGGAAAAATAAACTACGTAGAACAATAAACTACAACACCCAAACTGCTTGCTGGGGACTACAACTCCCTTGATGCACTTGCATCCGGCTGACGTTGCCAGTGTCTCCGCATGGTTATTATTATCGAACATAATTTGTTGTCTCTCAGATGTATAAAATAAAGCCTGGGATTTCGTGCACAGTATGGAGAACCGTGAAGTGTCAGTAATCCTGCTGGACCTGGACAACACTCTGACTGACACCGCAGGGGCTGGGAAAGAGGCTCTGGAGAAGGTAAAGAAAAACGTCGTATTAATCATCACACAGTGCTGAGTAGAGGACAATAAATATTAGCCTGCACACAGTATTTGTACTTCGAACATAAACCGTAACCGCAGAAGTGATATTTATCTTTAAAAAAACTATTTTAATGTGCCTTAACTATACGGCTGTAAAGACAGTTGCATGCAGATCATGGGAAATGTAGTTCACTTCTATTATGATTTATACTACACTATGGAAAAAAGTATTGGGACCCCAATCAAGGTTTGGGCTAGGCAGTGAAGGTCAATCTTAATGCTTCAGCAGACCAAAACACTTTGGACAACGTCATGCTTTCAATTTAGTGGACACAGTTTGGGGAAGAACTTTTTCTATTCCAGCAGGACTGTGTCACAAAGCGAGCTCGATAAAGATGTGGCTGGAGGAGTTCAGTGTGGAAGCACTTGACTGGCCAAACAACCCCATCCAGCACCTTTGGATGAACTAGAACTGAGACTGCAAGCCAGGCCTTCTTGTCCAGCCTGGTTCCTAATTGTTACACCATAATTTATTCATACCGCATTCGTCCCGATTGGCAGTGCACTTTTTTCACGGAGGTGGTGATCTGTGAATAAGTTTAGGGTTAATGAATTGCCTCATTTAAGATAATCAGTGTTTTGCGTCATTGAGAACATTTATGTTTAATGTTTTAAACTTTTCATTTGTGCTGTTTATTTCAATCCCCACAGGTCAGTGAACTGCTGAAGAATAAACTGGACCATGCAAACGTCAGTGACGTCTGTGAGCGGTTTGCCCGTAAACTTCTAATGGAGTCCCCTGACCCTTCAGTAGGCCAGAGCATTGACGAAGTTCGGATAAATCACTGGCGTGAAGCCCTCCAGGAGGCAGGTGTGGATCCTGGCCGAGGCCTGGCCTCAGACTGCTACTACACATGGAAGACCACCCGCCTCCAGGCTCTGGCTATATCTCCTGAAGTTCTAGGCATGCTGAAAGACCTGGAGCGCTCCTACAAACTGCTGCTGCTGACCAACGGTCACGCCCAGACGCAGCGGGAGAAGATCGAGGCTCTGGGGTGTGAGGGACTGTTCAGTGCTGTTGTGGTGGGAGGAGAACATGCCGAGCAGAAGCCAGCAGCCTCCATCTTCACACACTGCTTCAAACTGCTGGGTGTGAAGCCGGAGGACTGTATCATGGTGGGAGACTCTCTGGATACGGATATCCAGGGTGGATTTAACTCAGGGGTCCGAGCTACAGTGTGGGTTAACAGGAGAGGACCTCCTCCAGAGAACGCTGTTAATCCAGATTATATCATCTCCTCTGTGCTGGACCTGCCTAAGGTTCTGGCTGGTATGAGATAATATTTAGTTTTATAAAGTTATGACAAGTTTTAATAAAACAAGTTTGATTTCATCAAATTATATTTAAATGATATTTTGTTATATAATTTGTCTGTTCTCCCTTACAGTAGGAACTAGAGCCCAATTATATTCAAATGACCTTTTTACAAAAATGTATTTTGGAAGTTTTAATCAGGGCTACTGTCTCTGTAGTTTTAGCTATTCCAAAGCATATTTGGTTACATTTAATTATATTTACTTTAATCATTTTATTAAGCCTTTAAAAAACTCTACTTGAGAAATTGTAAAAAGGTCATTACTAATAAAAAAAGACAACTTGTTTTGTATAGACCATTTTGAACCATGTTATGATGAAATGTTATGATTTTTGAATGAATTAATCAGTCCTGGTCACATACTGTGTACTATAATATTTGTAAAGTAATTCTTTTTTATTTACTCGTTGCAAGAAAGTCAGATCCATGCAGTTACACTCAAAGTGTTTTCCAACCAGCATCACTTAAGGTTGTTCACAGGTCACCACAGTACTTCGTTGTTCTTGACAGGCAGAACGTTGTGGAGTCCAAGCATTCACTCTTAGGACAGAGTGTCCCATCTTAGTTTTTTTTTAACTGAGCTATTTCAGGCAAAGTGTGAATGTCCATGAAAAAGCTCCAAGAAACAATTCAACCATATAAAAATAACAGTGCCATTAATAAACAATGACTTGCAACTTAGTAAAGAGGAGCTGATAAACACCATTATTTTGTTTCTATACAAAGTTTCTATTCACTTTATGTCCAGTTTGATCTTAATGTTCATCGCCGCCAGTTCGGCCACGAAGTAGCGGAACACATAGGGAACGGACACGGTCTCGATGGAGTCGCTTTTCTTGCAGAGCAGGCAGGTGGTCTGGCGGTGGCGGGTGGTGGACCAGCTGGGCGGCGGTTTCTCCAGCAGGGGGGACAGCAGGCTGCCGCAGTCCATACACACCTGGGTGACGGAGCGGTCGGAGCAGTTAAAGAGGCGGTCGTGGAGCAGGAAGGACGTGCCGTGGGCCAACAGGGCGTCTCGCTCCATCTCTCCGAAGCGGATCCCACCCTGCACGTTCCTCCCGCCCACCGGCTGATTGGTCACTCTGTCCCTGGCGCCAGTGGTCCGCACCTGGAACTTGTCGGACACCATGTGGCGCAGCCGCTGGTAGTAGACCACCCCAATGAAGATGTCGGCCTCTAGCTCCAGGCCGCTGAGGCCAGAGTATAGGCGTTCTGTGCCGTAGTAATTGTACCCCGCTGCCTTCAGCATGTCACCGAAGTGCTCCAGGGCGGAGCTTTCCTCTGAGAAGGTGAAGGGCGTGGCGTCGTGGCACAGGCCGTGCAGGGCTGCCGATTTCCCCGCCATGCTCTCGATCAGCATGCCGATGGTCATGCGCGAGGGGAAGCCGTGGGGGTTGAACAGGATATCTGGGGTCATGCCACTCTCGGAGAAGGGCATGTCCTCGGTCGGCCAGAGACGGCTCAGGATGCCCTTCTGACCGTGCCTGCTGGCGAACTTGTCTCCGATGGTGGGGTTGCGAGGGATCCGCATCGTGATGCAGACGCGCTTGAACCTGCCTGTGCCCATGTCGTTGCTGCACACCTTGATGTTGTCCACCATGCAGCTCTCCTGACTCCTATGAGATGATAAAAGCAGTTAGAACAAGAATATAATTCAGAGGAACAACAAGAGGCTAATCCGGTTGTTGAGACAAGCTGCAAGAACGTCTGATGCCGTTCCATGCAGTTTTCCAACCAGCACCACACTAAAGAATCATGAAGCAGTTAGCAGAAGCCTAATGTAATTAAGGACAAAGCTTGACAACATCTGAGGCACTTTTCATGCAAATCCTTGGTCGTAATTACAGATACATTTCCTGCAACATTTCCTTTTCACAACCAGTATCATAAAACTTAATTGTTCTTAACAGGTGTGTGAAAACTGTGTGAAGTTCAAGCGTTTGCTCCCATCTTTCTGTCGTTTGAACATTTCAGGCACTTAAAGCATGAACATTGTCCATCTACACACCTTCATACACACCATCGTCCATCCACACACCATTGTCCATTCACACACACCGTACACGCGTTTTAAAAATTTGTTGAAATCACAGTATGTTAAGTAAGTTAGGAGTTTACAATAAATCAGTAACTTACTTGTAGAAGTAGACGTAGCTCTGGCCTGTGTTGAGGTTGATGTAGCTGTAATAAGGGTCTCCGTACTTCAACCACGTTCCAATAGCAGGGAGTCCGTCCACATCCAGTCTGTCACCCACTTTAGGATCATCCGGTTTAGTCCCGAACACAACGCCGTCCTCACCTTTACACTTTTCCGACAGGTCCACTACCTCCGTCTTATAGACAGAGCCGTGGGCAAAACCACGCTCCCATGACGACTTGTTCACAATCTAAGGTCAAAAAACGGCATGCAAATATCTTCATTATTACTTTGATATTATTGTTATTATTTTGATAAGATAAGAGAAGAAAGCAGAAGCAGCATAACCAACAACATCTATACAATATAATATAAAACACTCAAATATCTAAATATTTGTGTGTAGATGTGTATTATGGGATGTATTACTTGAATATTGTAATTATTATCAGTAGTAGTAGTAAAGGTGCTGACCATGGCGTCCTCCATGTCGTAGCCTGTATAGGAGATCACAGCCACCACGGCGTTCGTGCCAATGGGGTAGTTGTCGATGTTATAGTGGTCGTACATTAGCGGTCGGACCATCGGACTCTGAGGGGTCTGCAGGCGGTAGAGCTTATTGTCAGAACGGTCCTGGTAGGCGTGCAGAGGAAAACCCATCGTTTGTTTACCTGTTGAGAGTAAAAAGGAAAGTGCATTTATAATTATTACTATTTTCAAATCATTTATTTATTCTATAATTTATTTTGCTACTATTTCTTATTATTTAGTCCAAAGAATATTTCTGCTGACATTTATTTGGAGAAATATTTTATATTGGTCTCGTCTATGCAGTCGTAACGTAATTAATTTCCTTCATCAATAAAGTTTTTATTCTGATGAGTGTATTCATTTACATTGAACAAGAAAAACCATGAAAACAGATTTGATTGATAGGTTTTAATCTAATTTGTTCAACTTTGGGGGGCCATTACTGGTACATGAAGAGAACAGGAACGCATCTAGAGAAACAAACTAGAAACAGAGGAATGGGGAGCAGTCGTACCCATCTGGCACTGGTACATGTTCCTGGGACTCTGGTTGTGGTCGGAGAAGGGGATGAAGCTAGCCACAACGCTCAGCATGCTGTGGGGGAAGAGCTCCTGGTGTGTGGTCACTCCCTGCTCAATCTCCCCTTCGAATATTCCCACGTTCAGATACAGCTGAGCACAGACACAAAACATTTCATATTACAAACATGGTCAAAAATTAAAGCTGGCTTACTTTGGGCCTCCCCATCAGAAAATGTAGTCACACACATCCCCCCCCCCCACACACACGCACACATACACACAAATAAAATTATACAGATTTGGTTCCTTGTGGAACACCAGTATTACTGTAGTTTCATCAGAAACCTGGTTTGACTCCATCAGTCCTTCATTAAATTAAACCAGGAGCTGCTGTTTCACCATCCAAACAACGGCTGGAGGAACCGAGGAGGAACCTGGAACCGAACCTGTGTTCTCCTCAAGAGAGAACACAAAAATCTTTTTTTTTTTTTTAATAATTCAGGTTTTTATTGTTTTCTGGTACATGACAATATCATCCACAATATAGGTTACCATTTCTCACAGATTTTGCACAACAGGGTCAACAATGCACAGTGGATGATACAGAAGGAATACTAATTAATGAGAGAGAAAATAAGCAGATATTATTACAGCAAATAAAAGTATGAAGAGTTATTGTGTCGCTTGTAGAGACAGTGTCACAAAAGACCAAAAATCTTCCAAAACCGGAATACCCACAGGAACCCCTACTTTACTCTTATTATGTGGTTTGTACAACAAACATTCTTACGAAGCTGTCTTAGTCATTATATGGACCCACTCTTAACTCCGGGGTTTTGGAAGTTTTCCAGTGTCTCAAAATGACTAGCCGTCACAGAGACCCCCACCATGATCACCGAGAACTCTCCCTTTGTCTCCCAATAGACACAACCTTGGTGAGCATGGTATTGTTGTTCCAAGCCATTTGCTCAAAATATTTAAAGTTTGGTGCCATAAAGGCTGAATAAGTGGACATTCCCAAATATCACAGCAAATATCAATTCCTAACCTCACGGCAGCATGATCTGATAAAGCAATAGCATTTATTTTGCAGTATGTGACATGTTTTGTCAGGGTGTTAGAGATCAAAAACATATCGATTCTGGAGTGAGACTTATGGCAATGTGAATAAAAGGTGTATTCCCTTTCATGTGGATTCACTAGACGCCAAATATCTACTAATCCATGATCTTCACTCATCATATGAATTGCTGCTCTGTCTTTAGGATATGTTTGATCGTTGGATTTACTTTTATCTATGAAAGCATCCCACACTTGATTAAAATCCCCAGCTAGTATTATTTGGCCATCCATTTCTCCTAAAGTCTTATTTAGATTATTGAAGAAATTGGGATCCCCTATATTTGGTGCATAGATGTTACATAACACCACTGCAGTTCCATTTATTGTGGCCTGTAAACACACCATTCTACCCTCATCATCTTTGACCTCCCTCGTCACAATAACATTTAAATTTTTGTTTACCAGTATAGCGACCCCATTCCGTTTGCTGGAGAAAGAGCTATGAAACACCTGTCCAACCCACCCGTGCTTCAACTTTAGAGCCTCTTCCCCTTTAAAGTGTGTTTCCTGGATAAATGCTACATCTACTTTATTATGTTTCAAATAGGTCATAATTTTGCCTCTTTTTATAGGATTCCCACAGCCTTTTATATTCCAAGACATGCAAGTAATATTATTCCACATCATAATGCCCTATGTGAATAAAGGAAAGGATACATAAATGTAAAAATAAGTAAATAATCGTAATAATGAAGGGAATACAAAGCCACTGTTGTGTATGTAGACCTATAATGACATTGTAACCTACCAGGTACCATAACGAATTCTCAGTGATAAACTTTGTCATGTCCGAACCTTTTTTTGTGAAAAAGTTACAAAAACAAGCACAGTTAAGTAACATGAAATGCTCCCCCAAAACACAAACTGGGAGCTCTGACCAGTCTCTGGTCTTTAAACAACCACATGTAAACAAAAAAACAGTTGCAAATAGAACACGCAACAACAAAAAATAACTCCTTTTGGTCCGTAGAGTACCCCTCGTGCAGCTGGTCACGTCACTGTCCAGCTGCACGCTGCTCAGGCAGCGCATCCTCCAAAGCTCGGAGCCCACCCGCGTTTACCTTCCACCCATGGTTGACTTTTAATGTTTCTCAACGTCCGTAAACATTACTGTCTTATTCATACCTGTTTATTGCTCCTCATTACGCAATGCGCCGATAAAGCGTTCCGCTTCCTCAGTATTGGTAAAACTGCGATTTCTACCTTTCCAAGTAAATCTCAGCGTGGCGGGGAAAGCAAGCGTGTATCTCACATTTAGCTGCTGAAGCGCTTTCTTCGCAGGCAAGAACATCTTCCTTTTTTCAGCCAGCTCCCTCGTCATGTCGGGGAACACGGATAGTCTGAGATCCTCCCACTCGATTCCACGGCGCTCACGCGCGGCTCGCAGTACTTTCTCCCGTGCTGACTGCCTCAGAAATCGGATCAGCACCGGTCTCGGCGGTTGATCCTCACTCGGCATTGGGGCCAGCGCTCGATGGGCTCTCTCAATTTCGAATTCCCCCTCCATGTCGATCCCCAGGCCTTCACTCAAAACTTGCTTAACACATCTCTCCAAGGTGCCGTTCGTCCCATACTTTTCTTTCAGACCCACGAGCCTCACATTGTTCCTCTTGCTTTGGTTCTCAAGCATTTGAACGCGATCCCACAAAGCTTTCATCTTCTGTTCTTTAGCATCTTTGTCCGGCGCCATCTTCTCTGTCACGTCCTCCAGGTGTGATATACGGCCCTCCGCCTCTTCCATTCGGCCTTGCAAACCATTCACAGTATCTTTTAACTCCGCCACTGTCTCTTTAATGGCGATTGTGTCCGCTGCCACTGACTGAAGGGTCTTGCTCATTTTAGTAACTTCAGCAAAAACTTTCTCCAGGCTCACTTTAGCGTCTGTCTGTTTTCCGGGCGGACTCGAAGCTGCTTTGGCCTCCGGGAGTGGCGGGTTCTGTCTAGTTGCCATGCGGTTTGGTTCCTTGAAGAATCTGGATGTTGTCGCCATCGTTATACCGTCGAAAAACGTGATTAAATCTCTAAAATTCGGATCGTGGACGTTCTCAAAGTATTTTTCAATCGAAATGTCAACTACTTCATCATTAAATAAAGAAAATTAAGCGAATGGGCAAGAGCCTAGCTAATCAGCCGCCATCTCGCTTGAGGTACCCACGTGACCCCATGCAGTTTTTTTTTTACATTCAAGAGATTCTTCTTCACGCTTGCACCATCCATGCAAAAGTTCATGAGGGAAACAAAATTGATTCTGCTTTGGCATCCCTCCTCCTTTTTTATACTTTTGCTTTAAAGAGTTCCCTAAAACCAGAAGAAACTGGAATGTTACAAAGTTCTACTTTATGTATTTTGTGTAATTTATGATCAAATGTGTCTGCTTGCTTATGAAAGGAGACGGCAGGCCTTATCTCAGTCCCTATGCCATGTTTTTTGTGTGCTGGCTCAGGGACGGAGAATGCAAAAAAAAAAAAATTTGTGGGAAGCTCTGCCTGAGCATTACACTGACAGTATTCTGTAGAGGCCAGTGGCATGTCTTGGCCAGTAATTGGGAGTTGCATGTGGAACAGTGAGGGTGGCAAATGTGTCACAATACATTAACTGGAAGTTTTTGGGGGAACTTTTCAGTCTTGCTAATTTATGTTACAACCATGGACTGACAACAAACTTGTTGTGGACAATTATTTAGGGAATTTTTCCCACTTTTCCATCCACTTCGTAGGAGCGCCACCATATCACATGACACTGCCAACACTGGAAGGGTACAGTCTAATATGTGCTACCTGCGAGTCACATGGATCCAGCTGACACATTTTTTGTTGCCAACACAACATGCAGAAGAATGCTAACTGTCACTTTATATTATACTACCTAATTTTCTACTGTACAGTAATCCCCCGCTTTTCGTGGGGTTACGTTCCAAGAGCACCCGCGTATAGTGAAAAACGGCGTTGTTGTGTTTTGGTAAAAAGAAAAATGCCTAAAAATGCCTATTTGTATAGTGTAGATATGCCCCCAAATATGCTCCCAGAACAATTTAATTTCATTTTAAACTCAGTTTAATGTATTATCCTGAAAGAAAATGTAATGGTAAACCCGTATTTAAATTCCTTGCCGGGATATGCAACTCGGAAGGTCCACCACATTGAGGTGAACAGTTTTTGATGAATAACCCCTGATCCACAGGGGCTGAAAATACAAATGAGGGCTCGCTGGAAAGGTCTCCAGGAAATCAATTAAAATGTGGAGTTTTAAGTGTCTGAGTGCTTTCCCCAGGCTCAACCCTGGTGTGGAATTCGAAAAAAGTGCTTCCAGGTCGGCTGCAGCCTGCCCTGAGTCCCCTTGTGTGAAAACATCCATAAAAAAATATATTTATTGCACTGAGGGATTACTGTATACACTTCTCACAGTACACTCTAGACTTTCAGTTAGCATCTGTACTTTACCGCTGTTTACAGTCAGTGCTGGGACCCTTATGCCCTGTCAATTGGCCATCCATAATTTTACACTTACTCAATGTGGTTTCTATGCTGCTAACTGTCCTGTGCAGTAATAATATGTTTCCAGTGCAACAGCATTTCCTCATGTGCAGTAATAATCTACATGGAGAAATATCATCATTCCGGAAGATTTATATCCTCTTAATACGGGAATCTTGTGAAACGTCTGTCTGGTGAATTATTATCGATCCTGTTTACATACTTACTCTACTGTCTCAGATTCACATTCTATGTTGTCTATTTATTGCGTTGTTCTGTCATCCACTTTAATGCTGTTAACTGTCTACTGTGCAATAATCATGCTTATGTGGTGGTGGCCCAACCCACCTATGGCATACGCCAGCTAATGCTCCTCCGTCCACGCTATCCAAGGTGCTGAAGAGGACAACAACAGCCACCTGGAAGGTCAAAAAGAGCTTTAGTACCTTTTATGTGGATTGGTGGAAAGCACGTAGAGGGAGGATCGCTCTGCCGAGGCGCACCGGTAACCACTCGCTGTTCCCGTCATTCAGACGACTACAGGTTTAAGCCCAAAGGAAACACCCTGCTCCAGACCTCCCTGAGCACACCTCAGCACCTCTCCTACCCTTATCAGCTCCTCTCCTCACACTTTATAAAAATAAATCAGCACCACTGCCTGTTAACCCTACGCTGTGTCCATGTCTGTGTCCGAGCCTCGCTGGGTGGTTCACTCATAACTCCAGAAGGTTTATTTAGTGTCCACTTTAGTTGTCTATTTATCGTTTGTGTACATTTACATTTACATTTACGGCATTTACCTGACGCTCTTATCCAGAGCGACGTACATCAGTGCTTAAGAAGTCCACGACTGTTTCTTACCTGAAAAACAGCTTAAATCCAACTATTTAACCGAGATACTGCAGTCAGAGCATCTGGACTGTCTACTGTCTGCCGTAAATTGCAATGTGTCCAGTGTTGTATGTTGCTATACGTCGCACCGTGGTCCCTGGAGAAACGCTGTCTCATTACACTATGTATGTGTACACAGGGGCTGATGACAATAAAGTAACTTTGAGCTAACAGAGTATCACACCGAGTGATGAAGTGGGCGGGCCATCCTACCCACCCACAGAAAGAATGACTAGTGCCATCTTCGACTTACAGCCATGGATGTCTGCAGCATCACTGGGGATCAAACTGGGGATCTCCTGTTGTAAAATGCAGAGGCCCCCATCTGTTACACAATACACACCGCCATCCTCTACTTTGAGCTCCTCCTTCAAAAGGTGTTGGATCGAAATTCCACATACTCGTTTCCTCATTGGTGGAATTCTACGATCCCACCCACGTTTTGCCCCCAAATTTCTCGAGGTTGTCCTAGTCAAGTATCTTACACACATGTATTAGGTTTAATGTATTAGACATTTTGTATTCTAAATGTATCTTGGTGTTTGGCCATACAGCACACCACATTAGAAAAAACGCATCCGTGATAAATATAATACACACACACAATAAAAAAATAATGCATCGTGTCTCATAAAATTCTTTATACTACATTATGCTTCTCCTATATGCACCCCTATCACCCCTGCATAATGTGCTATTGTAGGAGTGTGCTCTTTCATTTCAGACTGGGCAAACAAGGCATTGGTGAAAAAGGTGTGATCAATCTGCTCCGCAATGCACAGATGCTCGACGTGTTCGAGGAGGGTTTTGAGTGACGTACGCAAGAAGCTGCTTAAAAAGAATTTAGCTTCCAAACCCTTGTGTGATAATACAGTAGAAGTATAAGATTTCTGTAATCCAATTGCACTATGGGCCCAATCGCATTTGTCAACAGAGCAGCAGTAGGCTGAGATTGACTGTGCCAGGCTTTCTTCTCTTCCTCTCTTTCTCTCTCTCGCACCTCCTCTTCTTTTAATCTCACTGAGAGACTCGGGAGCTTCCTCTAGAAGTTACTTTACTCTCGTTGACTCCCTCATTCCTATGAACACTCGCTATTTCCCCAGGGTTCAATACATCCTAATAGGTGCTGTGCTTGCACTGAATTACAAGCAACATCAGAATGACTTTTATTAATCTCGAGCAAGGCTGCTTGGGTGTGGGTTGTGGCATCTCATCAGATGAGGGTCCCAAGGGAGGCAGGACTCTACCATGTAATGAGGAACATCTAATGACCATGTGCTGGAGTGAAGCTTGCTTTGTTTATTTGGGTAAACGAGGTGAACTGTGACTTGTGTAACAGATAATACCATGAGAAACGGTAATAAATCATAATCATTCTTCACAAGGGTCACGTTAAAAGTTACCTGAACTCACCGCAGTGGGGAACCCTTAGGGCCCTGAAGAACCATTTTTTACAAGAAGTACCTTTAAAAAATAAAATAAAATAAAAGAATTAAATTAAGAAAACATGTTACATAAAAGTTATGAACTGATTAGGATATCACTGAGTGAAATAAGTATTTGATACCCAAGCAAAACATGACTTAGTGTTTGATACTAAACAGAAAACTAGGAGATACCAAAACGTGTGCTTAAATAATTTAATGAACATTTCTCATACTTCCAGTAATCAAAAGCTAAAGTTGTGACTTTTAAACATAAGGCCTCGTTCACACGGACGTCTGAACCAGGCGTTTTTCTGGCGTCTGTGACTCCAGGTGAGCGCCTATTGAACGCCGCCCGTTTTTCTGCTTTTTGAAGCAAATCAGAGCGTCCACACGGGCGTTCAGCACCGGCGCTCGGCCGGCTGCGCGTTCGGACGGCATCAAATAAACGCTGCATGCAACGTTTTCTTGGCGTCAAAATCCCAGCGAACGCGAGGAAAACGTCGCTATGGTGATTACATGGCATTCGGTTGACGTTCTGGAGGACCGAATATGTCCCGTGATTCTGTACGCAGACTGCGAAAAACCACGTTTTGTTCCTCTCCTGCCTACGGCGCCGTATCGGGAGGATTTTTAAAACAGGAATGTAAACG
>JBBPDB010000146.1:3848063-3863221 GCA_037974465.1 Brachypetersius altus
TGTGTGAAGGTTTGTGGGTGTGTGAAGGTTTGTGGGTGTGTGAAGGTTTGTGGGTGTGAAGGTTTGTGGGTGTGTGAAGGTTTGTGGGTGTGTGAAGGTTTGTGGGTGTGTGAAGGTTTGTGGGTGTGAAGGTTTGTGGGTGTGTGAAGGTTTGTGGGTGTGTGAAGGTTTGTGGGTGTGTGAAGGTTTGTGGGTGTGAAGGTTTGTGGGTGTGTGATGGTGTGTGTGAAGGTTTGTGGATGTGTGTAGATGTGTGATGGTGTGTGTTGAACGGTTGTGACCGTTGTTCCTTCGTTTCTCCCTCATGCTTTTCTTACTCAATCCACCATTTCATGCTGTGTTTCGATTGGCTGGTCACTAGTCGTAGATCTTAGCAGCACACACACTGTGTCTCCCTAAATTTCTGACATTGTCTGTAAATAATCTCAGACGGTCTTTGGTCTCAATGATGACAACTGTCTTCGAATCTTTTTCACAGTGTGACTTAGAACCACGGTTTAGGACTCATGCCCAAAGAAATCAACACAATTGTTTCATGATTGCTGTCTTTTGTCTGGGAACAGAACACTGTTGTAAATCACCCATAAATGCAAGTGGAAATGCCGGGGCTTGGAAGAAAACATACTTAAATGTGTACCTGGTTTGTCCTGGTGAATGTCACTGTGAACACCTTTTAACAAGTTAAATGTTTTCTTGTTTTTGTATTTAGTACAGAGACAAAGAGGAGGTGGTCCTGTGGATGAACACAGTGGGGCCCTACCACAACAGACAGGAGACCTACAAGTACTTCTCCCTGCCCTTTTGTGTCGGCACTAAGAAGAGCATCAACCACTACCATGAGACACTGGGAGAAGCTCTTCAAGGAGTGGAGCTCGAGTATAGTGGCTTAGACATCAGCTTTAAAGGTAGAGGTCATTTTGTTATAATGCATATACTGTAAATACACCGTCTTATGTACTAAATTTTCGTCAGTTTGATAACAGTAGGTTAAGAATGACCTGTTACAATTATTAAATAACGGCATGATTGCAAGTTAAGCTGATCATCATATTTCCCAATATATATCATCACTACAAGCTTCGTAGGGGTGAAAAAATACAGGTAATTTGAGAGATGCATCTTTGAACTTGGTGTGATGATACATTTAGGCAGCGGCAAGCAATGCATGTCATTTCGTTAGATGAATAACTAATGCAAATACTCTAAAGAGGAACATGTAGGCTTTTTCATTGGCTGCACACGATTGTCACTGTAGACGTGTGTGTACACAAATAGATTAGACTGTATACAGTGAGTGGTGTATGCACTACAAAGAAAAGATAGCTAGATATGAGAAGAGGCACTGGACACTGAGCAAAAGTATAAATAACTTATTTACATGGCAACTTATCCTGAGCTGTATTGTTTATGCTGTGACACTTATTGGTATTTATCCTTTTATAGATGAAGTAATGCAGACGACGTACTGTGAAATTGAGCTGGACAAACCGAAAAGAGATGCCTTTGTCTACGCCATTAAGAACCACTACTGGTACCAAATGTACATTGATGACCTTCCCATCTGGGGTGAGTATTAAAGATCTCTGTCTTTGTGAAGGGTTTGAAATTCATTCATTGAAGGGTATAAGAAATGCATTGGAAAAACTGTGATATTGCAGTGCAACAATTTGACTACATAGAGAAGTTAAAACATTTAGTAACCTTTTAATAGAACTGCATTAAGTGTTAAAATAGGTGTAACAGTACATAGAAAACTGAAACTGACAGCATGCACCACAGAGATTGCAATGAGGAAGATGGAAAGGTTTTTATTTTTTCAGTCTTAATTGTTGAAAAATATTGTGTGAAAACCAAATCACCCATGAATATCCACTTCGTTTAAGTCTTATGTCTCAACTCTAACTAACCTGTAGTATCGAAAATAATACTGAGTACCATCCTTAGTATCGGTATCGAGTTTGAAATTGCAGTATCGTGACAAGCCTAGTAGATTATCCCACAGCTGAACATATCCATTGTGTTAAAATTTGGATTGCCATGAGAATTAAGACTTAAACTGAATCTTGACATTACATCGGTAGCACTAAGCTGTGGTCACTTTCTGCTTTCCTTCCTAGTTTTAGTGGCTAATGTGATATTCAAGGTTACATAGTCATGTGCATTGTGTGAAGCTCCAGATGGGCTACAGTGAAACCCATAGCAACATTCAACAAAGTTACAACAGATACGATGCAAACAACACAGTGAATAGACGCAGCAATGTACAGTAATGTAACAGCATCATGTAAACAGGATGTGAACCTTCCAGAGTGACTATCACACAGGTGATCGTTAGCAGCATTGAACAAAGTGCAAGGAAGGAAAGAAACAATACAATAAATATACATATATACATATACATGTAACAGTGGTGTGAATGGGATGTAAATATGAGACAATAAAATTCATAGACAATACAGTAGTGTGATGTTAAAATGAGAAAATACAGACTATAGGAATGCAACAGTGTGACTGGTATGTAAATCTGAGACCGTACATTAAATGGACAGTACAGCATTGTCATTGTGGTGTTTATACTATGGTCTTGATGATGCACCTTCTAAATATAAAAGCCAATTGTATTGCATGTAGGCATGAAGTTGACTCACACTGCCTTAAAACTGAAAAAATATAAAAATGCACTTGAGTGACTGATTGATTGATTGATTTCAGGCATTGTTGGGGAAGCTGATGAGAACGGGGAGGACCATTACCTCTGGACATACAAAAAGCTGGAAATTGGCTTTAATGGTAACAGGATTGTGGATGTCAACCTGACCAGCGAGGGCAAAGTCAAGCTCGTGCCAAACACAAGGATTGCTATGTCTTACTCAGTAAGTCTAATTTTTATTTGAATGTTATGTTAAGATCAGCAGTCAGTTTCTACTCTTTACTGTGTACAGTTGTTTGTACAGTAACCCCTCACTTTTACGCGTATATTTTATTCAGATTTGATAATGGTACGCGGAACTCCCCACGATAACGTGGATATATAAAATATAACTGTAATGGTAAAATTCCGCTGAACTTGGAGGCGGGTGGTTTGAAAGTAGCCAATCTGAGAACATTATGTAGAGTGAAGGGAACAAGGCTGCTGCAGCATGTTGAGTGCTCCATGTCTTGTCTTTGTATTTTAGTGTTTTAAACTTTCTCCTCCCAATTTTCAACAGTTATCTCAGTTTATTTAGTATTAGTAAGCTGTTACCTGTCTAAACATGTGGGTAGAGAGTGTTATTTCAACGTTTACTTTTGTGTACGAGTCTTTGTTTTGGCTGCCTCAAGCTACTAACGCTAACACGCGCTGCTAATTGCTAGCAATTTTCCTCCAGAGTCAATAAAGTTTTCTGATTATTTATTTCTCCTTGCTGCTGCTGTTTGAAGACCAGAATCCCCCTCGTGGATTATCATTGTTTCTCTTGTTTTTCAATTGGTCTTTCTTAAAGCCCTGCATTTTTATTACTGTAAATTAAATTAAAAGACGCGGCTTTATTTACTATACGCAGATGCTCTTGGAACTTAACTCCGCGAAAAGTGGCGGTTTACTCTATACGTGAACAGCATTGTTTAATGGAATGCAGTTAATGATGATATTGTGTCTGAGCTCATTCTGGAGGCACTGAACAACTTACACCCCAATCACTGCAGGTGAAGTGGAAAAAATCAGATGTGAAATTCGAAGACCGCTTTGACAAATATCTCGATCCTTCATTCTTTCAACACAGAGTAAGTCATTTAAATTCTATTAAGGACAGCTGATGTAAAAATGTTGATAATCACAAGATTTGTACATTGAGAAACCAAGTGGGGAATCATGGTACATGTAGAAAGAGGACTTGTCTTCACTCGTGTGTTTCTCCACTGATAGATTCACTGGTTCTCCATATTTAACTCCTTCATGATGGTGATTTTCCTGGTGGGTCTGGTTTCTATGATTTTGATGAGGACACTGAGGAAAGACTATGCCAGATACAGCAAAGAGGAGGAAATGGATGACATGGTGAGTTGTAAATTTCACTAGGCCATGCCAAATTGGGAAATGGTTTTAAGCTTGGTTGAAAGAAACGTGCAGTTGAGTGTAATTAGCTTGCTTGAATTTGACTTTTCAGTGACTGATGTTAAATCAATCCCTTAGTTATTGACTTGAGTAATCAATTGACTTGTTTAGAGGGTATTAGAATGAATGGTACAATTAGCAGTGATCAGGTCTTTTTGCTTTAGCAATATTAATTGTGAATTTCTTTTACCACTTCATAGTTTTATAAAAATGTTACTGTAGCATTAACAGCATGAATTAACTAGGCCTAATTAGTATGCACTAATTACTTTATCTTTCAGTAGAAGATTCAGCCAAAATATATTTGTCTTTTCTTTAATTGCACATAATACTCTCTCTCTCTCTCTCTCTGTCTCTCTCTCTCTGTGTCTCTCTCTCTGTCTCACTCTCTCTCTCTCTCTCTGTCTCTGTCTCTCTCTCTCTGTACACAGGACAGAGATCTTGGAGATGAGTATGGGTGGAAGCAAGTACATGGTGATGTGTTCAGACCCTCCAGCCACCCACTCATTTTCTCCTCCCTTATTGGCTCTGGTTGCCAGATCTTCTCTGTATCCCTCATTGTCATCATTGTGGCCATGCTTGAGGATTTGTACACTGAGTGAGTCTCACAAAGCATTTTTTTTTTATCTTTGTTCTGGAATAATGCTATGTACCACAACAAGAAGAGTCGCTGTCTGTTTATGGCTTATTCCCCTGAAGTACACATCAAAAGCCTAATGGCCTAATGGTAGTGTATATTTTGTGTATAAATTCATGATCATTTTTTTCCTTGTCTTGTAGGCGAGGGTCCATGCTGAGCACAGCCATATTTGTGTATGCTGCTACTTCCCCAGTAAATGGTTACTTTGGGGGAAGTCTGTATGCAAAACAAGGGGGTAAGACTCATGTTTTAATTCTGATTCTAAATGTCTTCACACAGAACACCACTGTGGTTCACAGTGATAACAGAGAAAGGAAATTGCACAATAGTACTGTGCAAAAGTCTTGACACATCATTTCTTCTTATTTGTGGAGTCTTTAGGAAGATGAGGTGTTGAGACTTTTGCACAGTACTGTATAATAAAATCACAGATATACCTGAGTTACAGGCTGGGCTTTATGTTGATTCTGAGTTGGGTGCCAGGGTCCTTTGTGGGGAGTTATAAGGGGTTTGGTTGCAGTAGCATTGAAGTTGCTGTGTGTGTATCGACAGGGAGAAGATGGATAAAGCAGATGTTTATTGGAGCTTTCCTGATCCCAGCTATGGTGTGCGGTACAGCCTTCTTCATTAACTTCATTGCTATCTACTACCATGCCTCCAGAGCTATTCCATTTGGCACCATGGTGAGTGTTTAAGTCATTCCATGTACTCTTCTATGGACTATTTTTTCTCAAATCCATTTATTGGTCACACTTGCCTCTCCTGTCAGAAATTGTTTTGCCATGTTGTGATGATCTCATACTTCCTCCTGGAAAGCCTGGAACAATAACAGCAGGTTATATAACGAAAACAAATGATTTCTGTCCCATATGCTGCACAGTCGTATTGGCATTATATACTGAGGTCTGAATACGATCTTGCACATTTTGCTGAGTCATACGTTGTGACTACTTTTATGGCATCAGCCGAAGCTTCTATAGTTCTATTGCTTTACACTGATTTTGATCTAGTTTCTTTAAGATGGGTTATAGCCGCCACTTGGGGGGCAGGTGGGGGCATCTGCAGTGGAAAAGATGTGAAGCACTCTCTCTCTTCTCTTTTCCCCTCAGGTTGCAGTGTGCTGTATCTGCTTCTTCGTCATCCTACCTCTGAACCTGGTAGGGACGATCCTGGGTCGGAATCTCTCAGGTCAGCCCAACTTTCCCTGCAGGGTCAACGCTGTGCCCAGACCCATCCCAGAGAAGAAATGGTATGGGGTTTTTTTTGGTCGCTAAGTCTGAAATTGAGTATAGTTTGTTTTCTCTCTGGTTTTATATCCAAGTCATTTTATTATGCATCTATTTCCTAGTTTCGTTCATGATTCTCAGTGAAGTGTGCATGCCTGAGCAAACTCTGATAGAGCATAAGCTAAAAGTTTCTCCATTAAATATTTATATGTTTATGTCTTGCATGAGCAACCGGCACATTTTGCAGCTTTTATGACTGTATATTTCACAGACAGTAAGCTGTAACGTATGCAACTTTATTGTCCTGGAAGCAACCTGAAACATTACCACTCTTGTTATTCTCCCTTGAAACGACCAGATAGTGTTTGTCTGAAGCCTCCTCTACAAGATGTTTTGTTGTCTAATGTGTACACTTGTATGATCCTTCCTGAGCTGATATAAGCCACTAGTGAAAGCAGCATGAGCAGAAACACGTGTTGAGTTTATTAAAATCTTTTGAAATCAACACATTAACATTTATACAGAGAGAACACCACTCCAACTTATATAGTTGTCTTATGTTGTACTTACAACGATCAGCAACAACATTAAAACACCTGACAGATGAAGTAAATAACGTATCTCTTTACAGTATCACCTGGTAAGGGGTAGGAGATGTTAAAGTTGGAAGCAGGAAACATTTGGGAGTGGAAAGATCTGAGCGACGTTGGCAAAAGCCAAACTGTGATGGCTAGACAGCCGGATCAGAGCTTCTCCAAAACAGCAGACCTTGTGTGGTGTTCCTGATATGCAGTGGGAGCCTGAGTCTTATCCGTGCACATGGGGAGCAAAGGCTAGGCAGTCAGCTGTATTACAGACTGCTGAAAAGGTTCATAGTACTTATGATAGAAATGTGTTAAAACACACAGTGCATCACAGCTCGCTGAATATTGGACTCTGTCGACTGAAAGCATGTATAGTGGGCACATGAGCATTGTAACTGGACCACGGAGCACTACAGAAGGCCTGGTCTAGTAAATAATGTTATCTTTTACATCATGTGGATGGCCAGGTGTTTGTGTGTTGCTTACCTGAGGAAGATATGGCACCAGGATCCGCTATGGGAAGAAGGGGTGCCAGTGGAGGCATTGTGATGCTCTGGGCATTGATCTGCTGGAAAACCTTGTGTCTACCTAAACATGATTACAGTCTAGGTTCATCCCCTCATGGCAACAGTTTTCCCTAAAGGCAGTGACCTCTTTCAGCATTTACATTTACGGCATTTGGCTGACACTCTTATCCAGGGCGACGTACGTTAAAGCGCAGGTAGTCCACAACTTAAACCTCATTTTTCTTAAACCTCATTTCAGCAGGATAATGACACTGCAAACAATGTTCAGGAACTGTTTAAGGAACATAAAAGATTCAGTGTGACTCAGTGAGATCTTTGGGATGTGCTGAGCAACCCACCTCATAGCCCAACCCACCTCATAATGTAAAGGACTTAAAGGATCTCCTGTAGCGGCTTGGTGCAGATACAACAGTGAATCTTCAGAGGTCTTGTGGAGTTCACACCTTCCAGGGTCAGAGCTGTTCTGGTGGTACAAGAGGGACCGACACAATAGTAGTCAGGAAATTTTTGCGTTATGGCTGATTGGTTTGTAAGGGAATATCTCACTTGCTGAATGTGCAGCATGGCTCCTCAGTTGCCTTCCCCTGTTTCTTACCAATTGATTTTAGCTTTGTGTACATACATAACTTTATATTTAGATTTTGAAAACATTTTGTATAGGGTACATGTGTTTATATTATACTATTATTTGTTTTTATTCTATTGGGTATGCTGCTTCTACCTTCCTTATACTATCTTAAATGCAAATTTCCCACCAGTGGGCCCAATAAAGGGTTATCTTATCTGTTTTCATTCATTCTCAATAATAGGCAGGTGGTCATCATGGTGGGATATGGTGCTGATGGCATATGTGTACTTTTTCTCTCCTGCTTTATTCATCAGGTTCATGGAACCAGCTGTTATCGTGTGCCTGGGTGGCATCCTGCCTTTTGGTTCGATATTCATTGAGATGTAAGGCTGCTGTTCGTTCTGTTTGTTTTCCGTTTGTATTTGAGACACCCAGGACCACTAGTGAACCTGCCCTTGTTCTCCTCAGGTACTTTATATTCACCTCATTCTGGGCCTACAAGATTTACTACGTGTATGGCTTCATGATGCTTGTTCTGGTGATCTTGTGTATCGTGACCGTGTGCGTGACCATCGTCTGCACCTACTTTCTCCTCAATGCTGAAGACTACAGATGGTGAGTGTCGCAGTCTATCAGCTTGCTTTTCTGTTGTGGGCTGAACGTCATGAGCCAGAAGGGCCCAGTACCATATATATCCCTATGTATTTAATGCAGAAGGCTTATTTTATTTATGGGACACTTTTTTTTTTTTTTCCTGAGCAAGTAGAATTGGTTATTGCTTATTAAGTAATCAGACAAATGATAAAGTATGGCATATGTGTGACATATTTCATTGCATAAAGTAGTAGTTTGTGACTAAGTACATAAAATGGATCTTTCAGATTGTTTTTTGCATAGGATTTAGAGATTGTTTAATTAACAGAAAAAAAAACAGCTTTTTGTATGGGCTTTAATAGGTCAGATTTGGTTTTATAGTTTGTTTCTCCTCTTGCTCTCTTGCTGCTTTAAAAACAGCAAAGGGCCCCAAGTCATGAAATAATTTAAATTTTGATGTGATTGCAAAGGTTTTGATGTAATTTCATATTCCTTCACAGGCAGTGGACAAGCTTTCTTTCTGCAGCCTCCACGGCAGTTTATGTTTACATGTATTCCTTTTACTACTATTTCTTCAAAACAAAGTGAGTTTGACCTCATTTTCTTCCAAGGCTTTGGCTTCTTACTAATGAAGACTATTTTTAACCATACATTTATTTCTGTGCGGTGATGAATGTGCTTGTGATAGAAATGTGTTTTGTTTCTGGAATGTTTTCAGTACTATGTTCTGTTACATAACTGAATAGTTCTTTATCAGGTTACTGGTGACTCATTTTAACTGAATGGTTTTTTGGTTTTTTTTAATCCTTTGCAGGATGTATGGCTTGTTCCAGACATCGTTCTATTTTGGGTACATGGCCGTGTTCAGCACTGCTCTGGGTATAATGTGCGGTGCGTATAGAGAAATTCATTCATCAGGACTTTCATCTCCTCTGTTCATTTTGCCTGCATGATCAATGTGCAATCTGCCACCTGAAATAAATGTGAAAAAGTCCATCCTTTAACAGAAACAGAATTGGGTGGATACCAGAGAAAATTTCTTATATTTAGTGGTGGGCCGTTAACGGCGCGAGATTCTTATCGCGCGATAAAAAAAATATCGCCGTTAACTGCAAACCCCCCCCCGGACAGAGGGAGCTGTGTCTATACTATGCAAGTTATGATGAATTTCACCTTGATATTTCAGTGACTTGTCCGGCTCGCGCACGTTTTAAACTTGTCTTGGTCGGGGGGGGTAAGAGATTTTAAGAAATGAATGGCGTTAATGCCCACCTCTACTTATATTACATAACAATCTAAAATATGAAGTCTAAACTAGAGGCATTTCTGTGAGAAAAGTAAGTGTTTTTTGTGTGGTTGCTAAAAAAACAGTGTTACTAGAAACACTAACATTGGTTTTATGGGCAAGAAAATGTTTAGGTTAAAACATCTTCTCACACTGTGGGTTCAAACCACTGATCTTCTGATTCAGTACCTGGCACTTTACCACAGAGGGACGTTAACTCACTGTCTCTTACCAAACCATTTATGGTCAAGGACAGCTGAACCTATAGCTGCATTCACAGGTTTTCCACCTGTGTCTTTTTTTTATAACTTACATGAGCTTTAGTGCCTTGAAGTCAGTTTGAGTGTTGTGTGTTTTGTTCCATGTTTCTTTGTCTTTGCATTTTGTCCCTTTCTGGCCGCCTTAGCTGTGATGTCACAGACTCTCTCTCCGGCACACATTTTGAGGGGGACATGACCATCAGCTCTCTCTCCCCAGATATTTGATGTTTTAAACAGTACATGCCCCTTGATCATCCATAAGCTGCATACAAACACCCTCAAATTTTCCCTATAGTAATAAAACGCAGACATACAATAAAAACTGTGGACAAATTTAATATGAAATACACTATACTATATACACAACTCTGGGGCATAAATACTATAGATGGGTAACTAATAGTTTAACACTAAATTTTGTGTGATTGTATATTCTCACAGGAGCGGTTGGCTACATGGGAACAAGTGCCTTCGTGAGGAAGATCTACACAAACGTGAAGATTGACTAGCGTCTTTGCAGCAGAGCTGCGACCAGCCAATGTTTTCCCAGCAGCAGCGGGGCACAAAGTCTTTGTTTCTTTTGCAAGAAGAGATTGTGATCTTATCTTGTACAACTCTAGTTTTCCATTTTCTCAGTGAATTCGAGGTTGGAACACCGTGCGCACGAAGGCAAAACGTGAGATGAAATAAACGAATTTTATTTTTATTTTGTTTTTTTTATTATTGAAGTTTCATTTCTTTCCTCCGCAGCAAATGCATAGTTCTTATGCAGTTTAAAGAAAAAAAAAACAAAAAAAATGAAAAAATGTAAACCACAACCTTGGTCCTCTGGTAAATCTGTCCCACTCCTCACCAGTAAACATAGACCTTTATCGATGGAATAGTCTAGCTCTCTTCAGTGAAGAGGCCAAAGTGTATTGAGAGCCTTTGTTCTATTATATGAGAATATTGGAGAGTTGGGTTTGTGTCCATGTTCCTACTCGTCTGTTTTGTATTACCGAGTCGTGTGACGCCATTGTTGTATTGTTTTAAAAGCTTGTTTTGAGTCACCAAGAGCGAATTCTTTCCAAAATATCCATGTTGGATTTCTTCCATCTATTGAAAAGCTTGGTGTAGGCTACTAGCTTCAGTGTAGCCAGACTTTAGTCACGTAGCACCCCCACCCCCTCCCTCCCTCCAGTTTACACTAGCTAGTTTAAGTCAACTGAAATCAAAAAGGACGTTTTACCTTGATTCCCTGCCTAGGACTTCGATTAATATGGGACTGGTCATCTGGGAGTAGTTGGAGTGGCAGATTTGTTCTAATTGGTTGGTTGTTTTTTGAGGTGATCTTGTATTCTTCTGGTTTAGTCTTACTTTTAATGTTGGGGTTTGAATGAAGTCTGCTTGTGAAGATAATATATGGATGGGGTAAACATGTATATAACCTTAATAATGTAACTGTAGATGTAGATCCCAAACTGTATTTTGGTTGTACAGATTTATTACAGGGTTTTTTTCTTTTTTTTTTTGTTTTTTAACAGACACAATTTAAAGATTTTGGTTGTCTCCTTTCATTTCTAAGCTTTGGGTGGGCGGCACTGTTACATCTTGCCTGTAATTGCATGAAGTTTTCACCGAATTGTATGGACTTTTTGTTTGTATCTGCTTTTTTTAGGTTTTTTATTTTTTTGGTGATTCCTGACACTCATTTTTGCCTACCCTTCGTCATGCATTGTGTGAAACAGTCAAAAATCTGTCAAGTGCTTCATTGACTTTGTGCTGCTTGTAGAGGAGGTAGTCAATATCGGCTCATTTCTTTAGTTTGGGGTTTTGTTTTTGTTTTTTTGTAACACTTATGATTTAAAGCTTTAAATGGCTCTCCATAACCTGGACGGCCGCCTCCCTCACGCTAAACTTTGGAGTCTGGTTCCAGATCCAACAACGTGAATGTCGCCGATGCGCCGAGTTCCTGCGAGCAAACTGTAAAGAGTGACAGCGTACACTTTGCTAAACGTTTTCGTTGCTGTAGGACGTGCTACAGCAGAACCTCTTTTCCATTCGGCTGTGTAAATACAGTATGTAACTAAAGATGTCCGAGACGTGGAGAAGCCTTTTCTTTTTCAAACCCCCAAATCAATTCCGTTTGATTTTTCTGGTTCCTCATGTCATGAACCGTGTGATGTCTGAACAGGCATTTTAAAACATGCTATTAAAAAAATTGTGCTGTAAAAAGAAAAAAATAAACAATGTTTATGTACAGAGGTTATACAGGCATGGTTTGACTGACATTTTGACCAATTCTTTTTTTTTTTTCTTCAAGACAGCTGAACAAGGAACCATGTTTTTGAAAATTACACACACTTTCTCTGTAATTGCACTTTTCAATCAATAGAATAAAAGAATGGTGTGATGGCAGAAGCATCCGTCCTTCATATAAACTTTGTCTTTCCTAGAAAGTGTAAGGAAATACACAACATGGACAGAAGTATTGGGGCGCCAGACCATTACACCAACCGGGCCTCTTAATTAGATTGCATTTAAATGCATAGACTTTACTCTGAAATTGGTCCCCTTTTGCTGCTATACCAGCTTTCACTTTTCTTGGAGGATGTTCCACAAGATTTTGAGTTTCTGTGGGAATTTGTTCCATTCATTCTGTAGAGCATTTATGACGTCAGACACCGAAGATCTGGATCACAATCTCTTCCAGTTTATCCCAAATGTGCAGGATGGGGTTGAGGTCAGGGCTCTGTGCCACCAGTCAAGTTCTTCCACACTGAACTCCTCCAGCATGTCTTTATGGAGCTCGCTTTGTGCACTGGGACACACTCATGCTGGAACAGAAAAGGTTCTTCCGTAAACTGGGCCCACAAAGTTGGAAGCTTGGTGTTGTCCAAAATGTCTTGGTCTGCTGAAGCATTAAGATTGTCCTTCGCTGGTAATAAAAGATTTGTCCCAAAACTTTTGTCCATATAGTGCATCACATGCTGCTATAACAAACGTCATAAAGAACTCAAACTATCACCCATGGAATCACTTTTATTTAGACCACCTGATGAATACACAGAATAAACGCCTTTAATATAACAGTGTATCAGGATTAATGTCTTACAAGTTCAAACATAAACTACTAAGTGCAATTCATTCTATAATATAACAGAAAGAGCTGATTCGATGAGGCTTCTTTTAATTAACCTTTTCGAAGTACTCCTTCGACCCCTCAGGAGTTGGCTTTATCTGAAATGGAAAATAACTGCATGAAACACAGCTCAATATCTTTCAGTGAGTTTAAGAAGAAAGTTAAAAGCCGTACCGTAGGCGATTTTGGGGTCCAGCTGGCTGGGCAGACCTCCCCGTGTGTCTCCACGAACTGGAAGGCCTTGACGAGACGCAGTGTTTCCTCAACAGAGCGGCCCACTGGGAGGTCGTTGATGCTCATGTGTCTGATTATGCCGTTTGGATCGATGATAAACAGTCCCCTACAACACAAACACAGTAAGAAGCAACAAAACACAGGTTTTGGCTGAGAGAATGAGATTTCTGCTTTAAGGTAAAGTGGTTCGTTATAATCACGCATGAACACAGCACACAGCGTGAACAGTGTGAAATTCTCTCTCTGCACTGAACCCGTCCACCAAGTGAAGCAGGGGGCTGCCACCAGCAGGGGGCGCCCGGGAAGCAGTGTGTGGGGACGGTACCTTGCTCAAGAATGCCACTAGCAGTCCTGGGATTCAAACCCCCAACAATTTGATCGCAGGGACAACTCCATAACCACAAGGCCACCCCACAGCTGCCCCAAAGTCAAGTCAAGTTTATTTATACAGCACATGATCACACAAAGGTTATATTTAGAGCTTTACAGAAATAAAATAAAAATGTCAAGAACGCATAGAAAATCAATAAAGGAAATTGAAAGTGCAGTGAAAGTGTCAATATTTTGAAGGTGGCGGAGGAGAATATTGAGGGTTCAGCAGCTTTTCAAAGCTACAGTTGGAGCAGATCTGATATTGATGGGCAGTTGGAGAAGATAAACCATCATTAGTCCCACAAGTGGCCAATTTGCATTGTTATGGCAGAAAGTGGACAGAACAAAGGTAAGAGCAGCAAAACAGAAGACTATAAAAAAAACTATACCACACAATAGCACAGTACCAAAGGTACACTATACAATACAAATAATAAAGATATATATCTATCAGAGTGGATATATATGTACGAACACCGTGGAGAGCAAACTGTACATAATGAGTAATGTTCTGAAATCAATTCTGTACCAAACTGGGATCAGTGCAAGGACCTGAGAACCAGAGTCATGTGACCTTTTTTCTTGATTTTGGTTACTTAGAACGCCAGCAGCAGCATCCCGAATGAGTCGGAGCTCTAATGGACATTTTGGGAATCCCAGTGAGGAGAGCCTTGCAATAAAGCTTTAAAATATGAGGTCACTGCTTGGCTCTACAGTGAAAGTGAATCTCCTGAGGTTTGTGGACGAAAGTGAATTAAACAAATTACAGACAAGTGTCTGCAGCAGATTTCTCACTTAGAAGCAATTTCTTATCCAACTGTGTGTTTCCTCACAATACCTCAGGGCGATTCCAGGACCCTCTAGAAGAACCCCGTAGTCCCTGGAGACCTGTTTGTTGAGATCGGCCAGCAGGGGGATGTGAATTTTACCCAGTCCTCCACTCTGCAGGAAAAACAACAGGCCAAAGTTCAGGGAGAGGGATTAGCAGTTGGATTTGCTGTTTTTTCCCACATAAGACACACAACTCGTTTACAGCAAGAGGTTCTGATTAGGTGACCTAACAGGATCATCAACGTCCATAAAAACCCACTTCAGAAATTGGCTGATCTTACTGGGCAGTAACTGTGGTTTTGCCAGTGAAACACTACGGAACATTACAATAAATGCGAAGACATGAAAATGTTACAAGGCTGCTGTTTCTTAAACATTAATAATAAACTGGTTAGAAGAATGCAGTTAGAAAAACACCAATTAGATGAAGCAGGTGCTGGTGGAGACCTGAGGAGAGGGCTGGTAATGGTTAACATGCATGTATTGTTTACATGAGCATTAAAAAAAGGCTACTGCCCAGATAAACACATCTGATGCTTTACATATTTCCTCTGATGCATATGCCTCAGAAGATAAGACAAGCCTTTATTAGCTCCATGGGTGGGAAATTTGCTTTGTTAGGCACCAAAGTGGACAAGAGAAGAAAAGTAGTAGCTTAGCAGCAAAATAGCACCATAATCAAATATTACATATATTATACAAACTTTACAAATATTATACAAATTTAACGAGTACATTTGTGTGTGTACATATACACTCAACAAAAATATAAACGCAACACCTTTGTTTCTGCTCCGATTTTTCATGAGATGGACTTAAAGAT
>JBBPDB010000146.1:3869693-3897102 GCA_037974465.1 Brachypetersius altus
ATTGGAAATATAAATAGATAAAAATGTATAATCATAAATAGAAATATAAAAGGAATTGAGTTTGCAAAGTATATGGCAGTAGTCATACCAGGTTCCTGTACATTTAGACTGGTTGGTCATAATTATTATAAGAAATTGAAAGAAATATAGATATAAAAGATTACATTTTCTGTTTTTTTTTTTTTTTTAATTTTTCTGCCAATAGTTGTGGGTCTTAAGCTCTGCTTCACTCTCTTTTCAGTGCATGTAGAAGACATTGTCTTCCACATGTTCCAGTACATTCAGAAGCTGCGTACGGAAGGCCCTCAGGAATGGGTCTTCCAGGAATGCAAGGTAAGCCAACAAGCTTAGATTTGTCTTTTTTTAATTACCTAAGACAAACATGCATTAAGCACCCAAGAGTTTTAGTTGATCTCTTCACTTCTTTTATTGGTGTTCTAAACATCCTTTTATGTCTTTTTCTTTGGCTTTCTGCTATTTCTGTGCTTCCAGATTTATTAATATTTTTACTCTATGCCTGTGAACTACATTGAATGACCTTTGTGTATGATAATGGGCTATAGAAATAAACAACTTTTCTAGAGCTAAGAAAGGGAATTAACCAGTGACCACGAACCAACGAATATAAACTGATTGACATGAGTACGCCCAACTGTTGCTGTACTGCGCTGACAGCTGCTAATCGTAAGTGCGAGAGAAATGGTGGGGATTTTTTTCTATCAACAAAATGGCAGCCAAGGTGCTGATCTCTACTGACAACAGTGGTTTCAACAGTTGGACCTTATGTTGGTCTTACGTTTTTTGACGCTTACAGTACTGAACAAAAGTCCTGAGTCACGCCTCATTTCTTCATATTTTGCTTCCAAAGAACCAGACTTTCTTGTATTTTTAATGTGGTCTTAAGGAACAGTTCTCCAGTCCACTCCCTCAATCTGAAAAGTTGGAGGAATGTTTTTTGTTTGACACACAGTGACCTACGTATGAATCATTCAAGCAGAACAAAGACCGTCTAACTGAAGTCCTAAACCAATGAAGAACCAGGAGTAGATGCTTCCAGATGATCAGGCAGTGATCAGTATACTGGTGGTGCTGAGCTCCTCTATCTAGGCTCCTTGTTGCCTGTCACAGTAAAATATTTATTCACATTTTTTTCATTTAATATACTCAGTATATCAAAGACAAGACGGTTTGATGGGAACAAAGTAGTATTTTGGCCCCAAGTAGAAAATATAAAGCAATGAGTGGGTTGCTCAGGATTTTTGTACAGTACTGTATATCAGGCTGTAAAGAGCAGTTTGTCCGTTCTTCCATTGTTCCAACATGATTTTCTTACTAGTAAAAAAGTATCTCCAGTTCCTGGAGAAAGACGGACTCATTTACTCCAGAGACTAACATTTATCCATTGTTTTACTTTTGTGTTTTTGTGTTTTGTCTGTGCAGGATTTGAACACGGTGGCCTTCAGATTCAAAGATAAGGAACGTCCTCGTGGATACACCTCTAAAGTGGCTGGACTTTTGCACGTAAGTTCTTTCTTTAAACTGAAACTTGAAAGGTCGTCACCATGACGACATGTGCTTACTCAGTCAGCTGCTGCTGTCGTCTGCCCACGGCCTGCAGACTGGAGAAATGATCTTTGTCAGGGAAGTGTACAGCTGATGAGGTGTGATGGATGATGAGTGCATTCTCATGTTAGTTTTTCTTGCATTTATCAGCTCTACTGACCGCAGCTAATTTGATCACAGCCTTTTTATGTCAAAGATCATGTCAGCATTTTTAGCAAAGTTGCCTTCAGTATTCATGGAACAAGAAATGTTTGTTTTTAGACTCTTTACTCTTTACGGTGCTCTTAGCGTCTCCTGCTTGTCCCTATTTAATGCAAAACATGCCTTTATTAAGAGCATAAAATCAGCCACAACCACTGAGAGGTGAATAACACTTGACTGTTTTTACACTGTCGAGTAGGGATGGATATTGAGAATCAGTATTAAACTTGTCCCAGTTCCTGACTGGTCCTGACTGGTTCTGGACAGTCTAATGTTCAGATGGTGTTGTGGGTGTTGTGGGTGTTAAGACTTTCTCACACAGCTGTGTTTCCAAACGGTGTATGCTGGATTGGATCGGTGGAGGGACAGAGTGGCGCTCTATTGATCAGAACATTATGGAAACAAACTCAGGACACAGTTTACATCCTTAATTCTCCAAACATTTGCAACAAGTTACAAGTAGTAATATCATCTGTATCAGTAAAATTCTAAAATCCTCCTCATCCTTACTGTCAGTGGTTGGGATATGTTGGGAAGCAAATGAACAGTCAGATCTGAGCATCTGTGACGAGAGCCAAACCGTGTCTGTCTGGTCAGCACATTTCTAAAGCCAGACGTTCCCAGTATGCAGTGGTCCAAGGAATGAGAAGCCGTGATGGGGTCATGGGTGACCTAGGCATACTGGTGTGTAGGAAATGAAGACTGTATGGAGCTGCATAACCAGCTTAACCAGCTCTTAATGCCAACAGTCAGTTGTATATTTGAAGGTTTTGACTTGGCTTTTACATTCCCAGTACTGTAGACCTGTTATGCATTTGTGGTATTATCTTGACAAACAAGTCTGAACCACAGCTTATGGTTCTTTGAAGGATCTCCTGCTGTAATGTTTCGGTGCAGATTCAGCAGGACATCTTCAGAGAACTTCAGAGTCCATACTTTAAAGGACCAGAGCTTTTTGAGAGAAACCATGGTGACCCCCACTGTAGGCACCTAAAAACTTTAATGTAGTGACTGATCGATGTTTCACAAAAAAATCTGGGTTTTCTGGGGCTTGTAGTGGTCAATCATAAACTCTTCAGTGCTTTTCAGTGCCATGAATGAAACCTCATTTTCTAGCTTGGTTGTCTATAGAATCAGTTTTGTCCCTAGAATCAGATCCCATTTTGACACACTCATAATCATAATCTTGGGAGTTCATACCATTCTGTGCGAGCCTGTTCAGAATAGTATTCATTGCAAAAAGTTTTTGAGCTTTGTAATAGCTTTGTTATAACCTTTTTTTAGTGCATTGTCAAACTGTGCTAAACTTGTTTTGTAGTACTACCCGCTGGAGGAGATTCTTGCAGCAGAGTATATGTTGGAAGACTTCAGACCAGACCTTATAGAGATGGTGCTGGATAAACTAAGACCGGAGATTGTCAGGTTTGTCTTTATTTTATTTTATTCTTATATATGTATGCACACACTGTATGGGTCTGTGTGGATTTGTTGTTGTTCTTACCAGAGGCACCACCCTACCCTGCCCTGCTGAATCACATTTGTGTGTTTTTTTATTCCCTTTACAACTAAACAAATGTAAAAATAATAATTCCCACGTAACGTGCAGTATTTCTGGTGTAATATTACAGCTATGACTAGGCATCTGAAGACACCCACTCTGCACATATACACACACACTAATAGGAAAACTGTACACTAGACATATTATAAACAGTTATGTTATTCTGTTATTGCAATAGGTTGTTCTATGTGTTATGCTTCTGCTTTCTACACTTGCACTACCCACTTTGCTGCTGTGATGATGTACATTTCTCATCTGTTGGAATAATAAAGGGTTAGCTTGCATTAAATATAGACCTTTACATCTCAGCTGTACATCAAGTAAGTAATTACCATCTCCATTGTACACCAAACAGGCCCACCCGTGAAAGCGCTCGGAATACATGCTTCTGTTTTGAAAATATGAGAAATTTTTCTTAGACACGTTTCATGACCCGGGACGGGGTCGTCCAGAATTACTTCTCCCTTTCAGGGATGATTGGCTTTGCCTAGACTATGGATAAATGCGTTGCCTGTCTTCAAAGAAGTGCATGCATGTTTGAACTTTCTCCCTGAATATAAATATGCTTTTTTGCCATGCTGCTTAGGGCAAAACAGGACTATGGCTGGTTGCTGCCTTATCTGGTTTTAAAGTGGGACTGTGGGATTGTGCTACTGTGTGTATGTGTTTGGAAAAGAAGTGCCTTTTCTCGTCCAAATTCTCTGGAATGTGAATCCAATTTCCTCTGAAGCTTCAAAAGAGAATTGCTCTGGTGTGAGGAGTGGTCCGTTGCCCCCAGGCCATGTTATATTGCCCTTGGATAGAAGGAAGGCAGAGACATCGACAGATTTCATATTGTAGCATATTGGGTTTAACAGTAGAGCCTGTTGTAGATGCTTTGGTGTCGTCTTGAAGTATTTTCTGAAAACGGTACATTGTTGTGCTTGCTGAATTTCTGAGCACATAGAACCAAACCAACATTATATAGATCACAACCTTGATACATATACCAGGCTTATCTTTATTCATTGTCTCATCAGAATCAGAAAAGTTTAATGATCACAGAGGAAACTGCCTACGTTGCTACTGCACAGTCACAAAGACGAGCAATATAAAATATTTAATAAGCCAAAGACATTCTGCAGAAAATAAACAATATGCAAAACACTATGCTTCATACACACAAATGCTTGGTATAAACACTATAGATAAGTAACTGACCAAGAAGTGAATTACTAGTAACACAGATGGTGCTTAGGAGTATGTTATTGTACATAACAGATCAGTAATATATCAGTAATTTTAACATTAGTCAGCAATAGTTAGACTGTTACACATAAGATATTGAACCTAATTAAGTGATTTAGCACCCAATAAGGAAACTGCACATTAAAGCAGCATCAGGTTATTGCAGAGATTATTGTGTGTGTGATGGGGAGGAGTTATAGAGTGATGGGTAGGTGTGTGACAGGGGGAGGAGTTATATAGACTGATGGCTTTGGGATGGAAGTAAGGATGTCATTGTTTATGGTGGTCATCTTGCATATCGGCTTTAAAGCACTTGGTGAGCATGTCTTTCATTGACCGGCTTTGTGATGGAAGCCCAGTGATGTAAAATTTAGATTCTAGGCTGAAAAGTGATCTTCTCTGGAAATCCACTTAAGTGGATCGGCAGACTCCCACATGGGGATAAACGGTTGGTCCAGGCCACTAAAATGGTTTAGCAGAAATGTTCGCTGAAAGCTGATCTGGTTTATTGTATGATTCACTGTGCCAGAGTCTTGTGGAAGTGCAGTGGTGGAAACCCACACTGATATCCTTGGAACAGACACAGAGTGAGGTCAGACGGTCATATTTAATTGCCACACCCCTTTCAGCATCCAGAGATTATGTTCCCCTCGAGTGAGCGGCCTTCAAGCTTCATTGTCGCTTCATTGTCACTTCAGAAATGATTGAGGTTTGAATTAGTGCCCGAGTTCAGCTGTAATTTGCTCAGACTCGAACCGTTTCAGGCTTTGTTACGCAATTGATTGATGTTGGTGACTCAGAATAGCAGGTCATTGTCCACCATCGATCAGAGCAGCCCAGATTGCTCAGGTGGGTTTCTGTCCAAATATAGAGCATCGATCCCTGTTGTGGTGCAACAGATTGATGGTTTGCCGGAAACTCAACCTCTCCTCCGCATATAATGGAATCATCCTCGTACTGAAAGCCACTTACTATACAGCATATTCTCTGAAAGCAGAATTTCTCCTGGCTGGCTTTCCCCAGAGAGCCTGTGAGAGATGGGACATGTCAGTGTCTGTAAACTGAGAGTGGTCTGATTGTAGTACAGATATTGATGTAGGTCTATTCCTGTTCTTCTTCAGGGTCGCTGTCGTCTCCAAGTCGTTTGAAGGACAGACCGACAAGACAGAAGAGTGGTACGGAACGCAGTACAAACAGGAGTCTATCTCTGATGAGGTCATCAAGGTGAGCTACTCTTCTCTCAGTCTGAAACAGCTTGACTGTCTGTTCTCTCTGTTGCTGTCGCAACAACTTGTGCTGAATTATCAGAACTCACCTTTAAACGATTTGTGATGTTTTTTCTTTTTATATTGCACCTTTCACATAGATTCCTGCAGCTTCAGTGCTTATTATAAAAGAAAGTGTGATAAATCATAAGAATTAATATTAGAAATTGAGTACAGTGGGTGGTCAAGGCATTGAAATCTCTCAAATCACCACCAGCTGAAGCCACAGCCACACTAATTTCAGTTTAGGTAGACCTAATGATTTCGGGAGAATGTAATTGCTATGTTTGTGACCAACAATGTGATTCATTTAAAATAGATATTTTTTTAATATACAGTAAAATCAAAACATGCTGCTTTGACCCAAAAGACCAGATTATCCACTTTTTTTTTCTAGCTTGAGACTTGAAAACTGCCACACTGCCTGTTATTTCTGTTGATTGTGTTGTCCTGTAGATGGGTACATAGGCGTTTTATTACATTTGATTATAAGCTTCACATTTCTTATTTCCTATTGTCTATAATGATACATTTATAATTTATTTTTAGACTTTTTAAATTCAGTATTACTTAGCAGATTTGTGGCAACATTAGTTCCAAAATGCTGTTTGTCTGAGCCTCTAGTGAATGAGCTGAGGGTGAGAGAGACGGAAAAACTCCCAAAAGTTGGAGGAGGAAACCTCAGGAGGAACCTGTCCTCCTCTGGTTGACCTGGAAATGGAGGGAGTTTAAAAGAGACATAACTAACTGTACAGGCTTAATCACTGCTGAACAGTTTTCAATCGCTAGCACAGTAGGTACAGTTTGTAGTGGTAGTTTTTGTTTGAGTCAGTGTGGGAAGTAATTTGAGAGTCAATAGAAGAAAGCCAATAAAAAAAAAAAGTGGTAGAATTACACTAGTAAAAATCCTGTGCACCACTTTGATGTAGTGTCTGAATAAAGCAGTATTCTGCTTCAGCCATGTGAAGCTACTTTGTAGCTGTGATCTTAGCTGTGATCTCACACAACCCATGCAGAAACCAAAAAAAAATCATTGTCATGTTTGACACCTGTGGCCAGATATAACGGCTGTCTAACTACTTGTCTGTTTCAGAAATGGCAAAGCGCTGACCTGAACGGCAAGTTCAAACTTCCCATGAGGAACGAGTTCATCCCCACCAACTTCGAGATCTATCCGCTGGAGAAAGACTCCCCACCCTACCCTGCTTTGATCAAGGTCTGTCTTTAAAGGTTTGGGGTGAAAGGGACCTGGGTTGTATTGAAAAATAACGAGTATGAACTTTTGTCGAGTAGCCCACCTTCAGACCCCCCCCCCCCCACACACACACACACACATTCCAAAACGCAGTGCTTTTAGCTGATGCTAACCTAAAGCGCTAGCATTATCAGCCGTGAGGTTAGCATCGGCTAAAAGTGCTGTGTTTTGGAATGTTGGGGCCAAATGAAGGTGGGCTACTTGACAAAAGTTCATACTCGTTATCGTTATGTTTCAATACACCCCAGGTCCATTTCACATCAAACTTCGCCTTAGAAATTGAGCTCTTTTAAAGGAGAACAGTTTTATTCTGACTTGCACACATGACTTTGAGCATGCATTTGATCGCAGTCAGAACTGATAGGACTATCTAAAGCGATCTGAGCTTAAAGCAGTCATGTGCCTGGCGGCTGAAACTCCCTTGAGCCTCTGCACTCTTCACTTTCGTTTAGACTCCCAGTTAACGCTTTAAAAATATTCTCAAAGGGAGCTGCGGGGTGTTGAGTGAAGTCCTGTGCCTTTTGTTTTGTGTGTGGAATGCAAATGCAATGCCTTTGAACACTTGTTTATCTTCCTGTAGGACACGGCAATGAGTAAAGTGTGGTTCAAACAGGATGACAAATTCTTCCTTCCGAAAGCCTGTCTGAACTTTGAGTTCTTCAGGTAAGTTCACGAGATAAATCTGTCTCGTCTTCAAGCTTCAGGTGTCATTTGTACATTGTTAATGAACTGTCTGGCGCATGGTGCCTTACATTACGTCTTGCTAGCCCAAGGAGTATTTCAAATGACCAGTTAATGTCGAGTTCAGCAATATACATTGGATCACACTAGTTAAGGGCCTCTTTAAGGGGCTAATCAGTGCATTTGTATTGCTTATTGTATGTTAATGATCATTGTGTTTTTACAATTATTATTAACCCCTCTTTCTTCTACAGCCTCTTTTAGAGTCCAGTGTCTTAGCAGTTGCCAGTGTTGCCTTGCTGTGCAGAAAAATGCAGAAATGTCTTGATTTACTAATTGTAATATTCATTTGGAGCCCAGATGTTTATGAAAATGAAGTGTTTGAGTTCACTGCGCTGCTGTTGTCTCCACAGCCCCTTTGCTTACGTGGACCCGTTGCATTGTAACATGGCCTATTTGTACCTTGAGCTCCTCAAAGACTCCCTCAACGAGTATGCATATGCAGCCGAGCTAGCTGGCTTGAACTATGACCTCCAAAATACCATCTATGGGATGTATGTAAGTATCCAGATTATTCTTGTTGCTCTCATTTTGCATCATCCCACCCTCGTCGCCTTCCTGCCTCCAGTACATTGCCCAGCACTGAGTTTAAAGTAGTCTGCTTCCTCCTCTCTCCTGACAAACATGTGTCCTGAAGGAATAATGGTTTACGAGTGTTCTGGATCTGTCAAGTGTCCAATGATTTTAAACAGAGGCTTTTTTTTTTGCTTTAAAACCCCAGTTTTTGGTGTCCACTTAAGCAACCTCTGTTTCTACTGACCTCTGATTGTTTACTGGTAGAGTGTAGTTGTTGCTTTAGCCCCTGTTGGCATTGCCAGTGTTGAGGCTGCATATGCATACTCTTAGGTTTTTTTTTTTTGGTTTTTTTCCCCCCTCTCCATATCCCTTCCTCCTTTCCTTTGTGTCTGTCTTGACAGTTTTATATCCCCAAACATCTCTTTTTGTTTTGTTTCTTCGGTAGTCGCTACCTATATGCAGACCCACTCCACTGCAACATGACCTACCTGTTTCTCAGATTGTTGAAGGATGATTTAAAAGAGTATACATATGCAGCCCGGCTGGCAGGGCTGAGCTATGGCATAGCCTCAGCAATGAATGCCATTCTCGTAAGTATGGCACTTTAACTGGCCCACCTCCCTTTTTTGGGTGGGATCAGGGGCGGAGAGCTTGAGGCTTGAGTGTGCTGGATTGGCTCGTTTTTCACCTTTTCTGCTTACGCCTTTCCTCTTTATCAATACAAAAAGGGTAAGGTGTGATTCAACCTTCTGCACGAGTTTTGTGGAAATGTCCAGCCCTGCTCGATGGCGTTCGCTGCTTTGCTCACTGTCTCCTGTTTTGTGTGTCATTTATCATTCATAATGACATGTGTCAGTGGGTGAAGAACATGGCAGGCACTGACAGGAGTTGGGCATTACTCATTTTATAGATTCACACCCACCAATAACATGGCCAACTTCCACTATAGAGCTTTGTTACATTGAGAACAACATTTTTTTTAAAAACCTATAGCTGTGTAGGTTTGGGTCAGGGGATTTGAAAAGATATTAAATATTTAAAAACACCATTGGTGTTTTTAATATAATTTCCCTTGTTATTGCTGATATTGCTACTTCTTGTAGCATTACTTATGGCTGTAACCAAAAGCTGTTTGCCAACTGCCAGTAAGCGATGAAACAAGGCATACAAAAGCTAGGTATTTTTGCATCCCTGCTGCAGCCTGCAAACCACCAGAATTTAATAATATCAGTTTCACATCATTACTCAAGTTGAACTCTCTATAAACCATGGCCCAGTGCAGAGTTACAGCATTTTACTTAGACTGATGATAAACCACATTAGTCAGTGTTGAGAGTTGTGGGTGTGACTGTAAAATGACTGTTAATCTTCTTGTACTCCACGCTGATGTGAGCAACTAACTCCTAAAGTTTGGTTTTATTATTTGAAGACAGCTTTTGGGGATGCACTAATGAATTTGTCTGTCTCTGTGTCATTGTCTCTCTCTCTGTGTCTCTGTCTGTCTGTCTGTCTCTCTCTCTCTCTCTCTGTCCCTCTGTCTGTCTGTCTCTCTCTCTCTCTCTCTGTCCCTCTGTCTGTCTCTCTCTCATCCTTTTTATTTATTTTTTTGACATCCCAGACTTAATAATGATTAGAACTGGCATCCTCTGTACAGCTAAAACATGTCTTCATGTTTTGTAAGGAAAGCCATTATTGTGTCCCAGCATTAAGGTGACTTGTCACTCTAACACGCGCTAACTCTGCATGTTCGGGAATGTCCATGCAAACTATAAAAAATGCACATTCAGGCTTCCTGTAATAGTCATTTACTGTCACTTCACTCACCATATGCTGAGTCGTGTATTCTGTCAGGGGGGAAATGGTATTTCAGGGTCCCCCAGGGCAGCGTTTGTACCCTGGAAGATACAATTTTTTTCCTGTACAAAGATTCACAATTTTATTTTTGGAGTATGTATAATTTTCCTAGTTGGTAAAAATCAACAAAAATCAGCTTGAAGTTAAATTAAATGAACTGAAATCCCTCATCCTGAAGTTGTGCTTTGGCTCTTGCATGTTTTGTATGTAGTTTTAAATATTCATTATGTATTTGTGTAGGAAGTATGAGTAACACGCTCTCTTTCAGGAGACCTGTTCTGTAAAGCTTGTCCACAGTTCCAAGGTCTGTGTACGCTTGAGCATCTCTCAGGGCAGCAGTTTTTTTTGTTGTTTTGGTTTTTTTTCTAAATAAAGTGGTTTTGTCAAGTATTTGGCAGAATGAGGGTTAGAGACTGCTGTAGGTCGTATCTAGTTTTAGATCAGCCGTGCGAATGTTCGTCCCTCAGGACCTGGCTGAAATCTGTCTGTTTTACTCTTAGCCACACACACACACACACACACACACACACACACTTTAGTGCACACTCTTTATTTTAGGTCCTGATTATTTCTCTCTTTTTTTTTTTCTCTCTCTCTCTCTCAGCTTTCAGTAAAGGGCTACAATGACAAACAGCACATCTTGCTTAAGAAGATAATTGAGAAGATGGCCACATTCGAGATTGATGAGAAACGCTTTGATATCATTAAGGAGGCGGTGAGCAGCTTGTACACACACACACACACACACACACACACACACACACACACACACACCTCACAGTCCTCAACTTCATTCTTTTTGGTGTTGGAGCGACTTTGCACATTTCCAATTTCACCACACCTAATTTTACAGCATACATGACTTTGGCTATAATGAGTTATTAATATGGCCTTTTCTTTCCGACATGGCTGCACATATACAGTATCATCTCTAGTGCTGTTAGATCACACAACCTGTGAGGAGACTTAAGAGCTCTGTGTCTGTGTATATTTTAGTGTAAAGATGTTCCTGCTACCTTTAGGTTTGGGTCTACTTTAGGACTCGATAAGCTTTGTTCCATTAATGCAAACATATTTATATAGACACACTTTTAAATATTGGTCTCTAATCCTAAACCCATTTGGAGTCATTTTAGTAGGATGAACACAATCTGATGGCTTTTGTTTAGACAGAAAATTGAAAGATTATTTTAAGGTTGTAGTGTGACTGGGTCTTTCTTGGTCTATTACAGTATATGAGATCCCTGAATAATTTCCGAGCAGAGCAGCCTCACCAGCATGCCATGTACTACCTGCGTCTGCTTATGACTGAGGTGGCCTGGACTAAAGACGAGCTCAAGGAAGCACTGGATGGTGAGACGCACAGTATATTCAATGCTGAATTATTATACTCTTTATGTTTAATACTCTGACCCAGAGGGTGTCCAGGCTTATCTTCAAAAGGCTGGTGTGCCTATAGGTTAAGAGGACTAAAGCAAGCGGAATCGGTTGTGCTTCTACCTGTTTGCAGCACCACCAGCCCTACTTTAGCCGTAAATCATTAAACCTATTTCTGAACCTTACCAGAACCTAACCTGTAAAAGTTTTAAGTTCTATATGTGAGACCCTTTCACTACATTTCGAGAATGTTTGAACCGAACGTGTATGTAAGAATGCAGATGTAGACACAATTATCTTATTTCTACATTACGCTTACATGACAAATGGAGTGATGGCTTGATGCCCTTTGGTTCTATTAGTCAGAATCAAATATCTTCCCTTTTCCTCCTCGCAGTCTGGCTTTGTCTTCGTTTTTGCCTTCAGTTTTTTTTTTTGTATTGCTGTCTGAGTCTTTTCTCCCTTCTTTTCTTTCCCTTTTTTCATTCTTTGTGCTGTTCTTCTCTCCTGATGGCTCATCTTGTGCTACCTCTGTCATTCAGTCCTCTCTGAATCTGGGTCAGACGCTCTGTGAATTTAGAGTGGCCATTTCTTGCTCTCTGTGTGTGTGCGTATGTGATGCATCCACCATTGTGAAATATTGCATATAGGTTTGTGTGACTGGTATTAAAGAGTCTGGGTGTTTTTTGTATGTGAGACAGTGTTGACAACCCATGTGCCAGCTGTGTCATGATAATGGCTCTGAATTGCTCTGTTTGTCTGAATCTGTTTCAGATGTCACCCTGCTCCGCCTCAAGGCCTTCATACCTCAGCTGTTGTCACGGTTACACATCGAAGCCCTGCTGCATGGCAACATCACCAAACAGGTTCGTTTTGACGTAGATGGAAGGTGCTTGAAGGTTGATTTTGGAGCGTGTGAGGGCGAGGAAGGAAAGTGAGACAGCATTTTCCATGCTTCGCTGAATTTCTGATATCACATGCTTTCACCTCTGATCTGTATAAATAAATAAAAGCAGTTTCCTGCTGAAATGCCGTTATGTCCTCTAGCTGTCTGTAAAAGCATTGGCTCTGCTGATAATGGCTTAATAGAGCTCAGCTGGAGGAAAGTGTGTGCATGAGCATCTCCTGAGACTGCACCAGCATTAAAGTTTAGAGTGCTCCTCGTGTGAATGTCGTGTATTCATAGTGCTATTAATAGACAGCTTGCAGTATAGTGTGGTGGTTTCTTTCACTGGATTGCAACTTAATGATAAAAGGATTCATTCATCAAAACAGTGGACTAATTGTATAGGTTGTATATTGCACTCATGGGTAGTATAGTGGACTTCTTATATGGGTTATATAGTGGACTTGTTGTATAGGTTGTATAGTGGACTTGTTGTATAGGTTGTATAGTGGACTTGTTGTATAGGTTGTATAGTGGACTTGTATAGGTTGTATAGTGGACTCATTTGTACAGGTTGTAATCTGTTTGAGCAGGGGAACTCGAATTGAATCCTAGAGGTACAGTTTTACGTGTCAAATGTCCACTCAAACCCCGCAATGATGTGTTTTTGAGCAAGGAAAATGTCATACTGTGCTGGACATCAGTCATCTAGGACCTTTAGGTCCTCCAAGACCCCTGTACTAGGATATATAGATGCTGAAGTAATGAGGAGATCGTTAATTTCTTTTGTGTCTGGTTCTCTCCTTACATCTGCAGTCTGCTCTCAGTATGATGCAGATGGTGGAGGATACTCTGATTGAGCATGCTCACACCAAGCCCCTCCTCCCCAGCCAGCTGATTCGCTACAGAGAGGTGCAGGTGCCGGATGGTAAGTGACGGAGCTTCTGTCTTTCCTCCCACGTCACACTCCTCATGTGACCTCTCAGCAGGGCCACCGAGAGACACGCGCACACCCCTCACCCAGATCTCTAACCTTGCAAACCAGGTCTTGTGTAACATGTCCTGCAGCTGTGTTCTTACTCTAAGGGGAGCAAAAGTTCACCCAGCAAGGAGAACATCGGTCTGCTGGACCACACACAGATTTTCTCTCTCTTTCTCTCTCTGCTCTGCTCTTTTTCTCTCGCTCTCTCTTGTCTATCTCTCTCTTGTTCTCTGTTCATTTCAACCCAAGAATCTAATCTGTTCCCTTTCAGCTGTAGGAAAGTAGTTCATTCTGAAATAAATGAACTGTCAAGTTCATGTGTAGGAAGCTGTAAAAATGGCATGGGCAAAATTGCAATTGTTATTGATCAGAGTATATCCAGCATGTAGGTATAGAGTGCCATATAGGCGCACACACACACACACACAAGGAATCTCAAGACATTAATGTAGCACAGCTGAGCTCTGGATTGCCCATTTATATAGTGTATTAGTGCAGATTACTTAAATTGACTTGAATCATGATTCCAATTAGAAGGTATATCAAGTCTGTGATTTCTGTGTCTGTGTGTTCTGTATTTCTGTACGTGTTTGTGTGTCACGGCTCTTGTGTCTAAGTCCAGTTCTCTGTGGTTATCAGGTGGCTGGTACGTTTACCAGCAGAGGAATGAGGTCCATAACAACTGTGGCATAGAAATCTACTACCAGACTGACATGCAGACCACCCATGACAACATGCTGCTGGAGCTCTTCTGCCAGATCGTCTCAGAGCCCTGCTTCAATACACTGCGCACAAAGGAGCAGCTGGGTACGCTGGCCTGGCCGTGTGCTCCTGTGCAATCACACACAAGGGCTTTACATTTACTAAAGTGCTATTTTGAAAGATTTTTATTTGAATACTTGTATTAATTTCTATTATTAAGCTAGTAATCAGGTGAGCTAATTCAAGATAAATTATTACATTAATGCTTAGATCTTTGCTTGGTTACATTTCAAATGTAAATGTTTTCACTCCTTATGTTTACTCCTTACATTTAAACCGTGTTCTAAATCATTTATTAAAATTTCCATGCAAGTTCATGTCTGTGTAAAATTGTACTGTGCAGTCTATCTTATGAGGACTTGACAGTTGATAACCACATCACACCATCAAATCAACTAACCACACTTATTCCTTTTATATATTTGTGTATGTTTATTGTACATACCTTACCTCTCACTCAGTTTTATGTTTGGCTTCTACTGGTTGAACACATTTTCCCTAAAGTACACAAACATTTATTTGTTTTAAATGAGCTTCACATATAAACTAAGAACTGTGACCCTCAGGAGCCTTTTCTAACATGGTATTGCTGGTAGAGGACATAAAAGCTTATGGTTAATGGCTTGTGGTGTAATTTGTGTGAAAATGTTACTATACTCTATTTCCCACCTCCAGTGTAGGCGTGCTGGAGCAAATGTGTAAGGCTTCCCGTTTAAATAATAAAGCTAAGTTTCTTTTGCCTTGCAGGTTATATCGTATTCAGTGGCCCCCGCAGGGCTAACGGGGTGCAGGGCCTCCGGTTCATCATCCAGTCCGAGAAGGCTCCTCATTATCTGGAGTCGCGGGTGGAGGCCTTCCTGAAGACGATGGAGAAGAGTGTGGAGGAGATGAGTGATGAGGCCTTCCAGAAACACATCCAGGCTCTGGCCATCCGTCGCCTTGACAAACCCAAGAAGCTCGCAGCTGAGTGTGCCAAATACTGGAGCGAGATCATTTCCCAGCAGTACAACTTTGACAGAGGTGAGGAACTTCACTAAAATTGAGATTTGTCTGGGGTGTCTGTCAATGACTCTTAATGACTTACTACTAGTACCATTGTACCGTTCTGTATCATCTGAGGTGCGAGGAGCAGGTTTTGCCTAAGCGAAGGGGAAATTGAGACTCTGCATTATTAATTTACACTAATTTAACACTGAAACCCCATAGGGCAGCAGAAATGAGCTTTACTGTAACACTGCATTAACAAAAAAACTATTTCTTCTAATTGTTCAGTGCAGCCAATGTGCATTAGGTAGGAACGTGAGAAGAACTTGAATAACTTGCTCCTGAGCTCTCTGACTCAAACTGGTATAAACTTGAACTTGTCAGCATGACACGTGTCACTTTGGGCGTTTGGTGTCATCTGTTCACCAATTTCACTTGATGTAGATTCATACTCCAGTACTGATCTGTGAGCTCGTGTATCAGAGCGGGTTCTACAGAGACTAAACAGACCACAGAAATAATATTTTGACTGTTTGAAATCTGTTGAAATCAGTAATAATCAGCATTAGGCTGCAATGACTTAAAATTAAAGTGTGTGCGCATATGCGTGTGTGTGTGTGTGTGTTTCTGGTCAGCTGTGCTGCAAGAGCAATGAATTTTAACAAGATGGTTTTTTGCTTTTTACCAACAGACAATATTGAAGTTGCCTACCTGAAGACATTAACTAAGGACAACATCATGCAGTTTTACAGGGTAAGTCCCTCCCTCACCCACTTGTCTGTAGCAGCGATCATCTCCATGGCACAAACCAGTGACTCGTGTAAAAGAGGTGCTGCTGTGTCTTTGAAGCCTCCTGTTAAGAGGTGCCATTTTACTGAGGAGAAGTCTGCCCCTCCTCCTCCTCACCATCTCATATCTCCCACTGCCTGCTGCGTCTCAGGGGAGAAGCTGTTCTGAAACCCATTATATTCTTGCCTAGAGCTGAAGCTGCTTTTCTCTTGCCTGATAATTCCCGCATTTACATAGAAAAGAGAAACAAGGTGAACAATGTATTTCCCCGTCTCTGCTTTTCCTCCCTGTTTCTCAGTCGCCTTCCTCTCTCTCTTTGTTTGGCTCTGCAGGATCTGCTGGCTATAGAAGCTCCTAAGAGGCACAAGGTGTCTGTGCATGTACTGTCTCGGGAAATGGACTCCTGTGAGTACCTTTTGAGTTTGGGAGTGTTGGAGAGACAAGATAATGGTTATTATTGGCCTATGGGGCGTAACAGTACACAGAAGTCATGGTTCAGTTCACACCAAGGTTTGAGCCTCATAGTGTGTGGCATAGCAGGAAAAAGGCACTTTAACACCCGAAATTCAAGTTTCTTTTTTGTTACTAGAACATAGTTCATATTTTTATTTTTATTTGAAACAAATTCCAACTTGCTATCAGATACAAAACTGAAAAGTAGCTCTCATGTTTAAAAAAAAATATGCATTTGGAGGGATATTACAATTAGGTGACTAACATTAAAAGCACATTTTAAAAGCTCATTCGGCAAAAACAAGTTAATATTATGCTTAAATTATATTGTAATAGTTTTAACCCTCCTTTAGCAACAATTTAACCCTCTCCTGAACAATTATATTGAGAAGTGATTTCTGACAGTTGTCTAAAAAAATTGACAATGTTGCACAGCTCTAAACTGTAGTAGCAGCTAAACTCTGGACTATAATCTCTACAGTAACCCCTTTGCTCAGACCCCCTCGTGGCTGTTCTGACTGACCGGATATGTGATCCAGTAAAACTGTTTTTCTCTGTTACTCTGTTATTGCGTTAACTCTGACGCCGTCTGATCTCTGTATGGGAAATGTTGTGTCGAGTTACGAGCAAACAATGAGGGGTGAAAGAGGTCTGGGACCCCCCCACTGCGAAAATGAAAACAAGTCTCTACACACTCCAGAGACCATGCTGAGATACAGAGCAACTCCAGCTTTCTTAATATCAAAACATTACCAACTACCATAATAATGAATTATGCAAATACAGTAAAAGCACTTATAACCTGCTTGCTCTGCTGAGAAAACAGAAATCCAGTTCACTTCGAACTTTGTAAATCAAATACAGTTCCCTGGAAACACGCTTTATCAGCAGCATTGAAGAAGTCATCTTTAGAATTTGTGTGTATTCAATCCTAAAGCAGTAAAATTAAAAACTCTTCTATAAATTGCATTGACATTCCTGCTTAAAGTAAATGTTTACTTTGTCAAACAAAGACAATGTAGCTTATGAATGGTTTTGTTCTGATTGACGCCCACTTAGTTCAATAGCAGACTTTCAGCTTTCAAAGGATCGCTCATTTGCTGTGATTGACCTTTCGCATACAGAAATATAGAGAAGTATTGTAGAATAAATGTCTCAAAAAACTTGAAATGCATAAGATTTGGTCTCTTTTCCATGATGGTAAAAAAAAAAGGCAACCAAATCACAATCAGCCTGAAATCAGTTATGCCATACAAAATAAATAGAATAATGATAAATAACACTTGCGCATTAGGAGGTGTGTTAGAGTATTTCTAGTGTTCAGTGTTGTCTTGAAACAGAAATACGAAATTACTTCTTTGACATGTTCAGCAGTGTCTCAGCTGACAGTTTTAGGGTAGAACTGTGTAGATCTATTTTATCTGTACTGTCCCTTTAACTCCTCCCTGTTTCTGCCAGGCCCAGTGGTGGGTGAATTCCCTGCTCAGAATGATGTCAACCTGGCTCCGGCTCCTTCCCTGCCTCAGGTAGTTTGACATTTCACCAACACGCTCATTAATAATAATCCTCTCATGTGTTTGTACGCCATATGGACAAAAGTATTGAGACACTTGAACGTTACGCCAACGGTGACTTTAAGGGCGTTGCATTCAAATACATAAACTTTAATATGAGCACTGGGGCACAGTCATGCCGGAATAGAAAAAGGTTCTTCCTCAAACTGGGTCCACACAGTTGGAAGCATGGTGTTGTCCAAAACGTCTTGGTCTGCTGAAGCATTAAGATTGTCCCTCACTGGAATGAAGAGATCTAGGCCAAACACTGAAAACCAGTTGTCTCAATACTTTTGTGCATATAGTGTAAGTTACCCTGTAATGTTGACTGACTGTGTGAATGGTTGTGTTCAGCCCGTGCTGGTGCAGGACATGACTGAATTCAAGAGGAGCCTGCCTCTCTTCCCCCTCACGAAACCTCACATCAACTTCATGGCTGCCAAACTGTGAGCGGCACCAGCGACAGAGGATCAGCTGAAATGCACAGCCTGGAGTTCCCCTGAGTTTGGAGCCAGTAACACCATTTTGTGTGTGTGTGTGTGTGTGTGCGCGTGAGAAAGAGTGTGAGTGATCTAGCAGAGCCATGGCAGTGGTAATTCACCATGTTAGCAGCGCTCTACGTCACTAAAGAGCTGCGTAAAGTCACTTCACTAGGATGTCGGTTGTACAGTGAGTAAACACACATTGTGCAAACTGTTTTAGAATTTTCCAACAACCACAAAAAAAATCACATTTCCCCCAGCAGGACTTTCTCATGTAGATGTTGAGTGTCGACCACAGGGACTTTTTTTTTCTTGCTGTTTGGTCACAAGAGTTCTGTCTCATTTCTGACATGCTGGAAAGATGTTTGTCTGTTAAAGGGGCATTCTGGCAGTTAATGGCTTTTTTAGTTGAATGCACTGATGCCATTCATTTTGTGTCCTTTTTAGATATAAGAATAAGAAGTGGGTCTTTAGGAGCTGCATAAGACATTTGAGATTTATTACATATGAAGTAAATGACTCAGTTTTAGAAGCGTCTTCAGGTCAGACTGCACAATTAGGCTTTATTGATTTCAAATCCTGCCTCATATTCTGAGCCATTTTATACTTTCTAAGATAATCTGGCCCAGGGGTGGCTGTTCAGCTGCACTAGTTGGTGGGTTATGCATGAAAAGATGCCACATTGATGCTTGTAACACTACAAAAGGCACGTGTCGGAGCTGCAAAAAAGACTGGCAAACCACCCAACCTGAAGACGTATTATTTTAAATCGTGGTCAGATCACATAGTCAGGGACAAAATGGCCTCAGTTGATTCATCTGACTTCATGTAAATGGAGAAAAGACCTTAATTACCAGAATGTTCCACTACTGAGCCCATGAACCCAAAAATGTATCACTTGAAGACACCTTTTGAGTTTGGAAAAAGCTTGTGCAGCGATTTGTCAATGTGTGGATTCTGTACCGACCATATTTTGGCCTTAAGAAAGAAATCTTTTAATCAGCTGTCAGGTTTTTAAAAATCTGACTTTCCATTTTTTATTTGAGCTAGTTAAATGTTGGGTTGCTTGGGAGGAGCTGTTTTAGGCTACTGAACTCATGGAAATGGACTTCAGTTTTATCAGTTTGGTTTCTTAAGGATTCTGCTGGCCTGCTTATATGGTGGCTCCGTTATTTTTTTGTTTTGGTTTTAATTTTGAGGTTGAAGGAGAACTATAATAAATCATTTTTAAATATCTATTAAATATTTTTTTCCCTTTTGTTACTTTTACACCTCCTCTGAAGTTTTGAGAATGACCGTCATGTTCCATGTCATTAACCCAAACGAAATCCAAGACCTTTCTATTCATCTCACCACCTTCCCTTAATAATGTTTGTTTGTGTTTGTGCATGGGAGGCTGCTCAGTCACGGCCTGCTGATTCTGGCTTAGTCCGCCCGACGCAGCGTATCCACTTTGAGCCTCTCAAATCGAGCCGTTCTGCTCTCAGCTGATTTCTGTGTGAGCTGCTACTGCTGCTCTCTGGACTCTTAATTAAGAAGCTCAGAGATGAACGTGGATGCCCTGAATGGTAATGCCCTTTAATGCGGTTTCATTGAACACATATATAAAAAAAAACAACCTGTAGTGTTGCTGGAGATGTAAATATGCACCTGTCTTTATAAGCAATAACGTCCCAGGACCTGTGGCTCATGTCTTAAGCTCTTCTCTGCGCTGGAGGACTTGTCGTAGTTCGCTAGCACTTTGTTCCAGGTCCTGCATGAGCTACCACGTCCCAGTCAGGCCAGTGATGTTCCACTGCAAAAAGTGTTTTCGTCTTCTCTGCATGGTGCGTGTGTAGTTAAGCATAGAGTCACGTGACCTCTCGTGACCTTATCTCTCAGGTCTCGACTAGCCTTGCCAAGCCAAACCACCGCAAACCGCTTGTTTTATTTTTTTGGCTTCCCCCCCTCCCTCCCTCCCTTCTGGCAAAGAACAGCTTTATTTTGATCTCCTGAACGTTCTCAGGCCTATCAAATCAACTGTAATGCTGCATTTTTCTAGAGAGCAACTAAACGACTGTGTATTGTCACCAGAACTTGTAGTTCAAGAAATCTTAGGGTATTTGTTTGAGGTAATTCTGCAGAATTTATAACCATACTGCTGGTTAATAGTAGTATAAGGGAGGGAGGGGTGTTATCTGTGTTCACATTTTTAAGATGTTTTGACCACTATGATGTAGAATCTCAGGCATCTTGCCTTTTTTTTGGTTTATTTATTCCTTCATCCAAAGGTGTACCATCACGTTAGAATAGATTTCTGGGCTCTTTGTGGAGTGCTGCTCCAGAACTGCTACAACCAGTATTGCTTCTTCCAGCTTTCTTTTCATGTGGAACCACACATTAGCAATATCTCTTGTAACCAAGTGTTTGTGAGTCCTGTAGAACCTCACGCACTGTTTTAACAGCAAGAACCAAGTTTCTGAGGTGAAATTTCCACTGGTTGAAGGATGTTGTGTAGGGCTAAATCAGAGAGAAACGTGGTTTGAAATCTGCTCGGTATTTACGAGGTGCGAGTTTTGCCAGTAAATGCTCAGGTGTGGCCCCTCTTCCCCTACCATAACCACTTTTACCACAGAGAGAAAACTGGTATCAGATTGTCAGGAAAAGGCGATTTGATACCAAGATTTGTTTAGAGTGAGTTGCTGGAGCGGTAATCCATGCTGAGGTGGTGTTCAACAGCTAGCGAATGGTACTAGTGTGAGATTGTCTTTTAATATGATTAAAATGATAATGAAATTAACCCTGGGTTCTTTGTTGTTAAGGTTTTTTTCTCTTTTGCTCAGTAGTCAATATTTCAAGATCAGGTCTGTCAAGTTGACAGTTTTGGGTGGTTTTAAACCTTCTTAAAGTCCAGAAGTTGAAGTTACCCAGTTTTAATAGTTGAAACAGGCGAGTGAGGGGCTTCTGCAATGAAATGGTAATTAAATCCAGTATAAAAAGTCCATAAGACAAAAGTCAAGCATTGGAAAAATACATTTATTCACAAATCAACCATAAATGTAAATTCAGACATCTGTATATACAGTGCATACATTTATACAGGTATCAATCTTTGTGTTTGGCATTACAGTTTCTGTTTAAAGACCTAGAGCGTGTACCTAGAATATTCGAAGATCTTGCCACGCTCTGGAATAAACAGTAAACTACTGGATGGCAATAATATATTAATGGGTTAGGAAAAAGGGAAATAGTCATGAATGAAAAAAAAATTACATGTTAAATAAGTTAGATTAAGTGCGGTGCTCTTTTTTGGTAACAAAGCAAATCAGCACTAACAGCTAATGTTCCCTACTGAAGTCATTGTGTTTATTTCCCATCAAATTGCAATCGTCTGCTATTGGCTTACACACACAAAAAAAAAAAAAACACTGATGGTATATTTATATGTACAGTGACAGTCATTGATGCACAAAGGTTAGTAGTGATGGAAATATTTTAGTCCAGCAGTCACTCGAGTCCATCCACCCACCTCACTCGGCACATTTGGCGTCCTTTTAGCATCGTAATCAGTTTAGGCCACGTAAGCGAGTCCTTTCATGCTACGTCACACATTCCTGTGGAAAAGAAGGCCACCTGTTCTCCAGGAGTTCAGCAGCGATCCCTTCATCGCATTGATAATGATAAAGACAAACGCTTCCAGTTCAGTGTGGAGATTATGAAACTTGGAGCTACAAGGGTTAGAAAAGTGCTGGAACTCTCCCAGGAACACAGTCCATGGATCTGAGGCATCCGCTTCTGGCGATTTTGATTTTAAATCAACGGTGATGCAACGAGAGAGCAATCCTTACAGTCTGATGTTGAGTTGTCGAGAAACCTTTTTTTAGCTCATGCTAGAAAGATGCTCCTGAAATGTTGGTGCTAGCCTCAAGCCGTCCTCCTCAAAAACATTTGAAATCTCTGGCTCAAACCGCGCAGCAGTTCATTAAACAGTGTTTGGGGGTATTTTTGATGTTTTATAGTAACTTAAGCTCACCACTGGCCTTAAGCGTACACAAGTCTTGAGTTAATTGCATTCAAAATCATTAGTCAATATGAGTACACAACAATTATAGCTATGAATAAAGATGATTTTAAGCCTAAGGAGAAATCTTTTTGTCATGTATAGTTACTTATTAACTGGGGCTGAGATTCTGAACTTCCTGGTTACTTAATACTGGTTACAGAAGAATACACGTTAGTGTTAAATACCCCATTGCTAGTGTACATCGGTCTCAGCTTAACTCAGTTCAACTTGTTCAAAAGAATAAACCTATGGTGAGGAGAGAGATGCAGATGGACGCTAGCCGAACTGCAGTTACGCAGCTTTCGCTAGGCCATTATCAAACCCCAGCACCATTCAAAGGGCTGTTATGTATACAAGTGCTCCTTAACAAATATTTTGAATCCATTTCACTGTCAATAACAATCATTTATTCATGTAAAACTCAATTAAAAATACCACAACCTATAAAAAAAACAAAGTTACCTCTCCCAGTTCTGACACCTGGAAAGAAAGAGCCTGAAACTTCAGCCAAAGAGGCTGGGAGGCCAAATCACATTCTTAAGGAGAGGGACGAAAATAAATGAACAGCTTCAGCAAACCTCAAGGTGTCCTTGACGAGTGGAACATCATCTGTCTGTCCAGCCCCTAGAGCCTGGAGTCCATACATCCCAAAAATCCAAATCATGCTCATCAGGATGGCGCTGATCCCAGCAGCAGCGAGCGGAACTGACTGCAGCGCACAAGCACACAGAGGAGATGGTGCAGGTGGCATGGAGGTATTGGTGATCTCTCAGTCTGGAAGGGGGGGGGGGCAGGTTCTCACTCCAGCTGAGGCTCAGGCCTCCTCCTGCTCCGGGAAGTTGAGGATCTTGCGATGGGCCTGTCTGAGGTACTGCTGCTGTTTGAAGTACACCTTGAACGCACCTTTGATGGCCACGAACGCTATTCCACCCTGCAGAGACGAGAAACACCACCGAAAGTTACGTTTGAGAATCAGGAAACTGCTGGAGTTAGGGCTGCATAAAGACAAGGACAATATAAAATACAGTCAGATTTAACAGTCAAAATGGATCATTTAGAATGGTTTGAAAGAACAATTCAGCATTTCAGCAATTCTTGAATATAGTCATTTATTCAAAAATGACAAACGCAGTTTTTTTTGTTTTTTTTTAAGACATATTTGGACAGCAGCATGCTGACAAATGACAAAATCCATGATTCAACAGAACTATTCATCTTATTTTAAATTACAGTATGTTATAGTGTTCGGCCCACATATTAATTCAGAGAAGTCAACGTAGTTTCCTCAAATCAACACGAACAAAGCAGTAGCTGCCAAGTCAATGATATTGGTGGTTGGAAAAATAGTATAAGTTTGATTTTTGGTCAAACACTTGGTCATTGTGTTCTTACCAGGATGGTTCTCTGCAGGTTGGAGTTGACGCTGCTGAACATCAGCTTGCCCACAATGGTGGCGATGGTGGGGAACACCAGGGCTCCACAGAGGATGCGAGTAGCTGACACATGATCAGCCAGTGGACTCGCCTCCGCTGGGATTCTGGGCACCGGACAACCAATTCCTACAGAACAGAGAGTGGGGGAGGACTCAGAATAAATCTGAACGCTAAAGCCGGAAGACAGCTTTGCTTACATCGCTTTTATGGCAGTCATTACGATTATTAATTCATGAGAATTTTCCAGCTCATCCATCAGCCTGTCTCTTTACGAATCCAGCAAACTGCACACGAGTCTATATGAAGGAGAGTGTGAAGAGATCCAAGACCCCTAAATATCACAAACACTTCTAAAGCTAAAATCATTAATCTAAAACTGGGCTGGGCTCTGCCTGACCGTCTAAAGGAAGCCAGGGAGAGACTGGTCAGAAATGATCTAGGTCTCACGTCCAGTGCTGTCAAATGAGTACGCCCAGTCAGCAAGGTGTGCTGGGCTCTGATTACACTCGCTCTTAAAAAGAAATAAAACAAACCTGCAGTTCTCAATCAACACAGACTATTTCAGAAGCACAGCTAAACACTTTTGGAACCTAAAACCAACACACAGGACAAATCAGGACTCTTAGCAAAAAAAAAGGGTAAAAACAACAAAATAATAATAAAAAAACCAATAATGGTGTGCAATATAGTAACTTATTTATGGAGCAGGAGTTTAATCATTATGACTTTTCAAAATCATCAGTTTCTGTACCAAATCACATGATTCTCTCAGGCTAGCAGTTCCCAGTTGCTTATCTCACAATACTGTTCCCAGTCCAGTGTCTAATAGGGCGGGATGGCCTAATGGTTCGAATCCCAACTGCTAGTGTCTTGTGACCCTCGTTGGTGGTGGCCCACTGCTTCACTTGGTGAATGGGTTAAATGGAGAGAAAGAATTTCAGGCTGTTCACATTGTGCTGTGGTGCGTTCACACATGACTAACGGTTAATATTAAAAATAAATAAATACATTTAATAAGATACTCCACCATTAGAATTTTGTGATATACTGTTCCCCAGCTGACCTGGAAAGATGCTGTTGAGGATCTGTAGCTTGTTGGAATACTTCCTCCAGAGGCGGAGCACATAGTCCTCCCAACGAATCATCTTGCCTAGAATTAGCATGACCGGGATGGTGGGAAGGCCAATGAGCAAAAACAGAGGATCAGCCCTCTCCATGACATCCAGACCCTCCTTGTGGCCCACCACCTGCCACAGAGAAACAACAAAAACCAACCACGTACTTTAAGTACTGGATTCAATATAACTGTATAGTCCATGCATAAACAGTGCACTGGAATTCTTCCAAACAGTGCAGCACAGCTTGGGGTATGTATCTATATATCTGCAGACCAGTCAGAGTGCCCATGCTGACCACTGTCTGTATCTGAAAGTGCCTACAATACGCACAGGAGTGTAAGAACTGGACCATGGAGCAAAGAAAGAAGGTAACCTGGTCTGATTAATCAGGTTCTTTTATATCTGTTATGTTCAGGAATGGTTTAGAGAAACTAGTCTGACGCTTAGAGGTCCAACCTCATAATTCATAGGATGATACAAGACAACATAAACCAGCTCTTATAGTCTGAAACTGTTTTGAAAAGAGGGGACGGTTAACAAAAACTCTTCAGGTTGTTACTCTTTAACCAAACACATGTTGTACATAACCATGAAACATGCTACAGGTGTGTGTGTGTAGGAACATTGCTGTCTTCCAGACAAGATTCCTACCCTGGCTGAAACACCACACTACACCAATTAAGAGTCCTTGGGCAAGACTCCCAACACTGCATTCATATTTGTGACATGCAAAAACTAAGTCGCTTTGGTTTAAAGTGTAAACGTAGATTGGAATAAGCAAAATAAGAAACTACTCTGTAAATAATGTCGTATTACAAAATAATAAAAAAGTATAAAGTGCAAATAAGTCTGCAGAATCATCTCTCAATGTTTTGGGTTGTTTACTGTGAAATACAGATATAGCTGATGCCTGGCAAAACAACAAATTCTCCATCACAGTGTGGTCCACACAGAGGGAAGTCAGTGTGTTGTGGTGCTTCTGTTCCATTTCTTCAGAAAGCATTCGAAGTAAACACTGTTTCTGCTGCATTTCCACTGACATTCTGTCCAAGTTTGTGGTAAACAAGACATAGGAGATCATCCAGTCTCACAGCCAGAACATATACATTCTATAACGAGTGACATGGTGCTCTTCCTCCCACCTGCATGACCGTGACGGCTCCGTATGTGACTGCGGTCCAGTAGATGGAACCCACCATGATCCCAGCAGCAGCGAATGGACAGGCCTTGGAGATGAGCCTGTCTGCCAGATCTAGCACATACACCACCGGACCTGCAGTAATGGAGAGAGATGCACAAACACAGGGTTTACAAGAAGTTTCCTCCAAGACTCTGGTCGGGTTTTTGTTCGTTTTTGGACTTTGGAGGCCGGCATTAAACTGATCAGCATCAAGCTGATTCTGATTCTAAATGCAGCAAAAGACCTAATCAGCCGTTGCTGCAAACTGCAAGCCTCTTTTTCATTAAAATACTGTTAACTTAGGGTCAAAGACAAAGCATGTACCATTCTATAAAAAGTAATTTCCTCTGGGATTAATAACGTTTTCTGATTCTCATTTTGATTCTAAGAAGTCAGGGCCTTGGGCTTTCATTATTCTTGATAAAGGTTTTCAAGCATTTGTCACTGTTGCCGTTTTGCCATCAGAGAACCTGATGGACATGGTGTGGACATTGATTCCAAACCATCTTATTTCACAGAGAGAGACATGAGGACAGGTTGACAGATTGAATGCCCCTGTAACTGGAAGGCGTGAGTGGATGGGGGTGGGAGGAAGGGCGTGAGTGATGTGTGGGGTGGGAGGAAGGGCGTGAGTGATGTGTAGGGTGGAGGATTAGCAGTGCAAGATAACGACTCAGGTGTCTGCCTCTCCAGCAGGTGGCAGCAGAACGTTCTTTGGCATCTATTTAAAAGGGCCTAGTATTTTTTCTTTTCCTTTTGATTCCATATTAGCCAGTGCAGTTTGGTGTTTTCCAGCTCCAAAACACAGTTTACCAATTCAGCCAAACCACATTGAGTAAGACAGTATTAGAAATGGAAAAACAAAAGCTAATAGAGCAGCGTTCAGAGTTTGAGAGCCGTGCTCCACTTGGCATTAGTCACAACCTACAGAGAAAAGCAGTCAGCTGTCAAAGACAGAAAACCCAAAGCAGGCAATGTGTGTCTGTCCTAATATAAAATGCAGCCTGTTTAAAGAATAGAACAATATATAAGGCTGAATAATATATTGTCTGTTAATCATTATGGCAGTGTCAGTCTCTGTGATTTTGATATTATGCAACATATAACATGGTGGTGGCGCAGTGGGTAGGATACTTGCCTCTAGACCAAGAGGTCCTGGGTTCGAATCCTACCTTCAGCACACCA
>JBBPDB010000146.1:3904442-3923332 GCA_037974465.1 Brachypetersius altus
GTGTTGTGTGTGTGTGTGTGTGTGGGTGTGTGTGTGTGTGTGTGGGTGGGAGAGAGAGAGAGAGAGAGAGAGAGAGAGGGTGCCTTATTTCTTCCAAAAGCCCCCTCATATGTCTGTGTTTTGGGCAGCATGTCATAGAGAGGGGGCTTTGACGCAGTACTCTGATGGCAGTGTGTGTGGTTTGCTCTGACAGACTGACCCACTGTATTGATCACTTTGTTGACCTTGAATATGCAGTTCTTCTGCAGCAACATTGAAAAATAACCCCCAACAAGGATTATATGTGGATGAATGCTGTATAGACACTCTTGTTTCTTAATGTTTTTTATAAGACATGCAGGAATGGTTTGGTGTGCTTTTGATGTGTGCCAGGCTATATTAAGCACGATGAGCTTGCAGGGAGTGTTCACTCAGCTGCAGCCTGCATCTCTCCAGCTATTTCAGCTCCAAGTGTCGCATAGCGGACCTGGCCTGGCCTTTCCTGCCAGAGGGAGACTTATTTATTTATTTTTTGTTCTGTAGTTTTGATCCTTTCATCAAAAGGAGTCTTCATAAACGAGTCTGGTCTGTAGGCTTGTATATATATATATATATATATAATTTATTTAAAAAAAAAAATACTTTTTAGTGTTCTGGACAACCTTTTGCTGCAGTGGTGTCTGTGATTAATGTAAGTTCTTATAGTTAGGCCCCCAACAGTCTGGCCAGAACAAAAATAAAAAGCAAGCAAACAAACAAAAACACCCATGGATTTGAGGATAAATCTCTGGACTTTTCTAGATTTTCTGGAAAGCATTTTCACTGCAACCTGAATGTCAGACAGGCCTTTAAAGTGAAGGTGTCTCAGCAGAATTAGACCATCAGCCAACCATGTATAAAATCATTAAGGCTAATAACGCAGAAAGAACACTGCCAGGACAGACAGACAGACAGACAGACATGTATATATATAAATACGTGTATGTGTGTGTGTGTGTGCATAAAAATGACAAACGGCACCTTCGTTACTCTCCCTCAATGAATCATGAATACTGCATGATTCAGTCTGTCATTCTCCTTCCATTCTTTAACAGCTGTAGTTAGACAGGCCTGCTAAATATAAAGTTAGTTTGGACATACACACACACACACACCCTAATATGTGATTGTATGTATGTATGTATGTGTGTGTGTGTGTGTGCGTGCATATATACACAAATGGAATGAGACTGATTCATGGTTGGAGGTGCTGTTTGTCCGTGAAGCTCAGAGAGATCAGAGTGATCTGATCAGTGATCTGCTGTGAGGTGTGTCCAGCAGGAAGCTCCTCTCCTCTCCTGCTATTGGACGGGCTTCACATCTGACTGGCGTTTTGGTGAGAACTCGCCCTCTGTGGAGACCTCCTGTACAGTAATGTGAGTGAGTGATTGCTGGGTGAACGTGAATGTACGTTTATCGGCGCGTGCGTGTTCTAACCTTGTGGAAGGACGCGTCTGTATTTATTGACGTATGCAAATGACCGTAGGGGTGGTCTTACAGGGCAGAGAGAGAGAGAGAGAGAGAAACAGGAACAAGAATCAGTTTCACATTGCAGTAGTGGAGTTCCGGCGCGGGGGGAGCAGAGACGTGGCGCAGGAGAAGCGGGTGAATATGGGCTCTTGTGTTTGCGGCTGATTTTCTTCTGTTTCTGCGTGTTTTTCTGTATGTGCGCTCCGGAGGTGCGGTTCCGGAGCCGCGGCGCTGCTGAATGGGCTATTCCGGCTCGGCTCTGTTCTGCAACAGCACTGATGATATAAACTCTAATTCCAATAATAATATAAATAAATTCTTATTCAAGTGGTCCGAGCGCGCGCGCAGCCCGGCGACCTTCCCAATAACAGCTCGCATCTCTTCTTCCCCCCTCTTCCAGCTCGCCAAACCATGCAGGATGATTTACTGATGGACAAAAGCAAAGCCCCGGCTCACCAGCAGCAGGACCCAGCCTCGAGCATCGACCCCCCCTCTACCCCGACCCCCGCGTCCGAGCCGGCGGCCCCGGAGGACGGCCCGTCCGGCCCTGCGCCCTCCCGGCCGTGCGCAAAGGACAAATCCGCCATGGAGTCGCCCCTCCTGCCGGGCCTGAGCTTCCACCAGCCTGCGCAGGAGACCGGGGGCCCCTCGCTCTCCCCGTCCTTCTCCAGCACCTGGTCCTCTCCCAGCGCCAACACGGTGGACGACAGCTTTTTCCAGGGGATCCCCTCGGTCAACGGCACTATGCTCTTCCAGAACTTCCCTCACCACGTCAACCCGGTCTTCGGAGGTAGCTTCTCGCCTCAGATCGGTCTGGCACAGTCCCAGCACCAACAGCAGCCCCAGCAGCCTCAGCCCCAGCCCCCGTCCCAGCAGAGGAGGTCCCCCGTCAGCCCCAACCAGGCTCCTTTTCCCCAGAGGACCGCGTACCCTCACCAGGCCCTTGTCAACAGCAAGGTCTCCCCGGCCTCTTCCTCCTCCTCCTCCTCTTCTTCCTCCTCGGCCTGGAATAACCACCAGAATGCGGTGTGGAGCTCGGGCTCCAGTCCCTGGAGTGGGCTGCAGCCGGCTAGGGACCCTCGCAGGGCCGTGGGGGTCGGTGTGGGAGTCGGGGTGGGGGTCGGTGTGGGTGTCGGAGTCCCTCCTCCACCCCTCAACCCCATCTCCCCGATGAAAAAGCCCTACCCCAGCAACGTTATCGCGCCCCCCAAGTTCCCCAGAGCAGGCCCCCTCGGCCCCAAGCCCTGGATGGAGGACAACGCCTTTAGAACAGACAACAGCAACAACATGCTGCCCTTTCAGGTGAGGGACCAGAAAAAACTGGCTATTATTATTATTATTATTATTATTATTATTATTATTATTATTATTATTATTATTATGGGAAGTGTTTATATCTTCTATGTTATGATAGGAATGCTGTTGCCCCATTGTTGGTGACTGTTAATGTCGCGATCTGTAGTACAGGGTAAACATAATGATAGCCAATAAGCCTAGCCCTGGACTACACATTATTCTGAATAAAAGAGAAATATAGTCCTGGACTAGTCTTAATTTCTGTCTGGGACCCCTGACGCTGTTTTAGTGTGGGTTCTGGGTTTAATCTGCAGTCCTTGGTCATAGAATTAGTGCTTTTTATGGGGTAGTTTTCGTGTTTGGTCTATAAACACAGTACTTTGGCCTGTATGTCTCCTGTTTGCGATGGCTTGGACAGGGAAATGGCTTTTAAAGTGGTCAAATGTGATCTGACGGGTGAGATGAGGGAGAGTGGCTTTTATTTTAGTTTTATATCTTTTATGAGCTTCAGAAGTCAGAGGTCCAGTAAAACCACAGGGGCGCACCCTCAGCGTCGAGCCGGGTCAGAAACGGTGCGAAGTCCACGCAGTGTGCGGTTGTTTCCGTGCACTTTGAGTATTCTTCGTGCCCCCCGTACGATGTAGTGCCCCCCGTTCTGCTCGCATCGTCCCTGCCAGCTTAACCAGCACACGTTTAAAGGGCACACCACTCCAATCTGATTGGTCGACATTCATTAAAGTGACACCACCTCTCCAATATGATTGGTTGACGTGGTTTAAAGGGACCGGTGCTTAATTTTGATTGGCTGTCTCAGTGGAGGGCGGAGAATACATGTGCCTCTTGTTTTTTCATCCTTGTGCTGTCATGAAGGGAAACATGGTAGATTTGAGTAGAAGTTGTTCAGTAAGCTTGTTTTCTGAAATTGTGAATATTTAGTGGAAATAGGGATTGTCCGCTTTCTGTCTGTCTATGTCTGTTTATTTGTCTATGTATCTGTCTGTCCATCTGTCCTGTATCTACTTTATTAGAGCTACATGTTCTCCTGTATTTCACATCATTTTATTTACCATCAAATTGCTATACTGCTTACTTTTTTCTATGATTATTATTAAATCATAAATCAGGCACGACCACTAGAATTATAGTGTATATTTAATGGGTGTAAATCTGGTATGTACTATAGCATATAGCAGACACAAGGGAGACCATTGTAGGTTGTAACTAGTACGTGACATAAGCCGTGTTTTCTATATTTTAAAATCATTCTGTAGCTTCGATTTCTCTGGTTGATGGACAGAGGCTGTTACATTTAGTTTGATGTCATTCAGAGCCGTGTAATTATCTGATGGGCTGTTTTAGCTTCACTTTCACACCAGTGGGAAAGGTTACCACTGCAGCAGAGAAAAGTGATGAGTCATGTAAGCTGTGATCCGTGTCCATCCTCATGTCTTGCTTTTCTCTCGCACGCTGTATTGTGTTGCAGGATTAGGTTGTTTGGGACATTAAGCTCCACCAGGTTTCACTATGAAGGGCAAGAGAGGTTTTACAATGTGAAACTGAACTGAAAAGGGCTCAGCAGTAATGAAGATACCAGATTTGTGTTAAGATCATCCACATGAGTACATACATTTTTACCTAGAAGTATATTCATGTCAAAAATATAATATTTTATTATCCTGAGTCTTTTATTAAACAACGTTTTGGCATTATCAGATTGTGTTGGTTAGATTAATTGGGTCAGAGCATCTCCTAAACAGCCGTTGGTTAGTGTGCTGTGATCAGTGCCTACCAAAAGTGTTCTAAGGAAAGACAGCCAGTGAACTGCGGCAGGGTCATTGGTGCCCAAGGCTCATTGGTGTGTGTGTGGGGAATGAAGGTTATTCTGTCTGGACCAATCCTAGCGCAGAGCTACTGTAGCACACATTGCTGAAAAATTCATGCTGGCTGAGATAGAAAGGTTTTAGAACACGCTGAGTATTGCAGTTTTCTACATATGGGTCTGCATAGTTGCAGACCGGTCAGAGTACCCATGCTGACCCTGGCAAAAGTGCCTGTAATGGGCACGTTGTCATCAGAATTGCATCAAGCAATGGAAGAGGATGGCCTAGTGTGATGAATTCCATTTTTACATGATGTTTGGGGTGGGGTGGGGGGTAGATATAGTACTGTGCAAAAGTCTGAGGCATCTGAGAACATTATACTTAAGCTGTTTATTATTTGGTAGTAGTGTGAAGTTAGTGTTAAAATACCAATATGACAATGAATATAAAAAGCATAGATATAGTAAATAATGTGTTCGCGCAACCGTTTCCAGACCTCTTTCCTTATGGAAACCCAGTAGAGTCAAAGAAAAAAACTGACTGGCTCTTTTTACTTCATTAGATTAAATTAGATTTGCTGCTTATGGAGTTTTTTAATCCACACAGTGACGATCTGGAACCAAACCTGTGTTCTCCTAACCAGCTCACGGAATACAGACTACCTGTTAGTAAAAGGCTTTTGATACTTTTTAGTGCTTGTGTGTGTGTGTGTGTGTGTATATATATATAATCACAGATTCTCTGCTGGGTTGTGGACAGGGACTACAGACTGTGGACATGGATTTGTCTGTTCTTTGTTTTGTTAGCCATTCCTAGATTGTTATCAAAGAGCCCAAGGATAAATGGACTCCTTTCTTCTCAGCACAGAAAAGTCTGTTGAAGTAAAACAAGGCAAAGGAAAGGACAGTCAGAGGGCTGTCAGAGTCACCAGCCAGGCCCTGATCCACGGCCCACAGGCGACCCTGACCTCTTTCACTTGTCATTGGCCTGGCATGAGCATGAAATGTGGTTACACACACTGAAACATGGTCGTGTGTGTGTGTGTCTCCAAGAGCATGTGTGTTAATGTTGCCACAGAGGAAAGAGAATAACAGCAGCACCTCCTTTAGCAGTTCAGTCCCTATGCTGGTAATCTGCTCTGTAGGGAGCAACAGCTTTACTTGAGCAAAGCATTTTCTCATTCCATGACTGGATTGAAGGAACATTGCTTTAGACTGATGCATCTATGATTGCTTTGCATAGTGTCCATCAAACCTAGGCGAATGTGTGGGAAACGGATTCGTCTGAGAATCACCCAGTCGCCCCAGTCTCCTCCACTCATACTGGAATTTTGCATTCTGGTGCTTGTCTGATCTTCCACAGTCAAACGAGGCAGGATGCCTATGCAAATGAGCTGGGACTGACACTGGCCCCTTCTCTGGTTTGAGATGCAAATCCTCAAGGTGTTTGAATAGTCTATGGTTGTTGTTTTTTTTTAAGGATGTGTGAATTTCATCTGCCCTTGATGTTCTTTTTCCCATAGTTTGATGTCACTGAGCTGCTGGGTTTCACATGGGTTATTTTACTATGACTTCAAGCATCTGACTGGTATCTCTATGGAAGTTCCCCTCAGAAATCTGCTTGATGACGCTCTCCAGTCCTCACAAGTCAAGATAAGGTGGTTTCTTAAAAGTCGAGTTGGTAGTCCAACCCCGCGCAGCAAGCGGTGGTAGGAGTGCAGAGTGCGTGTGTGTGTGTGTGTGTGGGCACAGGGCCGAAGTGGGAAGCTCAGCGTTTTGAATGTTCATGATTAGTACAAAGTGGGCAGATTTTTATCTGGGCCCAGAGAGGGGAAATAACACTTTTTGAATGGCTCGGCCAGTTGCATGACAATAGCTGTGCTGGTGAACAAACAGTGTGCCTTCTCTGTGTTGCTGGGCAGGGAGAGGCCTCTGCCAAATCCCTCTCCTACTCCCAGGCCTTTTCATGGACACTAATGTACTCGTGTTTGAACTCACACAAGCTCTTATTGCTCTACAGTTTCTTATTTGCAGTTGCTCTGCACTTTCACTTTGCAGTTAAGTTAACATTTGATCAACTAGACGAGGCCTCATCTGTTTCCCATGGCTAGAGCAGCCCAATGGATTTTTATATATGTATGTATGTATATAGGCAGTATATATGAACCTTCAACGATTGACAAAGTGAACCCAGGCCCTATTGACACCTGAAAACCTGACCAGTTTCAGAGGAATGTTTTTTTTTTGTTCGTTAATCCACACAGTGACCTACATATGAATCATTTGCTCAAATAGAGCAAAGAGCCTCTAACTGAAGTCCTGAACCAGTGTAGAAACGGGAGCAGATGATCAGGCGGTGATCAGTATACTGGTGGTGCTGAATGCTGAGTGGTTGGAACTCCTTTATCAAGGCTCCTTGTATCTTTAGGCAGTCTGTCGCAGTAAAACATTTTGTTCCCATTTCTTTAATTTAATCTACTCAATGTGCTGAAGATAAGGTTAATGTCATATTGTATCCATCCTTACACTTCTTGGCCTTTGAAATCAAACAAGCAGGGCAATCGTTTAGCAGAGCACAACTGATTAAATGGATGCATCATAGCAATCTAGGACACACTGCATGTAACAGTGCAAATGTTACAAACCAGTTCTGTATTGATAAGTTTCCTTTGTACAGTATGCTGCTTTATTTATTAAGGGTTCAACTTAGATTAGCAGTGCATTTCTTGGCCTTGAGAAAACACCCTGGCCTGGATATGACAAACAAGTTTTTCTTTATTTATTTGTTTATTTTTGATCCGTGGCTTTTTCTCCTGAATCTTAGCAGTGCTTGTTTGTGATGTGGTTGTTGTACGGTCAAAAAAAAAAAAAAAGACAAAAAAGCGTGTTACGTAAATGTTCCAGCCTTTGGCACCAGTGGCTACTGTTATGGCCCTTGGCAGGCACTGCTCTAGTGGTGCTACCGGAGAACAACAGCGGGCTCTTTATCTGGATGGACGGGTTATGAGCAAGCACCTTTGTCACATCTTTCCTTGAAGCTGTGTTTGTTTCTGTGTTCGCCATTGCTGCTTATGACAGTTCTTTAGTTCAATGCCGCTGGAGATTGAGTTGCAATGATCTGATGTCACGTCCTCTTTATGTTCCCACTTGTGAATGCAGCTGTTCCTTGCAGATCTGGTCCCATATGCTCCAAACATCTTGTCTCGCTGTTGATTTAGTTTGGTTTTTATGATATGCCTGGTTTTCATTAAGCAAAAGCGGCTTCTAAGACCTGAAGTGGAAGTGAGCAATCTACTCAAGGGTTTGAAAGTGAATAGCACAATGTTGTCATGACGATAGAAGACGTGATCCAGCATTTCTAACCCCTTTTCCCTTTGTTTTCTGTCTTTCAGGACCGGAATCGGCCCTTTGATCCATTTAGCTTGCAAACTTTGGAGAATTCCTTAATGGATATGATAAGGACTGACCATGACAAAGGTAAACAACACCCTGTCGGGGGGCCACCAATGACTATCGCTGATATTGTTTGGAGGAATCATTTTGCAGGTTAGGAATTTTCATACATCCATGCTTATTTGTTTTTTTGGCTTCATTCAAATCATTTCTGATTGACTTGTATTCTCCCACCCCCATCTACATTGTCTTTTGTACCAAGACGTTATGGCTTTCTTTTTCAAAAATCACTGTGAATGAACCATTGCCTTACCTGCAAAATTCGTCATATATATAGAAATAGATGTTTTCATGTGTGTGTGCATGTGTCCATCTGTCACAAGTGGCTTTTTTGAGGCCGTTCCATTCTCTTAATTTGACCCAGTTTTCGTGATACCTTTTTGTTTTGCTTCTGTCTCTACATAGAAAAAAATCTGTGGTTTGAATGTGATGGACGGATGCGAGCTGATTGTTGTGGGCTGATGCGTGCAGACTGCCTGCATCCGTACCAGATATTGAACCTGTATGTTGGGGTTGCTAAGTGTATCATTGGGTGCTGATAGCTCAGGTCAACAAAAAAAAATATAATCATCAGAAACCACAACACATATTTCTTTTTCAGATCTGCTTTCAGTTTTTTTCAGTCACATCAACTTTTTGAAATATGAGTAATATTAGATTGGACTTTATTTTTGATTAAACCACAGGCACCAATCAAGTAACTGGTTCAATATTTTCAGTGTGAAGTCAGACAGGCCACACTGGGGCATAGATATAATGATCAGTGTCTGTCAGCTACCACTGTTTCTTCAAAAACACTCAGCTTATGATTATTATATGATCATTATAACAACTATCATGGTGTATAGAACTAGCTTCGTCACAAAAACTGAATGTGTGGGAAAAACTAAACCCAGATTTAAAATCAGCATGAAAATCGCTATGAAACTTCTGATGAATTTGACCTGTGGACCTGTGTAATCATGGTCTAGGCCTTTTAAATACTGGTATTGCAGAAGGTAATCTGTTTTTACTGTGTGGAGTCATTGATTCATTGAGCTTTTCTGTGAACGTTTTGATGAATCAAGGCCTTCATGTACTCCATACCTTTCATTCTTAATATAGGGGGTCCTCCAGTTACGAGGGTCTCGACATACATGTTTTGTGTTTACAACTCTGACGTGGGTGAACTAGTTTAGTGGTGCATACCGGAAAAATTTGCACAATGTGCAGAAAATGCAGTAATGCGCTGTAGGAGTGAGGGAGTACACTTATCTAAGAGTAAATGTTCTGTTTGTGTTGCTTTGTATGGTGACTTTTTGACCTTTATAACAGCTTCATTTAGTGTTTATAGATTTTACAACTGTGTTAGCATAGGTTATTGACTTTGGCTAGGGTGTTTTTCGATGTTCATCAAAATTCGGGTTATTTCTCTGTCGTAGGAACGGATCTCCTTCATAACTTGAGGACCCCCTGTAGTCTGTATATAGTCTAGTATTGTCAAAATACTGCACATCAGTCTTTCACTACACAGTTGTCACATGGATTGACAGTTCTGTCATAATAAACACCAATACACACTAGTGAGCCACATAACTGGGTACATCTTTTTTGTATCTTAAGTAATTTTATCAGTTTTACTGACCACCTTGTAAACTACAGTCCATCTCTTTCTCTGCATTATTTGTCAGTCGCCAACCCCCCACCCCCCCAACCTGTTCATGGCCCCCATAGGAACACCAGTGAGCTGGTATTGTTTGGGTGGTGGATTAATCGCAGAACAGCAGTTGTATTAATATGGTGATGTCCTGTTAATGTGTGTATGTGTTGCAGAGAACTGATACCACATAACAGTGCTGCTGTTTTTACACATTCAGTTATGAAGGATGGTTATCTAGTGCTGCACGGTTTGTGTTAGTCCTACTTTAGTCCAGTCTCTGACCACAGAACATGCCACCGATATTAAACCTGTTCACTGTTGGTCCTTTGGGGGTCCGATCACTGATGAATGCTGTAAAGGGGTCTAAGAAATGATGCAGAGAAACAGATGACAAGTGATACAAAGTGCACCGAGACAAAGTTGATAAAATGGACAGAGCCTGCAGAGACAAGGCTGGTGTACATAATAACGTGGCTTGTCGAATTTACACTCTGGACCTTATCGATTGTTTTCTTTTCCTAGCTGAGATGGACAGAACCATAGTACGGCTTGTATAATATTAGAGCAAAGTTTTGTCCCTAAAAAAAATGAACAAGTGTGCCTTACTGAAAGAGAGGAAACCCACACCAGCAGGAGCCCATTGATGCATTTACAGTACTGTGCAAAAGTCTTCCCAAGTTCCAGACTTTCTTGGTATTTCATGTGGTCTTGAGGAACAGTTCTCCAGGCTTCCTGAAGGCTTATTTTCAGTCAGTCCCTGAACGTAACCAGTTTCAGAGGAATGTTTTTTAATGGTGACCTATGTATAAATCATTTGAGCAGAACAAAAAGCATCTAACTGAAGTCCTGAACCAGGAGCAGATGATTCCAGATGATCAGGCGATGATCAGTATACTGGTGGTGCTGAATGCTGAGAAGTTACAACTCCTATCTGGGCTCCTTATATTTTAGGCTTTTTACAGCCACATTTCTTTCATTTAATCTACTGTGAAAGCCAAAGATGGGGCAATTTGATAGACATAAAAATAGTATTTTTGCAGCAGGGAGGTGATTCAAAGCTAAGCATAGAGAAAAGTGTGTTTTGTAGTTGAACATAATCCCAACACCTAGAACAGTTTTGCTGTCAGAAGAGTCATTTTGTCTAGATTTAATGCAAATAAAAAAGCAAAACCAGACATCAACTGTTGAGCACAAAGCCAAAATCTTGAACAGGCTGCTCTCACACACTTGAAGAGAGCAGTTTGAAACAACATGGCCATTCATAGACCTCACGGCATCCCTCAGCGAGCTCTCCTCTCTCACTGAGAGCTTCTGAAGTAGTGGAGCTCTGGCCAAATGTTTGTCAGGAAAATGTTTGCTGTCGCTGCTCTCCTCTGTTGTTAAAAGCCATTTCCGAAGACCTTTTTACAGCTGTGGGCTCGGTGCCTGTGTCATGAATTACGATTTCTTTCTTAGCCAGCTAATTTTAACTTTCTGGATTGTGTGTGACTCAATGGTGCCGCAGTGGTGGATTTACTGGGATACATCACAGCTAAGGCTCAGGCCAGGTTGGATTTATGTTGTTTGTAACATTTGATACCATGTAAAATACTGCTTTCCAGTGGAGGAAGCGAATCATACTATGTAGAATATAAATAAAATCATGAATGTATAAATCAATCAAGAAACTGAAACGGGCTGTATTAGCATGGCTGTATATTTACATAATGCATATTTTCTTTCCTTGAAAATGGAGCCCATTGACTTTGCCCCCTTGAATCGTCTGTTTGTTACATCACACTCTCATGCATACAGCCTCAGTATCTAAAGCTGGGTTAAGTTCTTCACTGCTAAACATGGTTTAACACGGTTGCATTTGTGAGGTTTTGTAATGCTGAAGCTTCAGGGGCTGCAGATTCTTAAGAAACAGACCTCAGGTCAGCCTCTTTTATTCTAATGGTAGGGCTGCACAATATATCATCTGATAGTCTCTGCAGTACTGATATTGCAGAAGGTTGCGGATACAAATGGACCTCCAGCCAGCCACAGTGTTAATTAAAGGATGACCAATTACACTTCCAGAAGAGACTGGGTGTTCTGATGAATCGAGATCTTCCAACAAAAGTCTAATCCTTAACTATTAAAAGCTTCGGCGAATTGGTGCATGAATGGGTGGGGCTAAACGACTGTAGTCAGAATTAGGAGATATATTTGCATGTGCTAGTTTGAACTATGGTTTGAAATGGGCTTATTATCCATATATGAATATTATGGTAGGGGGGAGTACCATCTGTAACAATATTTACAGACTCCCGAAAAGTGACAATTTTAATATCTTGAAGTGAATTGAGCAGTAAAACACTGATAAATGCTGATCGACACAATACTGATATTTTATTCATATCATGCAGCTCTACCTAAAGCTTTAAACAGATGAAAAATTCCAAGAAGTGGTCACTGCTGGCCAGAAATTGGGTAGGATTTAGCATTTTCAAACTGTCACAGATATCAAATATTTTCACGATTTTTATAATGTTATTCAGACTTTAATTTGTGAAGCTGCTGCAAGCTGACGAATGTTCTTATTTGTTTTCAGCAATTTTGGGAGGCTTTTTGTGCCTAAACCTTTGACAGGCAGTATAAACGTATAGTGTGTGTGATTGGGTCAGGGTGTGTGTACTGTGGGCTAGTTTTGTTGCTCTCTCGTGCACGGAGTTGTTTTTCCAGTCCTCAGACTGTTTTTGTGGTAAAGTGCCATCCCACCCTCCCTTTGTTTGGGGATGGGGGCCAGTAGTTATTTTAGTACATTTCTGTAGAGCTCTTTAGTGGTCTGTAGAAACTTCAGGTAAAGTTGGAGAGGCTGGAGGAGGAGTGGCGCTCGGCCATAAAGATCAACAGAACTGACAGGGCTCTTGGGAATGGGGGGAGGCTGCTGTAGACACGTTAAATGGCTGGGACATCTAGAAGAGCCAGACCATGAAGTAATAAGTCATAACTAGTTTCCCTCAGGTGAAACAGATGTCCGTGCTGGTCTTCTGTCTCCTGCATGTCTCCACAGCTTCACGTTTGCGCCAGGTCACGCTTATCCAGTGTCTGTTCATTTAAAACTGACCACAGCTGCTGGAGTTTTGCACAGAATGAGAGCTTTACTTGTCTCATAGCTGGCCATTTTTAAATGACTGTGGAAGTCTGCTGTAAATGCCTAAAAAAGGTCTTATTTGTGGTTTGAGACATCTACACTGAGGCCTAAACTGAGTCTGCCGGAGAAGAATTTAGCTGGCTTCATAAATGATTGGAAATTTTTGTGAGGTTTCAGTTTATTTTAAACTCACATACATCTTACTGAAGACCTATGCCTTCAACAGACAATTTCATCAATCATGGATCTAATACACGTGGGTATGATAAGTGTGTGTAGAGGTACGATGGTGTGTGTGAAGGCGTGTATGATGGTGTGTGTGTGTGTGATCATGTGTGGTCAGCATTCCTTTGTTTCTCCTCCATGGTGTTTGGATTTTGTTGAGAAATGTCACTTCATGCTGTGTTTTGATTGGCTGGTCAGTAGTCGTAGGTCGTAGCCATGAGATGGTCTCCCTAAATTTCTGATATTGTCAGAAAATTCTCAGGCTGTCTTTGTTCGCCATGATGACTGACCCATTCAGCCAATCTGTATCTGCACCAAGCCTGTATCTGCACCAAGCCTGTATCTGCACCAAGCCATTATCTGCACCAAGCCTGTATCTGCACCAAGCCTGTATCTGCACCAAGCCTGTATCTGCACCAAGCCTGTATCTGCACCAAGCCATTATCTGCACCAAGCCATTATCTGCACCAAGCCTGTATCTGCACCAAGCCTGTATCTGCACCAACCTGTCTAGTGTAAACGACTCCTCACCCGCTGGTCCACTGGGCAGGCTGGTTTTCATGCTGAGTGTGTAAAGAGGTTATATGAGGTCAAAGAGGAAAGTGGTTTGGGTTGGGCTAGAAATCAAACAGGGAAGTGCTGTGAGGAAAATAAAGAAATACTTATGATTATGATTAGCGTCACTATATTTACCAAAAGCATCATAGCCGTATTATATCTTACTCCCGAGCTCCGCTTAAGACATGTATGTGGGTTTATGGACCAAAAATGAATTCAACTTTACATTTCAATAAAGCCATTTAATTGTGACCAAAAATCCAGCCCTAATCTAAGCCATGCTGTTGTTAATAAACTGAGGATCATGGCATTGCTTAAAGATGCCAGCTGCAATTGCTGTTGGTGTGACTGTATTGTGATGAATTGACCAATAGAAATACACATACATGCACTACCAGTCTGCTTAATATTTACTAAATATATTCTTAATATACCTTGCTAATTTACAGTTTACAGTATGTTCACCATCTGAGTACCTGAGTGGCACCAAGTATAATTATAATGTGGATCAGCAGACTAGTAACGAGTGCATTTAAAGTTAAAGGACCATCTAGAGTTTGACTCTGCATCACCATACAGCCAGTTAATAGGAGTCCGACACGCACTTTTCCAACTTTCCGATGTTAAGAGGAATAAAAAATGTGGAGCTAGGAAATAAATGGATATGTGGTAAAAACCTGGTAGTTTTCCTCACTATTTTGGAGAGACAAGGTTTGTTTTTCTATTGTTTGTTGATGAGCTTTAGAGGATCATCAGAATGAAGTCTGACCAGCCTGTTTTGTGGGTTTTAGGTATTATTAGGTAGTATTTGTTGTCCTGCTTGTTTTCCGATCCCTGCCGAGATCTGAAATGAGCATCTTGGTTGGTTTAGTCCTCTGGGCCCTCTGCTCCGAAGCTGGGAGCTCTGAAGAGGGAAGCCTCTTGTATGAAGAGGCAATAGGGCGTTTGAGGTGGAGGAGGGTTTGTTTTGTTTGAGCCCCCTCTTGTGATCCACTCTCACTCCTGAATGCACATTAATCTGATTGGAATGGAATGTGTGGGGGAATTTACGTTGTGAAGGGGAGAGTGGGCTGCAAGAAGAAGGCCCTAAAGGGGGGGTTCCAAACAAACAGCTCTTTTTTTATGCCAAAACACTTGAAGTTCAGAGGACGACCCTAAAGTAAGGTCCACTTAACTCATGTATTATGAGTTAGGCTTTATGCCACCCCCCTCAAAAAAAAAACCTTTCCTCCCTCCGTCCAGGCACAAACAGGCACACAGGCCAAAGACTCTGTTACCAAACACAAAGCTGCCTTGTATTAAGCCTGTTAAGCCTCATGCATTTACACATGCAGAGCCTTGTGCTTTCACACAAATGATAACACAGTTGTGTTGTCTCTCATGCACAAACACACACACACACACACACACACACACACACACACACACACACTCAGTGTCCAACAGTTATGCGCGTGTCTCACATGATCCACCTTCTGCCCCCTTGGCCAAAGGGCTGAGCTGCCACCGTTCTTTCTTATTCCGCTCCTGCTTAGGAAATAATGTCTGACTTGTTCAGTCGTTTATGAAATGCTTTAAGCGCCCGGCAGAATTTCCCAATTAGCTGCTGAACATGGCAGAAGTTCGACTTATGAAACACGTTACTGGAAGGAGATAGACCCAGTGGGGATGGTCGAATTCCTGAAGAATTACAGGTTTACCAGAATTCCTTGTGGCATACATGCTTATAAAGAGGGTTCCTCATAGGTTCTCTTAGTAAATCAGTGGTTATACATTCTTCCCTCAAGGCCAAGAGGATCGAAAAAACATGTTTTTGACTTGTAACAGTGGTGGAACACCGTTTATTTGTCTAGAAAACCTCTTGTAAAAAGGATATAAATTTCCAAATCATTGCCTTTAAAGAACCTATGAAGAACCCATGTTTAAAGGGCCTGTATCCTGTAAGATTCTTATGATTGATTGTGGTTCATTAATAAGGTGTCTGTACCAAAAACATACTTTACACGACCATATTCTAAACTCCTTAACCCATATAATACAACAGTCTTTTGATACTATGCCTTTAAGACTGTTATATGTAAATGACCTCTGTTCTAATTGGCTGGCCTATATCGTACACCATTCTGAAAGCAGTACAGGGTGGAACTCTGCTGATAAAGTCCGAGTGAATGGGTGGGGCTGAGCTGCTGTATGCTGAATAGCTGGACGTGTAGTAAAGAAGTTGGTTCTTGTGACATCACAAAAGCAAAGAATTTAAACGGGTTGTTTTTGCAGCTCTTGCTTGGTTTCCATCATTCCTGGAGGACTGAACTGTGGGTTTTTACATTGCATGCTACATCAAACCTTTTTCTTTATTTCGGTTCATTCGGTTTCCCGTGGCATGTGCCTGTTAAAGGTGTATATAGAATAATGACAGCTTAAAGTTTCAATCGTGCTTTTCTATGACGGATAAACTGTGGTATGTGGTTCTCTAAAATCCATGTAGCAATTTTAAACATTTGCAGAGAATCTGACAGTGTGTAATAAGGGAAAAGCGCAGAGCTGAGTATTAAAGGGCAGAGAACGTGTTTTGCAAATCTGTGTGAGTTGGGCTGAACTTTGTCCTTCATACATGTGCCTCATGCTGTTGGTTCACTCTGTCTGCGTACACGTGGCAGAGCCGTTCTGTTGTGTGTATGTGTACATTTGCATTGAAAAACATCACGATATTAATCCAATACTAACATACTATGAGTATGTGGGTATTTGTATTGAAAGACATCACAATGTATAGCACTACTAACATGCGTATAGCAGGTATGTATGTATTTGTGTTGAAAGACATGACAATATATAACAATAGGAATGTATAGCGTATACATGTCTATTTGTAAAGATAGATTAGATTCAACTTTATTGTCATTACACAAACAAGACAACGAAATGCAGATTATATAGTAAAATATAGCAGTACTAACATGCATACAGTGCATATTTGTATTTAAAGACCTCAATATATAGCAGTACTAACATACAAATAGTTTGACTGTGTATATTTACAGTTATGGCATTTAGCATAAATGTACTGTAACACAGGCTATTATACTGTAACAATATACTGTATATAAATCGCCTCTCTTCTGATTGGCTGCCCTGTATATTTGAATTGGACATCACAAAATATATTGCAGTACTTATGTATAGTGCATGTGTGTATATTTGTATTGAAAGACATTATAGTTATATATCAGTACTAACATACATATCGTGTGTATGTGTATATTGGTGGGTGTGATTGTGAGTAACACAAGTGAAATAAAAGGAATGTAGAGAGGGGGATGGAGTGAATGGGCCCCTCTGTGTTGGCCAAATAAGGAGATATATGTTAACGTCTTCATTTTGTGACATCACAAAACACCCAGTACAAAACAACAGTAAATGTAAATCACAAAACAACAGTAAATGTAAATCACAAAACAACAGTAAATGTACATTTTGAAACTTAGAAATATCCACATATTTCAAGTATTTTCAATTTCCAGAAAATTAATTTCTATAATCTATTCAGTATATTGAAAGACATCTTGATATGAAGCACAGTACTAACATGCATGGAGTGCGTATGTGTATATTTGTGTGCGTAAGTATGAGTTACACCACTGGAATAGAGGAATGCAGAGAAGGAGAGCACGGGAATGTTGATGGTAAATCTTGGAGGTGGTAAACGATGGTAACTTGAGGTTTCTTGGCTAGCTCTGCTTCTTTTTTGCCCCACCTCTCTGAGCTATGTGTAAGGTCAGTGCAAGACGCAGCTTGTATTTGTGCCATAGGCACTTCAGGTTGAATTTTGGCCTCAGTGTGGATGGGAGAGGGCTTACGCAGTTTACACAATGTGTAGAATGAAAGTTCTGTAATAACTCTTCATGACAAATTGACGTTTAGGAATTTGGATCTGCTGGAGATCATAAAGTGATGCATCTGTTTTTTAATGGCTCTGCACTAAGGGTGGACATACTGGGCGTATTGATTTGGTATAGAGATCCACAATTTTGTCTGTGAATCGTCATGGCAACATCAGTCCCTGCAATATTGATTGTCGGTGGCTGGGATATGCAAATGAGTCTCTAATCAATCAGTTTTAGATTAGGTGATAAATCACTGCGGGGAGGGTGTTTTGATGAATGTGGGTCTATTATTGTTTTGTCCAATCTTTAAATATTAAAGAGTCAAAGTGTTTTAAAGGGCCCATATTCAACATTTTCCTTCTACTTTATTTTTTCCCATGGTGATTGTGTATCAACACATCATGAAACAAATGAAACTGAAGGAACCTCTCTTTATCCCTTGGAATTACACGGGCTGTTATACTGTAACAATATACTGTATATAAATCGTCTCTCTTCTGATTGGCTTCCCTGTATTGCATTCAGATGTCTGCACAGGGCTGAAACACTCCTCATAACTTCAGCATGAGTAGAATAATTTTCAGTATATTAAATATATAATGGAAGGCTTGAAGTATGTAAATCTTGCTAAAGGTACATTTACTCCCCGTCCACAGTGCCCACATATGAAAGGTAAACCAAAAAAAAAAACATTTTTGTGAGGTCACAAAATCGAGACAATTTGTAGCCAGTTTTGTTTTTGCATTGCGTTCATAAAAACCTAATGCCTGCCATGAAGATGCCATAATTTTGCCACATTATTAGTATTATCAGTGAGGCTGGAGTGTTTCAGTGGTCACTGTTTTTGCATCTGCTACAATTTTGAGCTAAGTGCTGGTGCATCTGACGCTCAGTTCTCCACAGGCCTGACCTCGGCTCCTGTGCCCACTCCACCTGCAGTGACTCGTCGAGCGTGCTGGAGGGTATATTTGTCTGTGCATGGTGTGGGGAGGGGAAGGGCTGACTCCTGGCTGGAGAACAGGTGTGTTGAGTGCAGGGTAGACAGCAGGCGGATGCAGGGATTAGCTCTGTGTATGTATGTGGGAGTCCGGAGGAGACGGAACTGGAAGTTTGAAGTAGTACGTTGAGGGCTGGGTGTGGACAGAGCCGTGTTTGTGTTGTGGAAAGGCAAAGCCACATATTGCGTTATTTTATGTACACAGTGAAGCATGTGAACATCTAGATCGATGCAAATGAGCAACATTTCTTTGTTGTTTTGCAAAAACGTAACATTTTAAATGATGTTTATTGTCAGTGTTTAAGCTCTCCATGCTCGACATGTTGGCGGAAGAAGGTAACATAACAGAGCGGGGTCACGTGACTCCACACGCGGTAGTGTTTTTAAAGGGAAAGTAATCGAAATAATCGACC
>JBBPDB010000146.1:3929865-3943867 GCA_037974465.1 Brachypetersius altus
GTGTGTGTGTGTGTGTGTGTGTGTGAGACTGGGAGATTTATTCTACAGTTGGCACGTCTCTCTCCCCCCAGCTGGGATGGGTGGTGTGGTGGCGCTGGGGCAGAATGCTCTCTCTGTCAAATTCCCAGCATTCTGCCTTCCATTGTCTGAGCTGTGAGGCTCCCTTTATGCTGCACAATCCCAGGCTTTTGCCCCAGCTTTGCTGTTTATAACATTATGATTGGAGGCATTTTTGGAATATTTTTAGCTGCAGGTCGGGATGCAGAAAAAAAAATCCCGCTTTAATCAGTCCTATATTGCAGCGTTTCTCCGGCCTGGCCCACTGACCTGCACATCTGAGTGTTTTTACTGCTCCCGGCACACCTAATCCAATTAGAGAGTTTGTTAACAACCCCTCACTGAGCTGTAGTGAGTGTGTGCAGGCTTTGGAAGCATTAACCCTTAGAACTCAGAGCGTGTTTGTAAAATTCAACAAATATAATCAGTAAATCAGTCTAGAACCTGTTTGTTCTCCTTGCTGCTCTTTCTCTCAGCATGCTGCCACTGAGCTGCTCCATCCTGAAAATTCTCAAAGATCTTGTGGGTTTTATTCCTGTTTGTTTTTAAGACCTAAGATAAAATAAATTTTTGACATTTACTCTTTATGGGCGTTTGCATGTGACACAATTTTTAAAACCTGAGTGGTTGTTATTTAAATACAATAACTTTGGTTTTGCGTGATATAGGAACTCCAAACAAAGCTCAGAGTGGCATCTGACACCTTGAGCATCAACACAAACTGGGGGAACGTCCATATAAGGAGATGTTTTGCTATATATTGACCTTTTACTGTTAGTTGCATTTCCGGCACGGATCCGTGTTGCTTTCTTTCTAAGGGTTAAAGTGTGTTAGGCTGCAGGAAACACTGCTGAAATGGTCATTCATGTTCAGAATCGGCACAAACCACAGTAATCAGAGGGCCAATAGCGTTATAAGACATTTCAAGTAAGTGTTGGTTGTGGATACAGACGCGGGGATTGTGCTGTCTTTAGGTGTGAGGCTGCTTTAATTCATCTCATGAATCTAATGATACTAATCCCATGGTCTTCTTTTGTGTTTTTCTCCAGGACGCATGGGTTTGAACTTTCACCACCCAGCAGCAGAACACATAATGCCACTGAGTGAGTATTTTTCCCCTTCCATTCACACTTGCTGCACACAGAAGCATGAACTATCATACATTCAGTAATATAACACCAGCCTTAGTGTGCCGCCTTATTATGAACATGATTACATCCGTCCATGGCATGTTTAGTTCCAGCTGGCCTGTCTCTCACTTAGAAAAGACAGTTTTTAAGCATCTTAGTGCATCTGTTTACTTTGTTTATCCGTTCGGCTTCAGGAGGTCGTTCTTTAGGACAGCTGCTTGTAAACCTGGCTCTCCTGGGTCAGTTGGTTTGACCTCATACAGGCTGAAGACCTGACCTCTGTAGGGTGTGTCAGTTCCCAGAGTGTGTTTGTCATAGTTTCCTCAGTACTGCAGACTGACTGTGGGGTTCTGAATATATTCAGGCCTCTAGAGCCATCTGAGAGAGCGCCATCTCCACACATGAGCAGCGGTCGCCTAAAAATAACAGGCCTGAAAGACTATCCTCTCGCACTGTCCCCTTCAGCAGGTGGCATATGGCCGCAGGGGACAAACAGGGAGGAAAGCTGCTGGAGTTAGGGTTTGTGGGGGAGGCGGAGGAGGAGGTCTTCTAGGAATGAAGCAGGTTTTGATCAACAAGCCCATGTTATTGTTTGGTTAGGAAAGTACACCAGCATTCAAAATCAGTGTTTCCACTATAGTTCTACTATAAACTACTGTAGCTGCAGATGAATTGAATATGCTAGTCCTTGGAAGGGTTGTTGATTCAGCACCGGTACTAACTGGGTCCGGCTCCTGACTGGTCAGAACTGAAATCTGGACAATCTCCTGGACAAACCGTGCCGCGATTGGTTTTGATGTAGGGCTGGGCGATTTGGCCTAAAATCAAAATCGGGGTCACGTGACTCCACACGCGGTAGTGCTTTTTAAAGGGAAAGTAATCGAAATACTCAGGACACAGTTAAGATCCTTATTTCTCCAAATAAATCACAATAAATTCACTGCTCACAGCTTCTCATTTGACGTATATATTTTCGGCACCAAATTATGGAGAGTAGGATCAATAAGTATCAGCATCGATATCAGTATCAGCACCATTGATATCTATATATGGTCCTGTGCGACTTTCACATAGTAAGGATTAATGTTAGGAAGCTGAAAAATAAATTAAGGGCATTTTAATGTCAGAATAAAGGTACAGATCATTCTAAACGAGAAAAAAATCAAAGGCAAATAACTTGAGTATATTATTGTAGCATGTAATATGTCTTTTTTCCAAATTCTTAAAGTACAATAATGGTTTGATGCCTAGTTTAGTTATTGAATGTAAAATCGCAGTATTGTTATGAGTGGTGAGTCCAGACTGTAGCGAGTGCAGCAGGCGTCCGCTGTGTTCTGTCAGCAGATGTCTGTGTTGTCTCGGTCAGGTTGGAAGAGGGTTCCAAGAGGCTCCTCGTGGCTTTGATGAAGGAGATTTTTGTGGCCTGGCTCTGCAGCCATCTGGTTTGGGGCTGGTGTTCAGGTTGTGGAGTTGGAAGTGGTTGGAGAGCAGTAGGGAAGAGAAGCAAACTGCCGATTTGAGCCAGTGACACTCTTCCTTCCATCACCACTCCTTCAGAACTGCTCCTGCTGGAGCTTTCAATAGGTATTCAACCACATGGTTGAGGAGTCTGAGGGAACTCTGAATGAACAAAATGAAATAATAATTGGTGTCACTATGACTAGGGTTTTACATGGTCCCCATTCTGTGATCATTTTCCCACTGTGAACTTCAAAACCTTGATTAAAAGCCATTTGACTTGAGAATATAATTCGATTAACACTTAACATTTAACAATGATGCCGGCTGGAATCACTCAAATGAACCTGAATTTGAAGTAAAGGATTTATTTATATATTTTCCAGTGATAAATCTGACCAAATTCTCGCAATTGCAACTCAGTGAGAGCTGTAGAAAAATTCTATTTCATATAATTTTATATATGAAAATATCCTGTGAAAACTTTAACTCAGACAAATGAATAATGTAACACTGTGCTGTAGAACTCCAGTTGACCTACTAAATTAAATGAATATTTGTAAAGATGCATAATGATTATAACGCTTATTATAATTTATTATAATAAAGTATTCATGGACATGATTTGAGGGAAAGTTTTGTGAGAGGGACCAGTTGTTGTCTGTGTGTTAATTTTCCTGTACATTCCTTACAGCAGTTCTTCTCCACCTATTTTAGCTGTGACTCAAAAAATCACACGACAGCCTCCAAATGCACTGTCAAACATCATTACTGTGCACAAATAAGCAAAAGCAATCAGCCATAATATACTGTATGAGACAATATGTGTCATATTGAGTTGTGTACCACAAAAACAGTGCTGGCCCATGGTGGGTCTGAAATACCCCTGAAGTTGTACTGCGGCTTCTGCACCAAGACGTTACGTTCTGAAGTCCTGTTGGAATGGAACATTTGTCGAGCGCATCCCTTGGCATGCCAAGGCCAAGTCAACACCTCGAACTCTTTATCATGTTCCCCAGTCCTTTCCTGAACAGTTTTTGCAGGGAGCATTATCCTGCCGAAAGAGCCCAATGACATTATGGCATTCCCAGACACTTTTATCCAAAGCTACTTCCATTCCCTAACTACAGGGGGCAGTCTCTTCTGGAGCAACGTGGGGTTAAGGGTCTAAGCCACTAGGCCACAGTTTCTACCCACTAGGCCACAGTTTCTACCCACTAGGCCACCGTTCCTACGCACTGGGCCACCGTTCCTACGCACTGGGCCACCGTTCCTACGCACTGGGCCACCGTTCCTACGCACTGGGTCACCGTTCCTATGCACTAGGCCACCCCATTACAGAACACTGTTGTCATAAAGAAGTTTACTTTTAATATTGTTTAGGTCAATGGTACACATTAAATTGACAGCCTCAGGAATGCTGGACCCAATGCTTCCCAGCAAAACACTGCCCAGAGCATCACACTGCCTCTGCTGGTTCACCTTTCTCAAATAGAGATGCTCCATTCTGGTGCATCTCTTCCCCAGATGAGTGACGCACACATGATGCAAAAGAAAACATGATTCAGTCTAAGTTACCTTCTTCCACCACTCCATGGTCCAGTTTTGATGCTTCCCCTTCGTTCTCTCCTTCGCACATCAATGACCCTGCTGCTGTGGAGATGCTCGGGCCCAGTCATCTAGCCATCCCAAGACTGCTAGTGGAACTTCTGGGTTCTTGTGTTCCTGGCTGTCCACTGTTTCAGAGCGGAATTGTGTGCTGTGATGTTTTCACGTTACACTTTGCACAGTTTGACTGATGTCAAAGTCAGTCAGAGCCTAATGCTTTTCCTGCTTCTAACCCGATCAACTTCAAGAACTGACTGTTCACTTGCTGCCTAATATATCTCGCCCCTTGACAGGAGTCACTGTAACAAGATATTCAGTGTCAGTGATTTTAATGTTGTGGGTGCACTGCAAAAAGTTTTAACTAAGACTTGCAATCTTATTTCTAGCCTAAAAGTCTTCTTGATCTTGTTTTGAGAATAATGTACTATATAAGAGCAGACTTTGTAAGGTTATTAATATTAAGGTATTTTTTTTTCCACATTTCAAGAAATCTTACCAAGTATAAACATCTTACTGCACTGACAGATAATTTCACTTGTTTCTAGTCTAAAGATGTCTTTAAATAGGAAAAATATCATTAAAAAATCTTTATATACTACATAAGAGCAAAAGAATCTGCTCTTATATAGTATATCATTCTCAAAACAAGATCAAAAAGACTTTTAGGCTAGAAATGAGATTGCAAGTCTTAGTTAGATCAGGAGTTTTTGCAGTGTGATCTGTGAGCATAAGCCAGTAAAGTTACTGCCTATTTAAATGAACCTGTGGTTTTATCATGCGATAATAAGACCGAATTGGTGTCAAACTCAAAAATACATTCCGGAAAACACACGACTATGGGCTTTTTCCAGCATTTTTAATGTAAATACTACTTATGATCTAAAATGCAACTCAATACTCTTAACTACTCTAATTATTTGAGGTGGGGACAAAAATAGTCTCTGCCTCAAAGTATCATTTAAGGAACTCTGAAGGTTGTGTGAGTTCTAGACGATCTTTTCTCCCGTTGCACTGTGTCTTACATCATCGCTGTTGTTAAATCTGTGCCGAGCTCGAGCTCAAGGCTACGTTTTCTACTAATTGCTGCTTCTTTTAAATCATGACGGCAATTATTCTCACACGGAGGGGCAGAAACTTCCAGCAGGTTAACCTAACCTTGCACTGTTTGGCCCAGAGCAAAAGTCGCCCTATGAAACTTTTAAACTTTGGACCAAATTCCCCCCCGTCCCTCAGCAGGGTTGGCTAATACGGTTTCACAAGACACATGGCGGCGGCTGTGTCCCCCTCCTGTCTCTCTCTCTGGTTGCTAGGTGCACCGGACCCCCTGACCTCCTCCCGTCAGACGTTTCCATGTCTGCTCTTAGCGGCAAGGCACACAGAACCCCTTTTAATGAAAAGCGCCAAGTGAGATGCTACAGTCTGGAGTCTGTCTTGTCCTCCAGCAGTGAGAATGTCACACAATTGGAGCCTCTCCACACTGGGCCATATTGGCCCGTCTTTGGCAGGCCTGTGTTGAAGGAGTTTTATAGAGAAATCCCCAGTGTGACTCCGTAGCTCATTGGAGGCTCTGTTCTAGCAGCCTCAGCATGAGCTTGATTCAGGCCTGTCTCCCACCCCGCTGGGCTCTTACAGGATAATGTGACACATGCTATGATGCTGCTGCAGCTGACTGTTGGAGTTGGGGCTGGGTGGCCAGAGTGAAGGAAAGGGCCTGTATTGGTCTAAAGTGGGGGAGGTTAGCACTGGGCTAAGTAAAGGAGGGGGCAGACAGAATATACAACATGTGGTGTCGTTTTGATAGGATTTCACAGAATTCCCCACAGAAAGGAAAATAAACTAAGATGGACTTGGACTCAGCTGTGCACTCAGTTAACTGTAGCATTAAATAATCTCTGGACATACATTTTAGGGGCAATTTGAGCAAATTGGTATTTTACCAAAGATTACGACGGAACCAATATGACTCTAAACCTGGCCATGCGAACCTGTTGAATCTTTGTTTTTTTGTGAACTTTGTACTAAAGGGTAGGGGGGTAGCATTGGGATAATGTGGTTAGTAAAGGGTGGGGGGGGGGGGTCAGACAGAAAATATACATGTATCATTTTTTATGGGATTGGGTGAAATTGCACAAATCAAATGGCCTTAATAGGATTTACTCTTGTGGGAGTGAGTCGTATCAGTATAATAGATTGGAAGAAATTGGGATGTTACCATAGAATAAGATGAAACCAATATGGTTTTTTCTGAGCTTTTTTTTCAATGAGTATGCTCGTCGCCGTGTGCCATTAGTGGCTGTATTTTGTACCAGGGTCCCCAAAATCGTGACCTTAATGAAGAGCGGAGGTCCTGGGGTCTTATCATATTGACTGGTTTAGTTTTTTCATGTTTGTTCTCTATAATTAGCGAGCGAGTAATTGGGCTAAGGGCTAGTCAGCTTGCTAAACACAGCCTTTTAAAAACGGCAGCAGTGTAAACTGTGTTCTGTGGCTCCACACGCAACTTTATCCACTCACTGGACTTGGTTAGGGAGGATTTAAAAAAAGAATGTGAGGCATGTGGGAAGCGGCCATTTAGCCCGACTGCCTGGAGAATGCGGAGGTGTAGCAGATTTGAGCGACGGCGCTAAACGAGTCCTACACACTGGACACGACTCCTCTTTCCTGGACCAGGAGAGTCTAAGCTCCTGGAATAGCAGGATGTTACTAATCATGGGGTTTAGATCTGAGCCTCTGTACTCATGCAGCAAACAGTCTGTGTGTGCAGGCTTCTCCTTATCTGCTCTTCTGCAGGCCTACCTTTGGCCTCTTTGCAGGAGTGGGAGGGTGCCAGACCATAAGTGTCGGGTCAACTCAGACAGCAACCACCAGCGTTTCCTCTGAATTAGCACAACATTTCCACTGCAGAAATGTGAATGGGCGTCTGGAATGTGGAGAACCTCCCGCCCAATTAAAAAAGGGGTCACTAGCAATGACCTATTTCTCTGCGTAGAGCTCTCTGGATCTCTACCTTAATGACTCTCGCTCTCGAGGTGAAAGGGGATGAGGGTTAGTGAATTGTCTCTCGTTCTGCGACACGTGATGTGTGTGTGATCCAGGACTTTATGCCCAACCGCAGGGTGGAAATGGGTCACTCATATTGCATTTTGGAGAGGTCAACTTCCAAACAGCAGCTCACAGGCCATGAGCAATCTATCTTTATGTCCTAAATACGCTCGAAAAGTGAACTTCCATAATATACTACAGTTAGAAAAAAATACTGAAGACAAGACCATGTTAAAGGGCAAAATGTTTGGAACACCAGCACTTCATTTCAACATTCAGAGGCGCTTTAAACAGACCCCTGGAAACAGAAAAGCAGTGTTAACATTATCAAGCGTCCTTGAGCTTACCCAGGTGTGCTAGCACCCAAAATACACAAATGTGTTATAGATTTAAGGCCTGAAATTTTCTCCCAAACATGAATATTATCCAAACCCATTCTGTCCCAGTCTGACCCAAACTGACCCACATTTATGCTCCAAATTTGCTTGTAGCCCTACAGCTGCAAAACCCAACCTGAACGCAACCAGCACCAACCAGAGATGGGATGAAATTGACTCATTAGTGTGATGTATTCTTTGGCGCCTCCTCTCCTCCTGCAGTTTTTGATAGGTTGAACAGGGGCTAGTAAAATTAGATTTTTATGATTAAGTCGCCGCTGTAATGTATGGGGAGAGAGAGCGGAAGGACGAGTCACATTAAAAGTGTGTAGCAGTGAGAGTGTTGGTGAACAGGGCAGTTTGCTCCACCCATTTTCAGCCGTCCCTAACCACAAATGACTAATAGACAGTGAGTTAATGCCTCCGAACGTAAAGCAACCATACAAGCACACATTGCATTTTCGCGCAGACATACAGTCAAGTTCCTACTGATTTTATAGCTTTCCTGAACTGGTCTATTTTGCACTACATCAAACGATTTCCAGATGTTTAATGCCTTCAGTGACCAAACTCTCCTAAACCGATTCACGGTTTGACTTTATTGACCTGAGTTTTCACATATGGTGACCTTATGGACCTGAAGTAATACAAATAAGAAAGACAAGGATGGAGAGAAGATAGATCAGTAGGCCAACATCTGTAGAAGCTGAGAGACGGGCTGAGAAACTCAAATGAGAGCTCAGTGACTGGACAAACAGGCGAAAGAACACTGTACATCTTGCGCTCTTTCTCTCGCTCTCTCTTTTGCTCGTTCTCTCTCTCTCTCTCTCTCTCTCTCTCTCTCTCTATCTCTCTCTTTTTTTGATGGCCAGTTCCGACCCCTGACCCACACCAGTCCTCCCAGCTCAGCTTGTGCTTTCACACTGTTGCCGTAGTGACTGTTCACATTGTTTGCCCACAAAACCCATGTCTCTGTCTCTCTCCCTCTCTCTGTCTGTCTGTTTGTCTGTCCATTCCCCCCCCCCTTTCTCTCTTCCCCTCCTATTTCTACTTCTCCCTTTTTCTCTTTTTCTATTTCTCTTTTTTCTTTTTTCTCTCCCTCTCTCTCTTTCTCTCCCTCTTCCTCTCTCTCTCTCTCTCTCTCTCTCTGTGTGCTCCCGAACAGCCAGGAACTATGGTCGCAGAAGAGGTAACTCTCTGTTTTGTGCTTGCGTAAATGAAGGCTAAATTGCTAGCTGTCTGTGTGTGAGGGTGGATGTGGAGATTTGGGTGGGGGTTTGGAGGATGATGATGATGATGATGACGGAATGTCTGCCTCATCTGTGCTGTGGTTGGATGAAGTCTATTAATTCTCGCCCTTGTCTTTCCTTACTGGATTATAGTTTATATTTTCATCAATCCATATAATCAAGAGGGTGGAAAGGATGCTTTAACCATTCATTTCCTAACACAGGCCCTGAATGTTTATTTTTTGCCATGTTTTTAGTTGCCTTTCAAAGAGAAGAACATTTCTGGCATCTCTTTTGTTCACCTGGAGTCATTGTGTTTTTCGTGTGCTTTATTATAGTGCTTTGTGATCTGATCTATTGGTACATTATAAACCTGTGTCCATCAGACACACTCATACAGGGGCTGAACGATTAATCATAAAAAAAATTGAAATATAATAATATTTGCAACATTGTAGCAAGTCCGATAGTAGTCTTAAACTCCAGATGTGTGAATCTGGTTACATATTGGAGTGATATATTTTCCACTTTAACAAAAAGAAATGCCTGCTTCGGATTGTTTTTTTTTTTTTTTGAAACCTCCTAAGCAAAAGTAGGCAAATACGCCCACAAGCCACTGGACCGGCTCCATTTCTGAAAACAAACGATCTACTGTCAAAGCACTAGAGCAGTGTTTCCCAACCCTGGTCCTGGAGAACCTCCTGTCCTGCACGTTTCAGTGTTTTCCCTGCTCCTGACCCTCCTGATCCAATCAATAAACTCTACAAGAACCCCTTACTTTTAGTTTTAGAGTGTTTCCACACCTGAAAGTCTGGACCAAGGTTGTTGTTGTTACATCATGAACATTTGATTCAGTTCATCTTGTAAAGTCAGGAGGTCTGGACCCAACAAGGTAGATGTGAAAGCACCGTTATAGTGGATGTGTTGGTTCAGGGAAAGCACTAGCTGTGTGCCCAATGGACAAGGATTGGGGGGGAAACACTGATTTAGCGAACATTCTGAGGGTATGACGGTTACTGGCTGGAGTCTTGAGTGCGAGAAAGACTAAATTGAACCTACTCTGATGTTCTGACTCCCACTGCAGCCAATTTCACATCACTCAGACTGTATTGGTGCGAATTGTGCAAAATTGAATTTTCAACTTTTATGCAAAACAGCATGAACAAAACCATTCTGAACACAATTCTTAATTGTGCTAATGCTAATGTAGTTATGTGTATGTTTGATATTATCTAGACCACCAGTACAGTTAAGGTGTAGAAAATTATCAGTAGAAGTTTTCAATTGCAATTCTATATATTTGCCAAATTGTTCAGCCCTAACACCAAAAAAAGCCAAACAAAGGCCTTAAGTTCACTCTGACGAACCTTAAGGTTGATCTGTAAGCTTCACTATAAATGTTGCTCATGAAAGCACTTTGACTTTACCATGGTTTTCAATCAGAAATGCTTGGAGTGGATCTTAAGAAAATGCTTCGCTATAACGGACTAATTTCTGCAATCAATAATTTTACCATTTTATCATTTCGATCGCAACCCTGATCCTGGCCTTACTCTGTTATTTTTGCTCAAACACACCCACTACAGCCCAGGTGGGGCTTTAATTAGATGAAATATTCCGGGTGGTGGTACTCCAGGACCAGGGTTAGGAATGTAATGGCAGAGTGGTTCCCAAAAACCCCCAGATCTTCCCAACGCACCTGATCCCACTGATCAGTTCATGTCTCATTCTTGAATTGAATAGAATTGTGTAAACACAAAAATGTGCGGTTCAGGGGACATTTTCCTTTTCAGACCCACTGCTAGGGCTTTTCTCCACATCTCCACATCATGCAGAGGTGCTGAGAAAGTGACCTTGTTCCAAAATGCTTAAGCAGTCAGAATCAGAAAACTGGAAACTCCACAGAGACACAAAAACAAGAACAATATAAAATATTAAGTCTAAATAAAGCCAATAAAAACTTGACAGAAATATATGAAATACACAATGCTATACAGTAATCCCTCGCTTTTCGCGGAGGTTACGTTCCAAGGGCACCTGTGTGTAGTGAAAAACCATGCTGTTGTGTCTTGGTTTTAAAAAATGCCTGTGCTCATTGGAATGGACTCCTGGAGTGCACAGCGGAGAAACCCTGGCATGGAATTCGAAAAAAGTGCTTCCAGGTCGGCTACAGTCTGCCCTTGTGTGAAAACATCCAGAAAAAAATATATTTATTGCCACAAAATGGAAAAATATGTGCAGTTTCCGCATTATTGTGGGGATTTCCATATAAAACTATGAGTTGGGTTCTCAAAAAAAATCTGTGTGTGACTGAAACCGCGACTCCTGATCCGCATAAAATTGGGGGTTCACTGTATACACAAAAGGTGGGGCATAAATACTATAGATAAGTAACTTAGTTAAGTGAATCACTAGTAACATAATGTCCTAGCAAGGGGTGATAAACTGCAGTCCTGTAATGTTTATGTTTGGTGTTTTTTCTGCCCTTAACACATGAAGTAAACCTGAAAATTAACAGAGGTGGGTTTGAGTAGGAAAATCAGGACCAGGGTTAGAAATGTAAGGGGTTAGTTGTTCCCAAAAACGAGAACCCCCAGCCCTGCTCCCAACACACCTGGTCCCCCTAAGAAGTTCATTTCCAAGCCGTTATTGAGTTGAGTTGGGTGTGTAAACCCCAAAACTTGCCTGACATACGGAGCTCCAGGAACATGGGTGGCGAACGCTGGAGGCCTGGAGTTCAGACGAGTTTGGTGATTTTCCTACTCAGACCCACCTCAGCAGTTAATTGCCAGGTTTAAAGGGCAGAAAAACCACCAAACATCAACATTGCAGGACTGGAGTTTATCACCCCTGGCTAGAACATTGCTGTAACGTTGTGGGACAAGGTCACCTTCTTGTAAGAAACCCCTGCTATAAGTTTGAGTGGCAAAATCACTAAACTCTTCTGGATTCCAGCCCTGTTCGCTGTTGGTGCACCCAAACTGTTCCTGGAGTGCCTCATGTCCTGCAAGTTTTTGGGTTTACACATCGACTTCAACCCAGGGCTTGAGCTTCCTACTCAGTCCCACCTCAGCAGTTGATTGGCAGGTTTGAAGTGCAGAATAACCACTGAACACCAACCCCCAGGCACCCGGGTTCACCACTGCTGGATAGAATGTTACTGGAACATGGAACAGGGTCACATTCTCAGCACCTTCTCATAAAGATGTGGAGAGAGAGCCCCTGCAGTGGGCTCTGTGTCCTGAATGCGTTTATTTTAAATGAAGAGCTGAAAGAAACCTGAAGAACTCGGGGGGGTTGTGGTATTAGATGATTGAACTGAGCCTGGTTGGTGAACAACATGCTGGTAAAGAACCATTGCTTTGTTTTTAAATCTTTTTTTAAGCTTTAATCCCAATTCTCAGATGCCAAGTCTGATATTCTTTCCTTTTGAATTTTTTTCTTTTTATGTGTTGAAATAAGCCCCCTTTCACACAAGATTGGGACATATTCGTCTCAGAGCTGCAGAATTTACCTCCAGCCCATTTGTCTAGATGTTCGCCTTCTACATCGTCATTTTACATCTTACCATCTTCTTGTGGGTCTTGTTTTCTTTAGAACAAGTTATGGATGAGGCAAAGACCATTTGTATGTATTTATTTATTTATTTATTTGGTGTTTACAGTAACCCCCCGCATATTCGTGAGGTCGAACTGCAGATATCCTCCGCATTTTATTTTCCTTTTTTGTGGCAGTATTTAATTCCTTTATGCATTTAAGTGCGTAAATTATTCCAAAAATTATATAATTTACAAATTTTGTAACATAAATGTTAATGTAAATTTGGGTTCATTTCCATCCAAAGGCCCTGCACCTTCTAAGCCTCCTGGCAATGAACCTAAGCGGCAGAAAATTGTCCAGTGTCTGCTGTAATCGGCAGGTCACTACAATACTACGACTCCTGAAGCGCCTGAAGAAGAGGCGCCGCCCGATGAACTGTAAATCCTCGACATCAATCAATATAATTCATTATTACGTTTACATTTTACTGTATTTTTAATGACTGAAAATTAATTTCAGTTATTGCTGTATTGCTTTTACCAAAGAAAAGGACGGCGCATGTGCATGCATGAATTACAGTAGTCTATCCAGGGGTAACATCGGTATTTACGTTCTGCGGTGTTTTGAGGGCATATATAGGGTTTGCACTATAAAAATATGCATTTTTTTTTTTTTCTCACAAATTTGCTTTTTTTTTCCCAATTCGCGTGTGCTTATGGAATGTAACCCAGCAAATATCGGAGGTTTACTGTATTGGTCTTCTGTCTCTCATTTTATTACACAACATCTAGAACCTTAAAACCCTTCCTTCATCCACATTTGCATTAACGCTCGACTCCTGGCGTAACCCAGTTTCCCAGCTCTATGAATTTTTTTCTTTGATGTGCAGGATAGTTTTTGATGTGCAAAACTGAACCAAACAGTGTTCTTCAGATTTTCTGGCGTGTGCTGACGCTCAGGGGACTGGCCCTTCTGAAATATCCCTGTTCTGCTTCTCGGCTCTGAGCTCTGAAGTCGTCTTCAATGGAAAACTTCAGCTCAGACAGCCAGAAAGTCCCCAAAGAGAAGGAAATGAACAGACTTGGCTAATTCAGCAAACTGGCATCTGATCCAGCTGTAGTTGGGCTGTGTTTGAATATGTAATTGGGTGGGTTTGGGGGGCTAATGTCCAATTTCTTGCAATTTTTTTCCCCTCAGAGTTGGTTAATGATGCTTTTAGTCGAGCCTTAGAATCGCCTCTATGCCAGAGTTCTCTATTGCCTGTAATTTGAATCAATCCATAAATCAGTTTTGAATGAGATTAAATGAAAAGCCCAAACCTCATTTTCTTTTTTTTCTTCTTCTCTTTCTAACCCCATCCTCTTTTATCCTTTTGTGCTTCTCTCCTTTTCCCGCTCGTGCTCTTTCTCATCTCTTTTTCTCTCTGTCCATCTTTTTCTTTCAATTTTAATTTTTCTCTCTCTCTCTCTCTCTCTCTCTCTCTCTCTCTGTCTCTCTATCTCTCTCTCTCTGTCTTTCTCTCTCTCTCTCTTTCTCTCTCTCTCTCTCTCTCTCTCTTTCT
>JBBPDB010000146.1:3981362-4001664 GCA_037974465.1 Brachypetersius altus
GTTTTTAAAGCACTTGCTCTGAATGCACTTTGTTCAGGCACTATGTTCAGAATATTAAAATGCACTTGGATACTTGTATTATGAGAGAAGATATTTAATTGTATAATATTTCAGCTATCTTACTTTTAGGCTATTCATGAGTGGGGCCAAATAAAATGTTTTATTTCAAAGTATATATTATATTGTGCATTGTTTGAATGCTAAATAAAGATGTTAATAGTTTTGTAACAGATTCTTTTAATAATTTAATAATAATAATTCGGTTTTCGGCCAAGTGTTTCCCCATTTTCGGTTTTCGGTTAAAAAAAAATCCTTTCGGTGCATCACTACCATGTAGTGAAGTATACTAAGACTTAAGTGAGGGATGCAGAGCATTCAGTTAATACACAGTTCAGGGTAGCCTCCTCACCTGTTTCCCACGCCTCCTTTTTTGCAGGCCCGGCGGCTCTCGCTTTTTGGTGTCTTCTCTGGAAACAGTTTGGAGGGGGGGTTGGGGGGAACCCTTGTCCTCAGCCTAAAGATGCATTTCCTCTTTTTGATCTCCTTTCCACATAGAAACCTACAAGAAATGCATTATAGTGTTGCCCCTTTGACATTCACAACAGTATTCTCAGGCTAAATGAACACACTGAAATAAAACACGGATGTCCATGCCTTTCAGATGAACCATTAAGCGGTATAGGAACAGCATTTAAATGCAATATGTGTATGTTCACTTGGTTCACATTATGTACATCATACAACAGAAACAGACCAGCCAAGTTTAAAATAAATCAGGTAACTGCCAACTGATTTTAAATTATGTACTATTCTTATTGTTTAATAATAATTAAATTCCTAACAAGCTGTAATAGGAACGGGCAGGTCAGGTGAATACCATAACAGAAGATTTTAAAAATTAATTTACGATGTTTTTTGTCAAAACTAGTCCTGGAGCATCTATGGCACTATTTCAGCAATTCCCGGTCAACTTTAGAAGTTGTTTTTAAAGCCCTGGATTATATTAGCAGTTCCCAAAGAGATTAAACCAGCCCAGCCTGGCGACCACTTTAGAGAAAAGCAGAAAAAAATCTGTCTTACTTGCTTTTGTACTTGTTGAGAGCATCAAGGATGAGCTGGCCTCTCTCTGAGGGAGGGGTATTGGTGAGCTGTTGAAAACAACAACAAAAAAGAGAAAAGAGTGTAAAGAGCCTGTGATGCAGTGCTACCCAGCCTGTGATGCAGTGCTATATGAAATGTTTCCATAGCTTGGTGTCTTGAGCTGTCACTTCTGAATCAAGACAAATGAGTCACACGGCGCTTCTCTTGTAGCTGTTAAGGCCCTCAAACAGCAATGTGACTAAATTAGTAGTGATGTTTTTGTCATACTAAACATGACAGAATAACAAACAGCAGAGCAATATGACAATGCAAGAGTGGTTGCTATAGTCCACTTGCACTTAAAAGATCCTTTCTGTTGAGATATCTAACTAGCCACAACTACCAATTATATGAACGATCAAGTAAATTATCACACTGAAAGCATTATCTGGCTGTGTGACCTTGCCCAGCTGGAAATGATCCCAGTTGTTGCTGATGAAGCTGAGGATCTCCTCCAGTTCAAAGTATTTTTTCTTACTCTGCACTCCCAGGTTATACAGGGCAAGATGGACCACATCCACCCTGCCAATGAGAGACAGTCAATTAAGAAACTATTTGAGAAGAAAGAAAGGCTTGTCAGCAGAAATGTAGAGGTGATTTAATGCCAGTTAGACAGAGCAGCAAAAGTTTAAGAAGCCTTAATTTCCTGGACAGCCTCAGCCAAAATCTACATAATCTGTTACATGCTGTATAGAATCCAAATTAGAATACCTCTTCAGCTGAGAGATTAAAAGCATTTAAACACTGAGACCATCCTGGCAGGATAAAGCTTAAATCAGGGATTCTGAACTTTAAGATCCAGACAAACACTGTTAAGGCTATGCAAACTCCACCACTTTAATGGAGTTTCTCTTTTACATAGAGAGGCAGTAAAGCTACCATATGGCCAGAAACAATAAAAGCTGGATAACATATCTGCTGCACAGAAGGTATGCATGAAGTAACTGTCCACTGACATGGCATACAGTGTGGATCATTAGTCCATCTTTTCATTGCTGTTACCAATTCCAAAAGCAAATCTCAAGTATCTCTCTGCAAATAGGTGTGATTTTTGTTTAAAATGTTTAGTCATAATAAAATCATAATTATAATACCTAGTATTGGTTCATTTACATGTGAAACCCCCCTGCATACAGGTACCTACGGCAGCCCCTATTTGTAGGGCTGTTCATTTAGCATTTACTTATTAAAAAACAAAATGAAATAAAGAAGGAAAGAAATAAATTGAAATCTCAATCTAAAATTCTGGCTCTAAAAATCAATAGACCTAATCTGCTTATGTTACCAAGTTGCATGTAAAAAATGGTAGTTTGATTCTTATTCATGTTCATAGATGCAAGTTCAAGTATGATTTTGGTCAAAAGGTGTGATTTCATACTTAGAATGAATGCAGCAAGTCCTCAACTTTTGGACATAGATGGATGCCTGTGACATCTCCAGGGGGCTATTGCCTACATCCATCATATCCAGCACTTTGACTATATAATTCTGATATGAAACTGGGAGCAATCATTTGTGAAGTGAAGAGCAAAAGCATTTACCAGCGCAGAGCCAGACGTCTGATGTACTCTACTCCCTTATTGCACACTGCACAAATGAACAAGTAAAACCTGTGGAGATAAAAGCAGAACGAAACAGAAAAGCGACAGGGTGGAATTTAAATGACCAGTCCCTGAAAGGAGACGAATGCAGCTTTATGCATATACATGGCTATTTCAACACAACCATTAGGATCTTTCACAGTCGCCAAATGTGTGCCATTTCTTTTGTATGTGCTGTGATACTGAATATAATGTCATAATTCACTCATCACAGAATGAGATCAACAGAACGCATCTTTATGGTTGCCATTACTTACTGCCAATGTCTTTTTAACTCTTTAAAATCCCAGGCTTGTTACCTAAGGCTTGTTATCAACTATTGCATTAGGGATACAAACTCATCATGGGTGAAAAAGGGGACAAAGATCCAAACCCTCTGGGTGGTCCTCAAGAATATATTTAATACCACTTTTAAAATGTGTATTTACAGTTGATTTTAGCTTAAAAAATGTAGGAAAAAATGCACCCAAAATGTATGTAATCTTACTTCTATAAAAGTAATGTAAGTGGGAAACAAGAAGCAACAACAAACAAATCGAATGCAAAACACAGCTCATGTTATACTTTGATAGGGGAGGGAGAGAGAGAGAAAGAGTTTTGCAAGGATCTCATGCACAAGTGTTACGATCACCTTAATTGGCTAATATGACAATATGTCAAGCTTGGGACTTTTAAGTAGTTGTTTTGATTTGCGAATGTGAGGCATTGCAGTTTGGATGAGGTGATGTTATTCCCATGGAGTACAACGTTAGCCAGCGTACTTGTTATTAAAATGGACCTACGTTAAAAACTGACCCTCCGTAGATAACTCTCTTCAGTCTTCACTGTTTTTGGTGTATCACATAATACAAGCAAATAGTTTCTCTCCCCAATATCAAAAAATCTAATCTATACAAATCTCATGGCCTATATTGGATTTAAAATAATGGTTTCCACCAAAAAGTGACAAGTTTGCATCTATATTACATAAAAAGTTAATGCAACCTGTTTGAATTATTCCTAATTTTAATACAGGGTATATACAGCAATCCTTAAGTTAAATTTAATACCTTTTAATACCATTTTACTACCTTTGGATTTTTTTTTAAATCATCACGACACAGAGTTGCAAGTGTTAATCAACAACTTTTCTAACGTTTACGCAGATTTTGACATATAACACTGTACAACAGAATAGATTTACAGACTGATGTTGACCACATATTGCACATTTATTTCACTTCGTGAGTAAAAATAAAACTACATTAAATGTGCAACGAAGATATAGTTCCAACAAACTGGCGCAGCAGCACAGAAAGCTGAGAGTGGCAGAGTTAACTGCTCTCGCCGGCCGCACATTCCATTTTTATGTTTAGTGGATTGTATATGCGACCGAAGTGCGTTAGCTCCCATCCAGTTGACATCAATGTTTTTTTTACAGACCGAACAATAAGCCGGTTATCCCCTACTACAGGCTAGAGCCAGTCCTTAAACGCAGGGTCTTTCACCCAGCGGTCAGGAAACTTGTATTTGCCCATGACAACACTGATGGTTGTCTGGACATAAGCCAGTTGACTAGGCGGTTGTGGAACGACCACTGAATATGACGTTAGCATCAAACATAGCGTACAAAGTTGAGACTCATGCATTAAAGCAAAAAAAAAATCTGTCGGGAAACAGCTTGTAGCCTGTAGGCTACTCCACAGCCATCAATATTTGCGCGAACTGCCGAAACCATAATGTTTATTATTTTTAGGAAGAATAACTAAACAGTAATTTAACCAGGGAAAAAGACAGCCTTACCAGAACTTTGTCTGTCGAAGCTTGTTTACCCCCCAACAAAACTTTCTTCTGATCTGCATCAATCTCAAAATTGAGCTTTAGCCTACGTTGACGGAAATCCGTCATAGCGACGGAAAACTTTAATCCATATGAGACTTCAGGATTGAGACGATGATATTTTATCATGTATCCAGACACGCTAAAGCCTATGTTTAAACGAACTAACGCAAACATTAGCAGATAGAATTTCACTCAAAATAGGAACCTCTGAAAAAAATACCTATTTTTAAAAAAATTATTCCACTAAAACCTAATTTAACACTTTTAATGGCCTTAAATTTGGCAATTTTGATTTATCACTTAATACTTTTTAAAACCCTGCGGACACCCTGTAAAAGTTTGAGATCTCTGCATCTACAAGGTCTACCTCAATAGATTTTGTATATGTTTTAACGGTCACTTTACCACAATCTTGCTCTTTTTGCACCAAATATTTTATAGATGTGTAATTGTATTTGGTTGAATTTTTTTTTTTTTTTTTTTTTTAAATTGTACCTTTTTGTATTTAATGTTACATGTCCATATTCTTAAAATTGCACCTTTCTGTATTTTGTATTTAATGTTACATGTCCGTATTGTTAGAATTGCACCTTTTGTACTTAAATGTTACATGTATGCACCTGTGGTTTGAGAGTACCGTAATTTCAATTCTCTGTATGTCTGGTATGAATGGCAGATTTGACAATAAAGTTGACTTTGACGACACACAAACATGAAACAAAGCTTCCTGTTGCGTTTGAAGCACCACTGTTGACCCAAATAAACGCATGACACGGTTCTGCAGCAAAGTAATGTACAGCGGAGGCACAATCCTCAATCTCACCTTGGAACGAGCCTTGACTTCTAGGAGCATGTTGAGATCAATGGGAATGTGAGGCGCTTGCATCATCAAACAGAGCCAGGCACCCATCCATGGACAACTGGCTGCCACCACATACTGATGGGGGGCCTGTCGTAACAGCTCAACCCATACCTTGTAAATGGATATATCTAGTTAGCACATATTCAGTATAAAAAGTGAATCAGTACTCTCTAGGCTTTCCAGTACACACCTTCTGGATGAGATCAAGTATCTCCTGGTTGCTCTCGAGAATACAGGACTGAAAGAGGTGTCTGAGCATTTCTTGCAATATGTTGTTCAACCACACAGCACAGCTCTGCAAGAAGCAACACATTCAAAACTTCAGCCAGTCACTCCAGAAAACCAAAAAGGCTTGCACAGTTAACTCCCTGCCTACATTCCCACATTTGAATAACCTTTCCTAAAGGCTTCACCATCATGTTTCTACTTGCTCCGACCTTGACTAATACTCACTTGGTCAGCTTTCGACAGAAGAGTGAAAAGGGTTTCTAAAGCAGCTCGTCGAACAGATGCAATGGTGTGTCTCAGGAAGGGATACACACGAGGAACTAGCACAGTCAGTGACTGCTGCGTACTAGAAAGAGGAAAAATAAACATATGCTGGAATTCAGGAACAGAGGTAGAAACCCGGACTGACGATCAGGACAGAGACCAACACAATGATCATGGATGGTTAGAAATAGAAACACAGCTGATTGCCAAAAGTCAGGGCTCACCTGCACTGAAGCACTTGTGGGTAAGTGAGCAGAGAGGATAGCAAGGTCATGATACTGTTTGTAGAAGCTGTGAGGTCGTCAAGCTCCAGCAGGGCATCCCACAGTGTGTTCACAATGAAAGGGACCTGCATAACATTGCAATCGACACATTAATTTGGATTTAGGTAATGTAACGAGAAAGAGATTCATAACAACAGTGTAAACAAAGTCTCATGCAACGTACAGACGCAAGGGTAAACAGGATGATTCCCGCTCACTTGAATATGAGCATATCAAGGTGCAATACATCCACAACAAGGTAAGGTTCTTACCTTGGCAGGCTGAAGCTGCACCAGTCCCTCCACTACTGGAATCAAAGCTGCAGCCGCTACTGCACGTACATCATCGTCCAGGTCCTGCAGGCCCTCAGTTATAGCCGGAAGTACCCGTGGCAGCAGCTGTCCAATAAGATCCTAAGGGTTGACAAGATCAGACAAGTCAGTTAAACAGGTACATGTTAGTGTCTGCACATCTCAATTTAAAAGAAATGAACAGAATATTTAAAAACGTCATTAAAACACAACAAATGCACAAACTTTTAATAAGTAGACAAGTTAACTCCATTAATATGCAAACTGGTATGTGATCCTAAGTGCTTTCTATTTCAATGAGTGATCTTCAGAGATGTAGTAACATGGAGAAAGACAGCTCTCATTAACAGGCTTAAAAAGTTAAGAATATGCGAGGCAAGGACTGGTCGCACCTGTCTGACAGCAAGAGCATATTTGATGCCCAGTAGACCCCCATGTCGAACCTCCCACTGATCCTCAGTTAGCAGTTTCAACAGAACGTCCACCGTCATGGCAACACCACCGTCAGTCATGTGTCTCAAGGCCACACCCAGGGTCTGTGCACATGTCTCTCTGACCGGTGCAACAACCTACCAGACAAGCATGAAGTAGGTTCAAATGGAAATGTTGAAACAATGAACAAATCCTCATTTCAGTCATATACATCAAACCAGTTTAATGGTTCTCAAACTTGTCTTTAGGGACTACCAGGTGTCTCTACTTGACACAAACAAAAGGGAAAAAAACCCATAAGGGGTACCTGAGGATCAGTTTGAGAACCACTTAGCAAAACATTACCGAGTGATGCACAGCTGACAGAAAAACCACTGCATTCATTTTTATTGTTTAATCTTTAATGTTTCAAGGATGCAGTATTCTTTGCACTTTGCTCTTGTGGTAGACATAACACATATGCAGAGCAACCAGAGGGATAAATACATCATTGTAGAATACATAAGTAGTACAATTATTAATAAACTTTGAAAGAATGAATTATAACAGTAGCATAATGTGCATGACATTCAGTCACTTAAACAAAAAATCTCTGCGATGAATGAGTGTCATTTCATGTGTATTTGTTTATTGATTGCAATGTGCGGTTTTTCAGAGCGAGCAGAGGATGGTCACAAGCTCAGAAGGTCACTGGGGTACAGGTCTCACCTCATCAGACACAAAGTCCCCAAAACGGTCCAGAGCAAAGACGCACAAAAGCCTGATGACCAAGTCCTCAAGCCACTCTTGATGCTGCTGGGCCAACTGTGAAAAAAATAAAAGGTCACAGATTAAGATGAGGACAAGTATGACAGCTTAAAGATAAACCCACAAGAAAGAAGTGTCTGCACCACAGACACCTGTCCACAAGTTTCAGTCAATTATAAAGTAGTAAAAGTTATACAATAACCTAAAACTAAGCCATACAAAAAAACAAAACAAAAAAAAAAGCCAGGAAATACGAATCAGATCACTCACCAAGAGCTTAGAGTTGCAAAATACATATCTGCAGTTCAGACAGGGAAGAGGGAAAAGGGGGGAAAAAAAGCAGCAGTTAAGGTACCTGTTCTGCAGTACTGCCAACAAGCTTCCCACCTCCGGCACCGTGGCACTTCAGCACCTCCCTCAAGCCTGTGCCAGCACCATGACGAATCTGCAGCCCAACAATATCCCACGATTAAAGGTCTGTCAATCACGACTCATGTGGTCTTATTCCATGTTCATTTATTGCTTCCACACGTTCAAGGTTTGCTTTTATTATTTAATTTTGTTTATGCTATACTTAAATACACAAATGGAGGAAAACTTGACATACGTAATCTGTAAACTGGCATTAAAGGCATAAAAGCTGATAGTACCTCCCAGGAAGGGTTGAACAGATCATTACAAAGCTCTTCACAGAAACTCTCCAGGGGCCACTCTTGTGTCTGTCCAACATGAGAGAAAAGTTTAAAACAGATCAGACATGCCATCAAGGACCAATGGTGCAGGCATTGACAGACTCAAGTCAACTTTAGGACGCCACCAGGCCACAGGTGAGTGCTGAGAGTTGACCCACCTCTTATTGGGGTCTCTGTACAGTATAACACCATTGGCCTGTTATTAATCAGCATTTTTTAATGCTGATCAAGAATGTTGAATTGCTGACAGCGTTCATGAGAGCGTTAATGCAAGAAAAGAGCACTCAATGATGCACCTCATTTTTCAACGCCACTGCAAGGTTTCATCAAAAGAAATGGCCATAAACTAAGTTTACTATTAAATATCCAAATTCTTTACTAAATAATCTTTTTTTAATTGGGAATATGATGACAGATGCACAAGAGCTCTTAAGGTACTCAAGCATTAAGACAAAGCACTCAATTCAAAGAATTAACGTCAAAGAGCTTAAAAAATAGCTTTATTTCATGTTTCCAATTACAAACCTTTGCATTAAAGCAGTACATTAAATCACTGTTACCTTTTCTCTGTTTAAAAGAAGATTGAGAGAACACTTGTGAGAGAACATGAGACATTCAAACTGCTCCGGTTTTACAGAGTACTGCCTCTTGCTAGCAAGCTGCTCCCTTTGACACAGATGCATTAAAAACTGCATATCACCATCTGCTGTAGATGCAAATTTCAGGAGACAAGAGGTGATAACTATGGAAGTGACAGAAGACAGACGTAGAAAGAAGCTATTGTTTTAAGGTGGCTTGGTGCGTCCCAGGTTTTAGTGACTGAAGTTTCACAAACACCTGTGCAACAAAAGTGTCCAAGCATTTTTATTCACTAACCTCCTCAAGCAGGTTCGAGTTATCAGGAACGTTGTCAATTAAGACTTTGCTGTCAGTAGCTGGCTGCTCAATGACCACGTTTGTTGTTTTCCGTCGCTTCTCTTCAGGCTCCCCTTCAAAGCTGTCGTTGCTGAGGATGAAAACATGCTTAGTGCCCTGAATACTACCAACCTCCATTCTCAGAAAATTGCCTGTAGCGTCAGAACACTGTATTTCAGATGGAAATACCTTTTTTCATTGGGATCCAAATCCCTAGACCTCTGCTTCGCTACCAGCTTGGCCATTCTCTTGGCCTTGTTCTTCTGTCGATTGCTCATTCCAGATCGAAATTCTGAGTCGATCAACTCTGCTGCCTGCATGGGCTGTGAAGAAAACAACTTTAATTTTCATCCACATAGATTTTTTTTTTTTTTTTTTAAATCAACACATTTATCCACATTCCCATTCATACTAAACAGAATATATTTAGATTACAGATGTAGTACAGGGCAGGTCTCCACCTTCTCTGACTCTGGTCGATAAGTGTAAAGGGAGGGACCATGTTAACAGTGCATATACAAAAGAACATCAGGTCCTGAGCAAAGTTGATAACGGGACCACCCAGCTGTTCTAACCGACCTCTACAACAAACCAGTGTAAGTGGTACATACAGAGTTTGAAGGTATAATTAAGGCCCATTATCTGCATTTCTGGGGTGTCTGAATCTGCTTTAAAATGAACAGATTTAGCTTTAAAATGCAGGGAGTTTAGCTAAATAAAAATTACTGGACTGAACAAAACAGGGCAAGAACACAGTGCAAAGGCTATATGAACTAAACAGAAAAGGCATAGCGAACGATGTGTGTACTGATAAACAGTAAGATTTTTGCCCATTTCAGATCAAATATAGCTCAGACAAAATGTGACAGAGGTCACTTGCCTCTGGAATACACACAGGAAAAAAAAAAAACAAAAAACACCACATGAGCAAGTAATAAAGTCTTAGAAAGCTGAACATTTGACTTGAATTATTACACAGATGCAAACCAATTAGGTTGTGTAACGTACTTGTAAAAACTAAAAAGAAACAAATTGCAATCGTAGAATCGGAAATATGTAATAACTGCCGTCACTGACAGCACTATAAGAACTGAGCCTAAAGTAATCCTGCTATTTATCAAGATCAATCCCCCTCTTAAGCACTACTTGAGCAGGATTACTTTTCCAGATGGGGCTCTGTTATGTATCTTGTAAGGGATTTAACTAGTCAAACTATACAGGACCAAAGTCTCTAACAAACCAACCCAGACTAAAACTTCAGAGATATACAGACATTTCAAGTGATGTAATCAGCAAAAACTCACACAGATGGATGGGTCTTCACAGACATTTTGTATTACATTACCTCAGGATTGATATGAACAAGACTATCATTACTTACGTTTCAGTTAATGGCAGATGGCAAATCGTTTCAGAATTGATCAGGATTGTTAAACAGGGCAAAGGAGTCTGCAAACTAATACTTAATTAAAACCCCATCACAGATTAGGCCTTAAATTACACTACTCCCCAAGATAAAGTAATCCAGGTTTATCCTGGTTAAGTGAAGTGTAAGGCAGGTGGGCTCTTACGGTGTGGTTGCGTGAGCTTTGGCACGCAGGACCCTTGCCAGCCTGGGCTCTGTTTGCATTCGAGTTACAAGTGTAGTCCAGATCTTCATCATTAAACAGCTCCTCTGTATCCATGCCAATAGCAGCACCCATATCCAGACCCAGTTTCTTCTGCAGCAGCTTTCTCTGCCGGGCCACGCGCTCTTTAGGGTCCACCTCACCTGCACAGGTTTAAAAAAAATAAATACATACAAATAATTATAGGTTTTATTTCTCTAAGGCAGTTAACTAACGTGCCATTCTGAGGTGTTCACATTTGAAATCGCTGGAAGGAACATTTCGCTTCTTTCCTCACAGATTTAGAAAATAGAATTACACTTTTGTCTTTGTCTTGTCATGCATAAGCACTAGACATTAGGCACAGAGGTCCCCAGGCTACAAAGAAGCACTCAGATCATAAATGTACAAACTAACCACAACATATGCTGTAACATTTGTAGTTGCTCTGCAGTAACAGTGTCTACTCTTATGGGAAGTCTCAGCACTACATGCAGGAACGTTGCTCTGAAAATTTCATTGCACTGACAAGTGCAGTCTGTTTTCACCCCGAATAGCATTTTGTAGGCTTTGATCACTTGGTGTTTCCAAATGAGCATTTGAAAGCTCACTCAATATCACTCTAATTTATGTGGAATCTAAACAAATGAACATCTTCAGAGAGACACGAACAGTCAAAATTAGTACCAATAACCTGTTTAGCATTTAAATGATTCATATTTTTTCCACTATTTTGAATTTGCCCAATAATAGATTACAGATTAATAGATTTTTGTTGAGAACAAATAGATTAATAATAGACTGGTTAGGAACAAATTACCCAAGTGCTAAAAACAGACAAAACAATATTTAAATTACTGCAGCTCTCTCAAATTCTAGTTCTCACAGTTTAGATGCAGTATTGCACTATTATGTCATGTTAAAATAACTTGAATAATTCAGTAAAAGTGTAAGGATTGAACTAGTTGACATTTTAATTGTTTACCATTTTTAATTTTTTGTTCTCGTTGATTTGTCGTTCTGAAGAAACATCAGGTATTTTAGTGTTTTAGCAAAATTGCACAAACTGAATTAAAATCTGTTCAGAAATGTTATTTGGCCTAAATGCTGTTTAGTTCTATAGTACTATATTTTTACAAAAGAAAATAGTTTAGTTGTACTGTTCAGTGACTTGCAGAATAGCAAAAATCTACATTTCCAAATCAATACAAATACTGTGATAAAATCGAAATTGTGATTTAACTGTTAAAAAAAGAAAAAGAAAAGGTGATATCTTGGCCACAACACCCACCCCTAATCCAATCACAGCCCTGGCCCAATATTGTATTTCATCTCATCTTGCACACCTGATTCTGCACATCAACTAATTAACAAGCTCCTTGTGGGTCAGGTGCGCTAGAGCTGGAAAATGCAAATGAGTGCAGGAGTGCGATTGGGAACCTTTGCCCTACAGAAAATTATACCTTCAGTACACAGAAAATAACATTCAAATACAGGCCAGTGGAAGAGACAGCGTTGCCATATGACCACTTATAAATAAAATATGCAGTGTGAATTATGCATAACCTACCTGACTTGTCATCTTGAAGTTCAAACTCAGCACCAGCTGACCCAAGCAGTGATGCTCCGTGCTTGAGCAAGCGGGAGATGTCAAACCTGTAGAAACTCAGTCTGTCTGAAGAGTTGTCCTCAGGAGACATGTCCTCTGCACAAAACTCTGAGCAGGACAGAGATGACACTTTAAAGTTACCTTCATTTTAGCTGGACTATTCAGTTTGCTGTCAAAACATACGTGCATGAGCTTCACGGCATATTCACGGCAACATTTCTGCTTGCTGTGGCGGCAACAACCACAATGATACAAAAAGGAGTCACTTCAATAAAGAATGAGCAATAAATAACTTGTTGCCACATAGCTAGTTCTTTTTCTCTGATGTTATAGCAAACTCCCAAGCAGGCAGAGTTGGCAGGGTATAGGCAACAAGGCTAAATTAGATCAAAGCAGCTAAAGTAAATAAGCAAGATGTTTAATCATTTCAAATTTCTTAAGTTCCTTAAGGGGGCTGTTAAGATGAGTGAAGAGGCATCTCAAAGGGTCTACCAACAGCTTCGCAATCAGTCAATGCACCTAGTCTAACTACTCTGAAACCTGAAAGCTTTCACTTAGTTTCACTTTCTACTTTCAGTCTGGCACTGATCTCACAGAAACCCTCTCTATTTACAGTCAGACCAACAGGTATTCTCCAAACAACCGCTGATAAACTTTACCACTCTGCCCATTTTAAGCAGATGCTGATTTTAGCATAGCTTTACAGGTATGAAGAATAGACATAGGCCACTTAAGCACTGATGTACATCACTCTGGAGAGGAGAATGCCGTAAACGTATGGGAGATCTTATGAAAGCAGTAAAGATCATCCAACCAGCATTGTTACAGTATTTTTTGCTGTAACTTGCCAACCTGTGATTGGCTGGAGCTCTACCTGCTTTAGAAGGCAACAAAGCTCAGTGCAGTATTTATGTGGATGTAGGAGAGAAAGATGATGAGTTTATACCAACAATTCTGTACTCAAACTGCACATGTGTTGTGTCGATTCAGTAAGAGTTACTCAAGAAGTAACTCGACACCATGTTCCTTGTATTTATGATGCAACAATATCTGCTCCAGTCAGGAAACAAAAAGAATTTGTGTTCTGTGATTATGGTTCTTCGCTGTTGGTTACGTGGACAACAGTACCAGCCTGCAAGTCCCACTATGTACACGTACTTTGACGTTAATGTATGAAAAATGTGACGTTGCGCTATGGCTGAAATTAAGTTAACGTTTTTGTCCCCCATCAATGTCGATATCAAGCTCACGCCCTTGGCTGTATGGTTCATAATCTGCATCATGGACCCCATGCATGAGAACTTGATTCGTTAATCTTTAAAGTAGTTAGTCCTCTAAATAAAAACAGCTTACCTTGCTTTGCCTTGGGGGATGGGTTCCATTCTGGAATATTCTTTACTATGGCCTCAACTGCCTGCCCAGCTGCAATACGTGTGTCCCAATTAGGACTCCTTAAATATATTAAAACCTACAGAGAAGACAGGAAGATAACAATAAAAGCATTTTAATTGAGGTCACAGCAAGTCTACTTCTGTGCCTTTTACTGACCAAGCACAGGTTTAGTGTATGACTCCCCCTCAAGGTACCATAAAATACATGCATTCAAACATTTTTACCCTTGAGATTGGCAAGAAAACTTAATTTCTTGTCCGCTGCAATATGCTTATAGGTAATATCAAATATTAACAAGCAATAAAAATCAGAAATAGGTTGCTGCAATGCAGAAATTGACTATTTCCTGCTTCCAAATTTTCAAGGGCTTAGATCCCAAACGATACACTGATAAGTTAAATGTCTTTGCTTTTTGTCTGCATGAGGGTTCTGTGCTTCAGTAGGTCATTTTAAACTCCACTCCTGGCTCTCCTTCATTCACACGCGCGCACACACACACAGGCACGCACACGCACGCACGCGAAGAGGCTGATGGGCTAAAATGAAATCAGAAACAATAAAACTTTGATTCAAAAAGCGAGTCTAGTGTTTAGGCCTTTTTTTTAATTACCAAGAGGATATAAATTAACATTCTGAAGCTTTTGCCTTTTTTGCAACAGGGCTATGTGTGGTGGCACTTCAGGCAACATTTCAGCTCAAAGCAGCCATTAGTGTGGATGTGAAAGACAGCGCAAGTGTTAATGAACTCATTTTCAAAACCTGTTTATAAAAACCACTTTTGTCTTCCTCTGACACAAACAAATTATCCTAGATATACTGAACATGTAAGCATAACATCCTCTGGTTTTAAATGGCAAGAACATCCATATTCATTAACAACTTTGTCCCAATTCATCCGTTTTACTAAACTGATTATTGCTCCATCCCTAAATTTATGTGCAGCTTCTGCAATACTTTTCCTAAGCCTAAAGAAAGCAACAGTTCTACTACAGGATTAGATATGATTGGTGTTAAGACGGGGACTTTGCTCTGAAAAGGTAAAGGAGATCACCTTTGATATTAGGTTATTTAACTCATGTGGGTGAAGCTTGACCACGTCTCCCAGCTGCTGAGCTGCAGCTTTCCTCGTCACAGGAGTCGTGCCAGTGTCCAACAAGATGAAGAGGCGCTCGAGCCTGCAAAGAAAAAAACAGAACAGAGAAAATGTTAACAGAGAACAGACAACATGCTTATGATTCATGACATCAGAGCAATAATTGTCACTTTAAACATTAGTTAGTTTTTGTAAATCTATTAGGAGTGCCTCTTCTCCTTCCGTGCTAAGCAGCCACAGAATCGTTTAGGTTAAGCTGTGAATAATGATCAGCTTCTAATCAATTTAATTCCCGCTTGCACGCAAACAGAGAGAGTACACCAAACAGGCTTCAATGACTTCAGAAACTACTGTAAAATAATACCAGGCTGGCCGTCGTCTAAACAGGGGTCACTGTTGATCTATTTGACAGGATATTTGGAATAAAATCAACACAGAGGAACAACACTACACTGCTAACATAATTCTATTTTCTCCACGTCAGAAGACTTGACTTCCCTCTTCAAGAACAGCAGCTATAATTCTCCTTCTGATTTCTGTCTGGACAAACACCAACTAAAGATCACAAGGAATGCAGCACAACTGAACTGTCTATTTTTAGTCTTCTGTAAATCATACAGTACACAAAATCAAACATCTGAGGTTCAAGTCAATACTACACTCTGCTTTAAACAGAAACAAGAACGGTTACAAAAGTAGACCCTGACTAAAGTCCATTTCAAGGCAGGGTTAGTTATTATTACACATTTAATTAGATATATCGACTTCAGCATCTTTTCCCGGAAGATACTTTTCTATACATACAAACAAACTGGGTGTGGCTTAAAACACACGGCAAAGCCTGAAAGTGGGTGTATTTACCACTTACAGAATTTAGAGGAAGCTCTGAGAGTACTAACATGCACATGGAATGGAATATGGAATTATAAACCACTCAGAAGCCAAAGCACGGGAACACGCATGTTTATTAGCTCACAGATACTTGCTGGGTGATTTGGATATTTTAAATTACGCGCTGAACGACCTTCCCAAAAAACAATTCTATGGAAGCAATTTATTCAGTTCCATGAAAGTCCTGAACTACCCAGCCCTATTTCAGAGCACAAGAACTGATCAGATGATTAGACCTTGTATGATAACACTTGACAGGTCTTTAAAGTCAACATTGACTCAAAGTGGTGGATAAACAGCTCTGTGCCTTGGTGACAGGATCATTAGGAGACACTACTGAGAATTCGGAAATGTTCCACATTTGCCTAATGACCTCTCAGGCCATGTCATTTCAGGTTTTATAGCAAATGAATATGTCGCACCACATACTGAACTACTAGCTGCCTGCCAAAATGTAGCGGAAGCAGAGAAGGACATCCGTTACAAGAAAATATTCTGCTTTAATACGTCGATATGTTTAATTCAAACATTGTGTGTGATGCACATAAACTAATTCATTTAAGTCCAGTGAATGAGGGACCAGCTGTCTGAGAACAAGGGTTGCACAATATATTGACTGTTATTCAGCATCACATTTGTCTCTGCAATACCGATATCTGAAAGCTGCAATATGCAAATGAGTCTCTAATCAATTAGTGTTTCTGCCTAGGCAATCACAGCTCCAAGTAAGTAACTTAGTGTTCTGATATATATAAAAATGGTGAATGGGTGCATGAATGGGTGGGGCTAAACTTCTGAAGCCATAATAAGTAGATATTTAAAAGGTTTGGTTTTGAAACATCACAAAAACTGATCTGGTAAGATCACAAAAGTGGTATGGTGCCCAAATCATTCAGCTCTAAGGAGAGTGCTCTACTTGAGTGAAGACATGAATATATTATGTCATGTGTCAATATATAGTCTCTTTTTGTGCAAATACATAAAGAAGAAGTCTAAATCATGCTACGCCACGTACATTTACAGCAAAACATCCTGTCAACGACCATCAGTTCTGAGCTCTGCATCTCTCTCGATGCTCTGCTGTTCAGACAGCATCAGGATCCATGCCTATCACATTAATACTGTGGTGCGTCATGAAGTGGAGGGTTTAGAGATGCACTGTGCTCTCAGCAAAGATTATGCAGCTTCCCTGCCTACACTTAACACGATGTGGACCAAAAATAAAACCCCAGCATCTCTGTAAGGTACACGATAACCACACCGCGCGTGCGTTGAAGTTCTGCACGTTAAAACGATCTTCTACCAAACCTATATCAACACCTTAAACAAAGAACAGGGCTGTATTTGCACTTGGAACGAGACTTAGTCTCATAATCGCTGCGATGGGTGGATAAGGTGCAGCTAATCTCACCTTCAAAACACTGCAAACTCCAGACAGGAGGCACAACTAACACTAACCGGGCTGGAGACTACCACCTCCCATGTGTCTAATCACCTCCAAACAGCATCTATTTCTGTAAAAAGGCAGTCCTAACTGTATTAATAAGATGAAAAAGCTGCACATCCTGTAGTTAACTCCCCATCATTTCACTGCTCTGAACGTAAACGAGGCCTTTAAATAAACTTTATTAGCTCCTGTCTCACAAACCATCACGCGTGCCTGATTCTAACGTCTTTAAAACAATTTCCAGATGCTGTTTAATCATATGTAGGGCTTATTTTGTTCTAAAAGTAAGCAAAATAAACGAGGGCCTTGTTTCTAACCAGTTAGCATTAGCACGTCAGCTAAAGCTAAGCTAACGAGGTTAACTTGTGTTTTTAAACGCTAAAACCAGAAACTCACCTCGAAACAGCCATGATGATGTGTTAGAGAAGATCTTGAACTACTTATAAATGTAAGGTGCGGTGACCTGCAGGGCACCATAAATTGTTAAATCGATTAAATTTAACGTTAGCCACCTAGCAGGCTAGCGGAGGGGAGGGAGGCCCGACGCGCCACACGAGACGAACCCGAGACGAGGCGACCCTCGGACGGACACTCATTCCATCTCGGCCCCTCAGAGCCAGCCTTTCGTTTATCAGATATTTCCTCGCACTCCGAAACACGGAGGCACCCTTTCGCCACCCCGACAGACGACCTCAACCCTCCGCACTCCTCCCGAGAAGGAATTTGAGCCGAATTAGTAAAGAAAAGTAATTTTGTTGGTCACAAAAGAGAAGCCAGGAGGCTGGTTTTATACGAGGAGCCATCTTGCATTTATTCCTTCCTCCATGGCAGGCCCCGCCTGATTGGCTACATGGCCCTCAGCTGACCAATCAGCGAGCAGGGTTCAAGAGGAAGCAGGCGTCTGGACAAAAATAAAAATAAAAATAAAAATAATTTTAAAAAACTCCCTGACAGGAGGCTTGGCACAGGAGGTTTAAAAAAAATATGTGAAGTTCATATCTTGTAAGTCTACAGGTGAGTAGAGACACATAAAAAGAAATGTGAGAAAACCCTCCTTGACAGGATATGTGGCTATCATCATTTGGCAGTTTATATCTCAAGACTCAAAGGTAGTCTGCAGGCAAGTAGAGATACCATGTAAAAATAATAATAATTATAATAAAAAATCCTCCTTGACAGGATAGGTGGCTCTACTCAGCCATAGACTGACTACCTCTGAGTCCTTTACCAAGATCTGAACTTGGAACACACATTTTTGTTTGCATCCCCCTCTGCCCAAATGACAAGAGCCACTTATACTATCAAGGAGTTTTTTAAATTATTATTTTCATATGTGGCTCTACTCACCCATAGACTACCTCTGACTCATTTTCAAAGATGTGGACTGCACATTTTTGTTTGAAAATGATGAGAGCCACATATTCTGCTAAGGAGTTTTTTTCATTATTTTTATTTTTTATTTTATATGTTTCCCTACTTGCCTTTAGAGTGTTTCTAACTGGGGCAGCTGGTGGTCTAGTGGTTAGGGAGTTGGCTAGGGTGTTGCCCCTGTTATCAGAAGGTTGTGGGATTGAATCCCAGGACTGCCAATGGCACCACAGAGGTGTTCTTGAGCAGGGTACTGTCCCCACACGCTGCTCCCTGGGTCCCCCTTGAAGGTGGCAGCCACCTACTTTACTTGTTGAATGGATTAAATGCAGAGAAAGAATTTCACGCTGTGTTGTTGTGTGTTCGTGCAAGACTCCTTTACCGTGATATGGACATCAAATTTCATATTTAAAGTGATGAGAGCCACATGTTCTGTGGCTCTCATCGTGGCTCTCATCGTTCAGCAAAGTGAAAGTGACCAAAGGAGGTTTAAAACTAAATTTTAAGTTACAAAGGAGTTAGAGACAGTCTATATAATAGTAGAGATGCATATAAAAATATTAAATATAATAAAAATAATTAAAAATAATATCCAAGGCTTTGTTTGTATTGTGTTTGTTTCTAGTTCTGATTATCTGAGACAAATAAAGATCAGAGCAGTAGGAGAAATGAAAAATCAGTTAAGATTTTAGGAGCTTAAGAAGTGCTCATTAATACTTAATTAAACATACTTTGTAATTACCTCATCTCTTAACCCTTGATTTTGTTGGTTAGTAAAATTGTATGTTTGGAATGAAATAACCAGGCTGTATTTTGCTAATAATTTGTCCTCAATTGGCCTTTTAATGACTCCCCCAAACCTCAGCTGTTTTGGCTACTTGCACATTTGTTGATGGGTCTCAAATGACCTTTTAGAGGAGAGGCACATCTGTCAGACGAACCTGAGAGGACCACACTTCTTCCAAATGAACCTGATATTATGCTAAAACGTCCACACAACAGAAGTTGACACACATCTTTTACAAGCTTTCACAAGCATGTGCATGTGTATACATATTTACAGTAGCACATACATAATGTGTCTGTACAAATATGTGTCTAAATATATATATATATATATAAGAGGTGGGGATAGATACATTTTTTAAATCTAGATTAATCTCATTGTAATCTTGAGATTAATCTAGATTAATCTAGAGGTTTAAATATGGAAAAGTCAGGAACAAGAGAGAGACAGAGAATAAGAGAGAGTGAGAGAGAGAGAGAAAGAGAGAGAGCGAGAGAGAGACAGAGAAAGGGAGAGAGAGCGCGAGAGAGACAGAGACAGAGAGCGAGAGAGAGATTCGGAAAAGTCACGAACCTGAGAGAGAAAGAGAGAGAGAGAGACAGAGACAGAGGGAAAGAGAGTAAATCCGCACTAAAATATCAAGGTGAAAGGCATCATAGCTTGTCCGGGGGAGAGACCGAGACAGGTTTAAAACGTGCGTGAACCGGACAAGTCACTGAAATATCAAGGATCAAGGTTCTTCATAGCTTGCATAGTATAGACACTGCTCACGCTGTTGGGGGGGGGGGGGGGGGATCAGTTAACACCGATATTTTTTTCTTGCGCGCTAAGA
>JBBPDB010000146.1:4011118-4032569 GCA_037974465.1 Brachypetersius altus
TAGGTGGCGTTGTCGTGCAACCTGAGTTTATCATCAATACAGCATAACTGTAGCACCGTAGTGTGCTCCTTTCTAAAATTAATGACCTGACCGCACCGCCCCGCCACACAGACATTTAAATCACCACACTTTCTATTACACATACATGCTGGGGTTGCTCCCCTTCACAGGCAGCCAGTTCAGGGTTATGTAATTTTTCATTTAAAATATATTAAACTTTCATAACAAATGGACCAATAGAAATGGCCCAAAATCACATGAAACCCTTTTAGATTTTCTTCCAATGGCATTTTTTCCTTTACTTGTAAAGTTATATATGACAAAATGATAAGAAGTGTATTTAGGCTTGTGTGGGGTCAAGCATGAAATTACAAAGTGAAACTGCATTGATTCTTTGTGTGTGTGTGTGTGTGTGTGTGTGTATGACATTAGTTTGAAGGATACTTGAACGATTACATGCATCAATGTGTTAAATGGAGCATTTGTGAAGCTCTTTAGAGGAGATTCCAAAATACTGTAACATATTGCAATACAATCTAAAAATATCACATGATTATTTATGGGCCGTATCGCCCAGGCCTATCAGTGACCATGCGGCGCTCCGCTGACCAGTTGCCATGACAAACATAGCTCATTATGTCCCCACCTCCAGAGACAGGAAGGAGTCTTACCTAAGCTGAATGCTGCAGGTTTTGCTCTTTGCAGGGATCTTTTAAAGAAAGTGCTCTGTGTGAGTCAACAGGTAAGTAAGGGTACATACATAACACTTCTGGCAACAGCGATTAGTGGGCATAGTGTGTATTCAGTAATGGTGAGTTAATTCATGAAATCATCACAAACACAGTGCCTGATGCCTATTTCAGTTTTGGGATGTAGTTTTAAACCAAAATGTTAGTGCTACAGCATACTAATACCGTTCTGACAAATAGAGAAATCGGTTACAAAATTAAATCCACTGTGAATTACATTAATCATCTCATTACAATGGGATCTGTTGAGTGATGGGGTCTTTTAGGCAGCAAATGAACAATCAGTTCATGAAGTAGGTTTGAGGATCTTAGTGACTTTGACAAGAACCAAATTGTGATGCTAGACGACTGGGTCAGAGCATCTCCAAAACAGCAGGTCTTTTGTAGGGTTCCTGGTGTCCAAAAGAGGTCTAAGGAAGGACAAAAGGCGAGCACTGACAGGGTCACTAGTGCCTGAAGCTCACTGGTCTGGTCTGATCCAACAGAAGCTTAATGCTTAATGCTATGCTAGAAGATGTCAGAACTTTGTGGCCACAGTTTGGGAAAATCCCTGTCCCAGCATGACTGTCCACACACGTTTAGTGTGGAGAAACTCCAGAAGTCTACAAAGAGCCCTGACCTCAACCTGTTTGAACACCTTTGAAATGAACGGGAATGTCAGTTGTGAACCAAGCCTTCCCACCCAACTGCAGTGTCTGACCTCAAAAATGCTTTTGTGAGTAAATAAGCAGAAATCCCACAGGCACACTGTGCACACCCTTCCCAGAAGAGCGAGGGTGAAATATTGTGGGTAGGGGTGGGGTACTATTGGGGCATGGTTTTGAAATGGGAAGTCCACCACAAATCAGATATGTACACTATATGAGCAAAAATATTGGGACACCTGACCAATACATTTAGTGACACTGCTAAACTTTAATATGAAGTTGGTCCCCACAGCTTCCGCTCTTCTTGAAAGGTTTTTCTTTCTGTGGGAATTTGTGCCCAGTCACTCATTAGTGCCGTAGAGTTCAGGCACTGATGTTGGATGAGAAGGTCTCCATTCCAGTTTATTCCAAGGGTACTGTATGGGGTTGAGGTCAGGGCTCTGTGCAGCCAATCAAGTCTTCCCACACCAAAATCATCCAGTCATGTCTTTATGTCCCAATACTTTTGTCCACATGGTGCATTGAAGGTTGGGTAGGGAACTCCCCATTAATGGCCATGGGATGTCCAGCAAGCTCATGGAAGTGTCTACATACTTTTTACCATATAATGTATGCAAAGCTGAAGATCGGTAATAGTAACATGAGGATCCACAGCACAGAACAGAGATTCCTGGCACACAGTCCTCTCCTGCTGTGAACATAGAGACAATCACATCTCTGAGTGGGTCTTCCTGGCCACACCGGTCAGACGCCAGGAAGCAACATTCCACTTCCCACTTATTTATCACGACCGATGCAGCTCCTGGTCAGTGAGTGATTCTGGGACTTTTCCTTGATCGGCACCAGATACACGAGTTTGTTTCTGCAGTCATATGTAGGTCAGATTAGTCACCATTCCCTCAAACAGATTCTTGCAACCTTTTATATGTCGATCTGATTTAAGACTAATTCATTTTCCCAACTTTAAAAATAGTTTGTTGGGATTTATGCCCCATTCCCTTTATCCCCATCGCCAGACAAACATGTCTTAATAAGAGCTCATCGGTCTTAATGAGAATTTGAGAATTATATAGAAAAGGAACTAGAAGAAACAATAACATACTAAAAAATAAACACATCCCCTACAGAGATTACACTTCTGCACATTTTAAAGCACAACTGCTTTTTGTGTTCTGAATAACACATTTGGAAAAAATACATATTTCGTTTGTTTTTCAGTACATTATAGTGCAAATAAGTTGTGCACTACAATGTGCAGAAAATGCCATATTTATTTTTATTCCATTAGAGAGCCGTTAACTCATTTTCACTAAGAAAATCAACCAAGTAGTCAGAACAAGGGCGTCGGCCTCGTGAGCACGGACGTCCCGAGCTGCGGCCCTCGCCAGAGTTATTAGCCCAAAACCCTCCCACCATTGTTCTCTATGGAGGGCGGGGGGGAATCGTTGTGTAATTAATTTAATAAATTATTTCTTTCAAAGTTCCTGTCTTTGTTTTTTCTACCCCTGTAGTATCAAAAATAGTATTGAGTATCATCCTCAGTATCGGTATCGGGTTTGAAATTTCAGTATAATGACAAGCCTACTAGATGATCAAGCGAAAAGTATGAAACGGTACAACTGACACGTTGCATTTTATTTTAAAAATGTTCTGTACCAAAGTGCAAGTGTGGAGTCACAGGCTTGTAATTAACATTCAACACTTCTGAGGTAGCTCGGTTGAAATCAACAGTCTGGAGAGCTCGCTGGTGATTAAAAAAAAAAAATCACAGCAACATTTTCTATTCAGTTCGCTCCTCTTTTACATTTTTGGTAAGTATACAAAAACATAACACTGCTCTCATGAAGAACAAAAAAAAAAAGAAATCCAAACGGAAGGAATCGGTGGATGAAACAGGCAGGACAGTATTGCACATTGCATGTTGAACACTTTGGATCCCGGTTTCAGTCATCACAGTATTAAACAACAGCTTCATTTTTAGGTCACTATTCTACTTTTTAAAAAGTCCATCAGCAGCTCAAGTGGTCCGACATCAGATGGTGTTTGTCTTTTTCAGAGTGTGCTGTGTAAAGCCACACACACACACAGAGTCCTCTTTGCTGCACACCCTGCATGTAACCCCCTGTCGTTATCACCTGTCGAAGCACGGGGCTGTGCACGGATACACCGAAGTCCCCTGGTAGGGCCTGTTTGGCATCTTAGTGTCCAGTGGTGCAGAAATAGTCTGAGGCTGCCCTTGCCCATGTGAGGCGGCAGTAGAGGCATGGCGCGAGGCAGCGTGGGTCAGATAGGCTCCCGGGCCGTGAGCGGAGACCAGTACAGGCTGGCAGCTCTGCTGAGTGTACTGTAAGGCAGGCCTGTGGACGTACTGCGTTAGAGTGACGTTCTGGCCTGGAGCTGCATACACAGCCTGTCCCAGCTGCCGGCTGGGCTGCTGCGTCTGCGTCGGGCCCTTCTGCTTGTTGGCTTCCTTAACGTCGCTATCGTGGGCGCTAGAAACACCAAATTAAGGTTTGCAGTTAGCATCCAAGATATTAAGAGTTTGCATCTATTACATAAATATGAGCTGAGATTAACCGCAGATACCTTGTCAGTGTGCCTGCAGAAGCAATCACACTATTGTTCTCCTTGATTATTATTACTGTTTCTTTTCTGAGCCCATATCAAGTCCAATGTGAAAACTTTCTTTATCATCCTGTGTATTGTGTGTTTATTATAGATTGTGTTGTGGTAGAGTTGCCTATGTAAATGTATGGGGAGAGAGAGCAGAGAGTGAGTCTCATTGCTGTCCTCCGTGGTTCAGAGGTAAAATGATGTCAGGAAAGGCACAGTACCCCGCTGTAAGCAGAATACATTTTTAAAACAATTTGCCCACAAAACCAATTTCTGGGGGTCTCCAAACTCTGGCTTTATAGCAACTATGCTATCACACTACGCATTTTCTCATAGAATTGCAGTCTAGTGATCTTTTTGTCATATGTGAACACAGTGGGAAATTCTCTCTCTGCATTTATTCCATTCACCAAGTGAGGCAGTGGGCAGCCAGGAACACAGTGCCTGGGGAAGGGTTGGAAGGGTACCTTGCTCAGGGATACCTCACTAGCAGTCCTGGGATTTGAACCCACAACCTTCTGATCACACGGGCAACTCCCTAGACACTAGGCTACGAACTGTCCCAATTGTCTGATGTTTGAATTTGGCTACTCACAGAATGGAAAAGGTTTTCTAAACCCCACTCACATTAGCAGTCTCTCCACGCAGGGCAGCAGCTGCTCCCAAGTGTAGGCAGTGAGGTGCTGCAGACGAGAGGGCCAGGTTGGGGACAAGCGAAGGACGACACGGGACGAGGCCACACAGGAAGCGGCTACGAGCGAAGGGGTGAACCTCAAAAATGCATGGTCTGAGGAAGAGAAATGTGAGGATAAATAACCACTACGCTAACCTGTCCTGCTCAGGAATTTTTCCAGGTTTACAGTATATACCCTCTATGAGTTCCAGAACTCAAGTAATGAAGAAAATGTTAACTTACATTTACACTTAAGACATTTAGCAGATGCTTTTATCCAAAGCTACATGGGTCAGTCTCCCTAGAGGTTAAGGCTCTTGCTCAGGAACCCAGTGGTGGTATTCTGAAGGTAGGATTTGAACCCATGACCTCTTAGTCACGAGGCAAGTACCCACTAGGAACCCACTAGGCCACCACCGCCTTACTAAACTGTACCCTATTCTACACTAGATTTGATTGAGGGTCAACGAAATGTAAGCACTAAAAGAAATACAATGAAACTTTACCTTGTAAAGAGACCTCCAGAAAGTAGTCTGCGTATTTGGTCATGTACAGCATGGTCTTCTCCTTGCACACCATTGGACAGCCATCATGGAGATCCGTCTCACCGACCGATATCGATAGGTAGTACTCTATGAAGTGGGCGGCGGTGGGCAGGTAGACGTTCCACTGAAACGTCTCCATTAGTAGCAGCTCCATGTGCAGCAAACCTTGCTTGGTCAGCACAAGGTTCATGGCGCTCATGCAGCTGAGACTGTTGAGCGTATCCAGTTTAGGCACTCTGTCCTCTCGCTCCTCAAATTTACCTGCAGTTCAAAGGTTTAGAGGGATGACTTTAATATAACAGAAGCACAAGCTGTGTTTCTGGATAGAATTAGAATTAGAATCCTATTTAAAAAGCTTCACTGATCCTGGAGGAAATTACTTACGTTAGGAATGCACAGACACACAGAGACACGAATGATATAAAGTTAAAATAAAGGTCAAATAAAAAAATACTCCAAATTACAACACGTTACATATAGACACAAGATGCTGGGGTCAGCAAGAAAGGTGGAACCTGGATAAACACTTGCAAGGGTGTATAGAAATGTGTATTAAACATAAGGAAGCTCGAACAGCAAGATCACAAGAGTGGATAGAAAAGCCAAGCAACATACTAATGGTAAATAAATAATACATTACTGTTCGTTTAGCTGGAATGTACTTTTCTGTTTATTTTCATTACCGTAGTTTTGCCTTTCCGAATGTCTTTTATCGACTCAGGGGCTCATTTCACTACATGCTGTACTTGTACGACTGTGTATGTGACAAATAAAGAATCTTGGATCTTACTGGCCAAAAGCAGACAGGAAAGCGCCACTAAGTGAAGCTGCTGCACAGAGATGTCATAGCGGTCCATGAAAAGGTCCAGCAGGTACACAGCTAAGTGTCTGGCCGCCGGACACAGACGGAAGCGGTTGCTTACTATGGCTATGAGGTCTGCAAAGTAGCGCCTGAGGTTGAGCTGTGGAGACTGACCTCTGAAGATAGGTAACCGCATTTCCTTAAACAAACAAACAAACAAAAACATGATCATCTCCAAAGTTCCACTTTCTGTATTCTGCAAATGGATGCAAGCCATTCCAGGTTCAGATGCATATCTGTTAACACAGAACCGGACTTGACTCTTGACACATGACTCTATAGCATGCACACAGGACTCTACAGCATGTACACACTTATGACTCTATAGCATGCATGCATGACTTTATTGCATTCATCACAACTGAAACAGCTAGAAGCTTAAAAATTCCTTATTGACACACCTTGTGACGCAGAGCATGGTATATGTCTCCAGCGAGTTGTCCTTTCCACCATTGGGCCTCCAGCTCCATCAGATGAAATGTGTTGGGGTGCCTTGTAGGAAAGTAAAGTCTTGGTTAATCATGTAATCTATGCAGAATCAGAATTAGAACACTTATTTTGATCCTGAAGGAAACTGTTTACGCTACAGCTGCAGGCACAAAGACATTAGGACAAAAACAACATAAAAAGAAAAAATACACGAAAATAACGCTACAGAAATGCTAGGTACTAAACAAACTTTACCAGAACAGCTCAGTCACACTTAGCTCCCATGCAAACCATCACCAACTGGTCTGATTGTAAACGTCCCATTGTGAAGTGTGTGTGCCATGCTGATTATCACCCATTGGCTTAGACTGTGGCTAATTTAACCTGCCTTAACAAGCCTCAGAACTGATTTCAGTCAAACACACAGAGGAAAAACGGCAGATAAGTCTCGGCTATCAGATAAATAAACCTAATGATTCAGTCTATGGTGTCAGCTCGAGAAGTGGCTTCCCAAGAAAGTGATCAGACCAACCCCCAGCCTAATGGTGCAGATGGGACTGGAGGCCATTCATGTAAAGCTGGAGCCACTTTCCCCGTCTAAACTTTAATACTCACCCCTGGACAGTGAAACCCTCATACAGACCACAGATCTCTGGTTACTGACTCGAGATTTAACTGTCCTTTCACCGCACTAATAAACAAAAAGCTCGGAGAATCTGTTTGAGCTCTGAAACATCTGAGCAGAGCAACAATGGGCACCACGGATCAGGAACTTTGGTCGCTCTCGGCCAATAAGATCGTGCCTTGCAACCGGCGAACATCAGGGACTGTCCAACCGGGAGTAAGCTTTCTTGTGACGTCACACAACATCCCTCCACAACACAGGGAGTTTCGCAAAGCAGGCCTTTATTCCCAAACAGATCCTTTATTCCCAAATTACATCGTCTAGCAATTTAATACCTCCAATATATAATAAAAAAACAACAACAATAATAATAACAACATCAACAATAGCACATTTCTTATCATGAGAAGCTAGTATTTTAATACCTTAAATTGTTAACAACAGCTTCAATAATACTAATAATAAAATATGATTGTTTTGATAAAAAATATTATTATCAGAACCAGTACCGTTCATTAATCTCGGAGGAAATTGCTTACATTTTTTTAATTATATTATAAATAGTTATTATATTAAAATGTTATGACATTTTTATAATTTCTTCTTTTTCTTCATGCATTTGATTTAAAAAACACAATATCTTAATCAAAAGGTGATTGAGAGAGAGAGAGAGAGAGAGAGAGAGAGAGAGAGAGAGAGAGATGGTGGCCTAGTAGTTAGGGAGTTGGCCCTGTGATCAGAAGGTTGTGAACTCCCTATGATCAGAAGGTTGTGGGTTTGAACCCTAGGAATGTCAGTAGCATCACTGATGTACCCTTGAACAAAATACCCGTCCCCACACACTGCTCCCTGGATGCCTCTCATTTGGTGGTGGCCCCCTGCTTCATTTGGTGAATGGGTTAAATGTAGAGAAAGAATTTCACACTGTTCCCACTGTTCACATGTGGCTGTAAGGCCCGCTTTACTTTAAAACAAACCAGTGTTTGCTCTTGAGCACATGTTCCTCACATGACCTTTTCATGACATCATTAAAATATTTGTGTGGTCTTCTATGTTGTTTCTAAGGTATTTTGCTAAGTACACCACATGTTTGGGTGGTAGGAGCCCAGTGGGTAAAACACTTACCTGTGAACCTGATGACCACAAATTCGCAGGTCGAACCCCCCCCCCCCACACACACACCCACCCACCCACCCCATTGTGTTCTTAACCCTCAGTGTTAGTGATAAGTAGCTCTGGATAAGAGCCTCAGCCAAATGTTCCCTTTTACACGTTTTAGATGAAAGAAGTGTCTCTCTGGAATAATTTTCTTAGTTTTTCTTTGTTTTTTTTGTTTTTTACAGAAATCACACATACAAAAAAATCAAAAATAACCAAAAAACAGCATAAGACATAGAAGTCAATGTATTCTCACTTCAAGCAGGTTTGGAATGTAGAGCAACCTGCCCAAAACATGAGGCCATCCCTGTGAGTGCAGTCTGACAGCCCCTGACAGGCCTACAATACAGACCACAACAAACTATTAATGCTACTTCACATTGAAAAAAGCTGTTTGATGGTATTTAACATGGTGGTTTGTGGCCCAGGGCTGTTTAGATTGGGGTCAGTTTGACCTTGTTCAGTGTTTCATGTCTCTAAATAAGTAATTGTCATCATTTTTTGCTTCACATGGAATTATCCCTTTTTCCAATTGAAGGGGACACACTGTGTAACCAGAACATGATGATATTTTCCGTGTACTGTACACATTTTTAAAGGTTCTTTGGGGTCATTTTGACCACAGGCTGTTTTAGCTGTTTTGTAAAACATATAAGCAACAACAACATTTTTCACAGAGTTGGTTTGTATGTTTTGGATGCTATTGAGAGAATGGTAATATGATTTTATGATTCTTCCCTCTGCTTTAGGGCCACAACTAACCATAATCAACTGTACAAGTGTGAGATCCACTGAGTGATCACATGGAGGAAAACATATTTTCCATGAAACCTTTGATACCATCATATGTATGTTTAATTCAACAAACGAATAAAAAAAGAAACAAAATAAACAAAGAAACAAAATGGCGCAGTGGTTGGGGGTTTGAAGCTGGGTCCTGGTCTTGTGTGTTTGTATGTTCTCCTCATGGTGGCATAGGCTTCTTCTGGGGTCTTCAGTTTCTCCCACAGTCCAAAGACATGTGCGTCAGGTTAATTGGGTGTGTGCGCCCTACAGTGGGCTGGTGCCCCGCCCGGGGTGAGTCCCTGCCTCGCACCCGTAGACCCCGAGATAGGCACAGAGTACCCGTGACCCCAGTAAAGAATACAGAAAAAATTTTTTCAGGGGTTGAGGTCATGCATAAAGACACAAAGTACCCGACACATACACATTACTAGTCAATACTTTTGACACACACTGCGATTTTCTACTTTTGCATGTTAGTAGCTTAATATTTGCTGAAAGCCAAGTAGGTTTATTGTCATTTCAACCATATACACACACAATACAGAGAGAAACAAAACAACGTTCCTTCAGGACTATGGAGCAACACAAGAACAAAAAACAGAGACAACAAAAACTACACAAGTACAGGCAGGACAAAAGATGATGAAAGAAAAACACAGTAAAATAAAGCAACAGGAAACATCCCGTTTACTTGCTGTTGACAATAGCTACTGTACTGGTCTGAATGAACAGAAAAAACATGCAATATTCTTTGCTTACCAATAAATTTACAGTACATGATATGCACAAAACAATTGGAACGCATGACCATTACACCAGCAGGGACTTTAATAACACTGAATTCAAATCTATAGACTTTAATATGGAGTTGGTCCCTGATTGCAGATTCCACTCTTCTTGGAAGACTTTCCACAAGATTTTCGAGTTTCTGTGGGAATTTGTGTCCATTCATTCTGTAGTGCATTTATGCGATCAGTCACTGATGATGGAGAAGGCCTGGTTTAAAATTACCACACTGAACTCCAGCCATGTCTTTATGGAGCTGCTTTGTGCACTGAGGCACAGTCATGCTGGAAGAGAAAAGTTCTTCCTCAAACTGGGTCCACAAAGTTGAAAGCATGGCGTTGTCCAAAACGTCTCGGTCTGCTGAAGAGATTTTTGTATGTATGTAGTATGTTAATTTTCTGGCAAATCAAGACACTCTAAGGATTATGTATAAACACACACACACACACACACACACACGTATATGTATGTACACACACATATATATGTATGTACAAGCTCGAGTTTCCTGACACAGGTATAAATTTTAATTTTAAGAGGTTCAGTATGTTTTGGCACAAAAGATTTTATGTTTGGATGATTTACTTTGCACTCAATATAGACAATTTTAATTTTAGTTACTCAGACTGCATGCATGTTAGTAAGTGTGAAGATAAGCTGGTTTAGTGCAGAGTTAATAGGACTGTAATAAACTGTTGATAAACCACAGACCCAAACCCCAGACCCGAACCTCAGCCCCTAAACCCAGCCCCAAACCCAAATCTCAGACCTGTACCCAGGACCCGAACCCCAGACACGGACTCCAGACCCTGGTCCCTGAACCCCAAACCCAGACCCAACCCCAGACCACAGACTTGAACCCCATACCTGGCCCCAAGCTCCAGAACAAAGTCCTAGACACAGACCCTAGATCCGAAATCCAGACCGGACTTGTGGTACTGTGATAAACTGTTGATAGGGGAATCTGGTGCTGTGTGGCGGGGGGCTCTGCTCCTGGTGTCCCACTGCAGGTAAGCACGAGACCCGAACCCTAGACCCTGACTCACAGAGTGTATAGCTGCAGGCCCGGGCCTTGCCTGGCCTGCATCTATACAGCTGAGTCGAGACCCCAGACTCGAGCTGTGGGACTGTAATAACCTGTTGATAAGGGCGGTCTGGAGCTGTGTGACAGGCGGCTCCCTTCTGGGTGTCACGCTGCAGGCCAGACTCGAACGCCAGACCTGAGCCCCAGAATCGAACCCCGGACCCCAGACTTGAACCCCAGACCATAGACTTGAACCCCAGGGCCGGACCCTGAACCCTAGACTTGAACCCCGAACACCAGACCCGGACCCCAGACCCGAATCCCAACCCCGGGCGGAGCTCAGCGGGGCTGTAATCTCCGGTTTATCCGCTTTACTCTCTCTCTCTCCGGCGGCTTGGAGCTCCACCGCGGCCGGACCGCACTGTCATGGCGTCCTGAGCTGCTGAACACACCATGAACAGCACGTAAGTCCTTCTGGACCAGAACCTTCTCTTGCTCCAGGTTCCTCCACACCCAGAGAGAGTCCAGATCCTTGCTCGAGTTCTGGACATTTATCAGGAGAGGTTCTGGAACTTGTTTGGAGAGCTAAACTCAGAGGCTAGTTTTGCGTGAGCCCGAGGAGAGCCTAGCCGAGTAAATATGAGTCGTTTTCCGTGTTTATAGGAAGTTTTTCTGTCTGAAACTTGTTTACAACTTAATTTAAAGCTTTTATTTCTCCTCGGAGCAAAGTGCAAGCTCGTCTGACCCTGTGCTGCTTTACAGGTGTAAACAGGGGTTTGTTGTTGGGCTAGCTGAGCAGGACGAGCCCCTTTTCACTTTTTGGCCAAATTTTTAAACTAACCCTGGTCAGAAGCAAGCGTAGATGTGTTTTAGGGTCTGTCTGATCTCCTGAAACTCCATAGGGAAATATTACAGCAGTCAGTCCGGATGAAACTCGGTTTAAACCACTTTTGCCTTGTAATAAAGTCGTTGTAGCCCATGGCTGTTTTAGCTCCTGGCTGTTTTAACTCCTGCTTTAGGGTCTAATTTCATTTCTGTCCCCCTGAAGTTGGCTAAAAGTAGTACAGACTCAGTAAAAAGCCTCTGGAGAGCATTTCTGAAACATTCCCCAAAGGATTTAGTTTGTTTTTGTGTTATAAAGATGGCACTGACAACATGTAAACATTAGGCCAGTTAAAACTTTGTTGACCTCTTTCTGTAAGTAAAGGAGTACTGATGAGTAGTCTTTGGAAATATTAGACATTAAGTAGCATTTTATGCAATAATGCCCATCCACAGGAAACAATGGCCCTCCACAGAAAATAAACTATTAAGATTTTTCTAGTAGTGTACTGATACAGTCGACTCATAATTTTGATAAATATAAGTCTTTCTAGGGGTGTATCAATACAGTCGAGTGTTTGGTTTGACAAATGATTCAGGGTTAGCAGCTGAATACACTCACGATAATGTTCAACAAAGGTACTGAATACAAACTCACTGTTATTTATTCCTTCTTAAGCATGTGCATTTGCAACAAAAGGCTGTTTTTCAAACCATTTCTGTTTTCTTGCAAGTTTCTTCCCGTTCTACAGACTAGGAGTGTAACAGTCCTCTCAGTCCATGAATCGATTGTGTTCACTATTCTCACCATATTTATGCACTCAGGATAATGTTCCAGCAAGAACCTTTTCTTGAAGTCTTTCCCATTCTACAGACTCTGAAAGTGTAACAATACAACTCAGTCCATGATTCAGGTCGATCCATGATATACACAATTTACTAATGAAACTAGAACTGGAGGCGTGTGGTTTGATGTATGACTTTAATGTTCTGGACTAGGTTGTTGATTAGCACTGGTTTAAGCGGTTTAATGCTATAAAGAGTGCAGTTACTTCAAATATCAAAATTAATTGAATGTTCATTGCCTACAAAGCTTTCCTCCCACATTTCTGCATTGTGATATCACAATATTTTGATGTATTATTACAGCCATAGTCCTTCCTATGCTTAAATGAGCTCCATGGTGACAGTGTTCAGTAAAAAGTCTCTGGTCGCCTTACATTGTAGATTCAACCTTTAATATTCACACTTCAGTGAGTGGTAAATTGCTCTATAATGAATCAATATCTAGAGTTTTTTTTTCTATTTACACTGTGGAATTCATCCACCAGCTTGTTTCAAATATTCCATTTTAGTTCACACCTAAACTTAAAATCTCAAACGATTCAATCATGTCATTGTAAAGATGTGTTTCTCTTAATCATTTGTGTTACTGTCATGCTTTCATTAACCAACATGATTGTTGCATTTGTTTGTGGTTTAGGGTTCCGTGAATTGAACATGGAAGTGGAATATACCAGCCCTGGCAGCTGTCTTGAAGATGCTGGCCAAGCTACTGAAAATTACAGGGGCAACTGGCAAAGACGCCTACGACTCAGGAAATCCTCAGCTTTATCTCTCCCTGTGAAAAGTACGACTGACGAGGAGAAGGTTGTTGCCGAACCTCCCAAGGAGCCGCCCCAGACTGAAGCCCAGAATCACCAAGCCGTCCACAGCTCTAGCGGCAAGCTCACATTCACCTGCTCAGATTGCAAGGACAACACAGCGTTTAGTCCACAGGGTTTGTTAAATCATTTCACCGTCTTTCATGGAGGAAAAGGAGACCCACCGGCTTTCTCTTGTGACATGTGCAGTTTTGCTACACCTGAGCTCACTGTCCTCCAGCAACATCGTATGAAGCACAAACAGTGGAGGCTCGCGTGTGAGATTTGTAACGACAATGTTTTACAAACTTTATCCCAACTCAGAAAGCATTGCAAAACTCAGCACAGCCTGAATGGAGAGTATTACTGTGAAAAGTGCACATTTTCCACGAAGGAGTTGAAGGTTTTTGTGCACCACTCTTGTTCAACCAGCACTGAGTCTCTGATAGACAGCATTGAAACATCAGACATTAAACCCACGAATGGTGAATCGAACACCTTTCGTCTGGCTGCAGGTGATGAGGCGCCACAGAAAGAGGAGCTCCTGAAGCACATGCCAACAGGTGGCTATCAGGGGTGGAGAAGAAAGAAGTGGTGGAAAAAGAAAGAGGTTTCTCCGAAACATCACGACATCAACACGCCGGAAATGAAAGTGCTTTTCCCAAAACCAGAAACTCAGTGGACATCTTCAGAATTTCTGCCTTTCAAGGCCGGAGGTTTGCTAGATGAAAACGGTGTACTTTTAAACGCAGCCAGGACCTTAGAAGAGACCCAGCAGTTTCTGGAAAGGACAGTAAACAGTGGGAAGAAATGGCCAATGACACTAAAAGATGAACCACAGCTCACATCTCAGTCTTGTGCTGGGTCTTTACCATTACAGTCCAAAGGAAAGCAGCACAGCACAGCAGTCCCTGGACGCAGAAATTCTGGACAGAATCAACTCTCTGGCTTAATAGAAAAGAACAACATTTCTGTCCCTCCTGATTGCACTACAAAGCTGGTTGGTTTCAAGATGGTGGATGGAAAAAAGCATCTTGTTCTTAAAGTCATACCATCAGCAAAGCAATCAGAGGTTTCTCCAGAAAAAGAAGAAGTGTCCTCAGGTTTAAATTCAACTGAATGCACCAGTACAGAATCAGGATCTCAGAATGAGAGACTCAGTGATCAGACATGTCCTGAACTGAGCAACAAGACCACTAAAAATTCCATGTTTTCCGTTTGCGATGCTACCTCAAGTTCTGGCCAGCCAGAGAAACAGTGTGAACAGCAGCTTGAAGATCCAACAGAAGATGCTCCTCAGGTAGATAACACTGAAAATGACTGTAATGATCAAAGTGCATTCACTGAAATGTCTGGTGCACAAGTTGTCTCAGGTTCTAATGTAGCAAACATTGAAAAACAGTCTCCTGATGTGTCTTCTGACTCGAACAACATGCAGCAGCTCCATGAAGTTGATGCAGATATGTCAGTGGAGGAAAGTTCTCTCGGAGACGTGGATGTCCAGCTTCAGAACGGAGGTCACACAGATGATTTGCTAGAAAACTGTCCTGAGTTTACTACACGCCAAAATGCTTCAGGTTGTAATGGAGATTTGGCTTACAGTATTCCGTCCAATGTGTGCCGTTTGGAAGAGGGTTTGAAGTCCCAGCTCTCGAACTCGTCTGAGGAAGAGAGAAGATCTGAGGTGGACTTGAAAGACATGGATAAGAAGTCGGAGAAAGATGCCCCTGGAGTGCAATCACCTGTTCTTCCCTTGAACAAGCAGAACAAGGACAAGATGCCGTCCAGTGCAGTTTCATGCTCTCCCACAAACGGGGAGAAGGAAGCCATATTTGAGCTGAATATTACAAATCCAACCTTTGTATCTTTGCACAAACATACTACTGAGGCTCTGTTCAATTCCCCAAGTGAAAATGGTGGCCTGTTATTCCAAGACAGTTGTGATGAGTACACAAACAGAGTGGACCCCAGAGACGCTCCCCTCCCATTAGAGCGGAGCTGTACATCTGAAACTGTCGAGGATCCTAATTATTCAGCAATATTACCAGGCTCTTGCCATAATCCAGACCTGTACCAGACACTAGAAGAGCTCCCAGTCACAACAGTTAACCATTTGCTTGATGATCCTGAAGTTACATCCAGAGGTGAGCAATAGTTTCATCTTTATTACAAACGCTGCAGTTCTTGCTCAGACCTTTCATTTTTCAAGCTCCTGCACAATTGTCTTAACCTTAACCTTAAGGCTTGAATTCATGTGAACTCACATTTCAGGTTCTTTTCTGCATTACTATTTCAATTTGAATAGTGAATCATATTGAAAGTAATCGTTTCAAAAAGAGAAGTGCAACAAGATGCAGAACCAAGTGAATATTAAGAAGACCATCCAGATGTTGCAAGGCTTTGGACATTTTAGAGAGTCTCTGCAGAATCCTTACAAAAACCTTAGAAAAAGTTGCTATGCAAGTTTTTCATGAAGACTTTTTTGTATATATTTGCAGGTATTACAAAGCTAGTGGATCTGCAGCCACCCAAAGCCATACCCGTAGCAACAGAAGTGTCCACAGAGGAGGACTCCACACAGTCTAATCTGTGCCTGCCACCAGCAAATGAGCCAGCTATGAAACGGAAAAGGCACAGAGAGCCAACCACAACCAAATCTCAGGAGCCAATCTCGAAATCCAGGAAGCAGCTGGTCCAAAGTTCTCCAGAAAATGACTCGCCAGCATCCATCCCTTACTGGGAGCCAGTTCCTCAAACAGTGGAAAGGACCCTAAGGCTCTTGCCTGTTTGTTCCTCGCAGCCTATAAAAGTTCCACGCCTAAACCAGCCTGTTATAGTTCTCAATCATCCAGACACTGATATTCCTGAAGTAGTCAACATTATGAGAGTCGTTAATAAGCATAAGGGGGCGGTGCAGAAGGTAGTCCTCTCTCAGGGAACCCTGAAAGCCCTTCAGGCGCTCAGCTGCGGCACGTTCCGTAAATCGCCCGGAGCCAACTGCCATCCTTCACACTACAGGAGAGCGTGGCCGCAAGGGACAGTCAAAGAGAGGTTCATCCTCAAACTAAAGCTGAAGAGGTTATTTGGTCATAAGTACAAGGTGACACCTTCAGCCTCTAAGATGAACGGCTACCACTCCACCTTCAGATGCTGGTTTTGCGGCCGCCTCTTTAGAAACCAGGAGGCGTGGGTAGGTCACGGTCAGAGACATCTAATGGAGGCCACTCGAGACTGGAACGAGCTTTTCAACAGCGAAGAGCAACGCAACAGCCCCATTCAGCCATACTGCCATTGAGCTTTTGTAGTGACGCTGCACAGGCATTGCCTGATGAAAGCCTTTGAGTGGGCAGCACTGGTGTCAGAGGGTTTTGAATAGACAGGCAGTCTGCATCACGGCCTGTTTGTGCAGATCTCAGGACTCACAAGACAGGTTGCCTAGTATGTCAGTCAGGATTTTGAGCTGCAACCTGCTATTTATCTGCTAGACACCCTCAGTAGTGTTGGCTTGATGAATCATCTCAGGGACAGTGGGCCAATTGAAACTGTTATTTATTTATTTATTTTCCTTTTACGCAATGCCTCGCTGTGAACAGCCCCATGCATTATTTGTATGAATAGGATGAAGAGATCCTTTTTTTTTTTTGTGTGATCCGACCAAATCTTGACACTGGTGTAGTGAAGCTGTAATAATGAGTGTTAAGGACAGACGTTGCTTTGCTGTTATTTGAATACCAAATAGAATTTCTTTCAGGACAATCTATTTTAATACTTTATAGTTTGACCAGCTTGAATTGTTTTCTTCCGGTTTAGGACTTGTTTTTGTTGAACCATTGAATGTTTTGCTCAAACTACCATAGAAAACCTGCAGATCATGGCATTTCTCATTCGTCTTTTTTGGTTACATCTTTATTTCTAGCATTAATGCACTGACAGAAGGGTCTTTCAGGTGCTTCCTGGTGTTAAGCAAGTATGCTTATTTTCTATTTTTTCCTCCTCTAGATAATACATTGCCATTTACATTCCTGTAGTTTGGAGTAGTTTTGTATTCGGCTGCACCAAGAATACCGTATATTTGCTGTTATTGATTGAGAAGTTTTTGAACTGAGAACCCTACCATTTTTTTAGCTTCAATCTTCAGGCTTATGTTTTGCTAAATAGACGGAAATGAAACCGTTGTTCAGTCTTAAAACTGTGATATTTTGAAACGAGGGCCCTCCGCAGTGGACTGTGTCAAGACACCGTTATATTTGTAGCACCCAGAGACGTTAGTACACCGAAGGTGTTCACTGTTATTTTTGGCCTGTGCTGTGGTGGTTTAGCTGCAGACCTTCCGGTTTCCTTATTCTCTACCTAAAATGATTTTATGTGGACCCGTTTTGCAAAGGCATTACGTTTCTCAAAGATCAAACTCATATTTTGCGGAGTACTAATCATAGAGGCGGAGCTATCTTTATTGATCGTTACATTGAGAACCTTTTTTAAAAAATGTGTGTATATATATATATATTTGCATTATTTATTTCAGACGAATAAGGCTAATAGAAATGAATGTCTCCTCATTTCTCATGTTTACCTAACCATGACTGTAATCATTTCAGTTTGCATTCCAATGGATTAGCCTCGGATCCAAGCCAGAAGTAATTGAAGAAATTTTTTTTCCTGCAAGCCTTTTTTTTTCTTTGACTCTGAAGATCAAAAGATTGTCTTTTTGTTGTTTTCTGAGATTAACACACTGGTGACAATGCTTGTAAAACATAAAGAACTGTGAATAATATTTCCTAATAATGTTCTCAAGTGCCTTCTCTCGAGCTTCGGACTGTTTGTAGACCTCATACTTGTGAAGAAATGTCTGATAAGAAGAAACCAGGAGACAGAAGGCTGTTTGATTGCTGCAGGACGTGTTTAGTAACCAGAAATGTAGAAAACAGGAATGTTCCATATGTACACTAGAAATACACTGGACAGTCTGAACTTTAATGTCATTACAAAAAATGGTTGTAATAAACTGTATCTCAGAGGTACTCTGCATCCTTCTAATGTTTGATGAGGTAAACGCAGGATATGTATTCACATAATACACACTAGTATGAGCCATTCATTCTCTAGCCAATGTAGACATGCCTTTTCTTTATAAATTTTTCGCAGGAAAGTGTTTCCCTGCTTGATCTGTGCTCATTTCCACAGTCCTTTACTGTCAGTTGGTTGGAGAGTTGCATGCCATCAGTCATGACCTCTCTTTCGTTGCTGTCATCAGCGTCGCTCAGTCATTCCAGGACGTCCTGGAGAAGTCTGCCAGTTTCGAATGGCTCTCACAGCTTCAGCACGTGCCTCAGCTTGGTGGAGTCTTTGCTGTTGCTTTGTGTGTCCACCAACACAAGAGCATTCTGCTGGTGGTTCTCTATCATCTTTGCAACACTGCTGAACCGCTGAAAGAGGAATTGAGAGATTTAGATATCAGTGAATAGTATCGTAAAGCTTTTGGGACTGGATGTGTAGCATAAAACTGAAAGTATTCCTTAATGCCTTTGATTTTTGATGTGGTTTATTTTTTGATCTACTGCGCTGTAAATCATAATTTATAAAGTTGCAATTTGGGAAATGACTGGAAACACTGCCTCACATTTTCTCAGTAAATTCTGAATGAATTATCAAGCCAAGTCTGCAAATTGATTGGAAGTAAACTGTTAGTTCTTAGGTAGTACACACTGTTCCTTTTTGACACTTATAAGCCAAATTTTTGTTCTGTGCGCAGTGGGATCGGGTCCAGCGCCTCACACGACGCTGGTTAGGGATAATCAGCTTAGGAAATAATATTTCTACATAATATTTGCTGTTTTGTTGCAGCCACCCATTATCTGAACCGTTTATTCTTACGGTTTGTGGTGGGAGATACCCTGGATGGGTTGCCTGTGCTTCTCAGTTATGGTTTATTATTTACAGAATATAGACTTCTTTAAAAAATGTGTTGTCAAGAATTCCAGTTGATTCTTAAGTTATTTTGAGGACAGATCAGTGTAACTGGTACTCCATCTGCAAATGTTTATTTGGACTGAATATAAATTGGACGAAATCATTATTGAAACCAGGGGGGTCATTCAGGGTCTAATCTACAACCTGTTAACACTGTGGCCCTCAGCAGCCCCTGTGTGCTTTGTGCCTTACCTCCTCTCCGTTCTTCTGCTTGCCGAGAGCATACTGCTTCATGGTGGGAATGTATCGCACTGGGATGTTGTACACCCGCCCTTTGTAGAACACCACCAGGGTGTATGGCTGCAGAGCGTCAACACCGGAGCTCTTTCTCACCAGGTAAGAGCCATCCTGATGGAGAAGACACCACACCAAGAATGAATGAAATGCCCTTTACAGCTTGCTGTGACTTTGTGCTATATATGCTGCAGGCCAGGAGTTTGGGCCCACATTACATTTTCAAAGAAGAAAACATTGGAAATACTTGTAACTGACTGATGTTCAGTATTTTATAGTCTGCACATTTAACCACGGAGGTTTAAGAGCCTTATCAGGTCTGTGTACTGCACAGAATGATCTTTTGGGCTCGAGATGGACCAACAAGATCAAAATGAGAGTCAAGGAAATGTGACAGAACTGTTTGCTGCTTGAAAAGGTGCTGGGAGGGTTTGGACACAAGTTATTTCCAAAAAATTGTTGGAAAGGATGCAGTGAATCTGTGCTGCTGTGGGCATCAATTTCATTGCACTTGCAGCGTACATTGTAACACATTACACTTCAGTTATAATTGTTTTTCTAATGGTGTCTTGTAATACAATTTTGAAAGAGCAGCATATGGCCTGTAGTGAACATATAGGGCATCTTTAATCTACTAGAGGGGGTCCAGTTTTGGTCTTGGACGGCTGGAGTCCAGCACATGTTCTTTTCCTTCTCAGATGCATTAGAACTGGTAACTAACTTGAATTTAAGAGGGTTGGAGAAGGGAAATGACTAATCTGTATTAGACTCTGCCCTTCCAGAGCAGAGCTGAACATCCTGGTGTAATGAAGCAGTATAATGTGCTGGCTATTTCTGTCAGCAGGTCAGGGCAACTTGCCTTGGCTGTTCGGATCAGAGCATCTTCTGCCGCTCTGCGGTCGCAAGTGCTGGCATACCAGGGCTTCTTATGCACGCCGGCCTCCTACGAGTGGGGAACAGTCATGGACCAGTAAAGAGAGCATGCAGGTAAGGCAGATGAACAAATAACTATGATTGCGTATTATTTTTGATGGTCCCCTATGAATTTGCTGAAAGTTGCTGTAATTGTTCATAGAGCATTAAAATTATGGCTGGATTCAGGATTAGATTTAAGTTTTGGGTTTATGGTTGGGGTTAGACTTAGGGTTCTATTCAACAGAATCTTTTATATACATTGGATCTTTAGTTGCTGAAGACAAGCTGAGCCATCACAAAGCTTCGACAGTGGATCGTCTAAATGAAATGTTATCGTAACCATTTTTGCAATCAGGCAACATACACAGTGTTACATCTAGGCATATCTAGACATGACATATTGTACCCCAAGCAGGGAGGGGATGGTAAAAATAAAGGTTTCCTACTATGATGAAGGTGACCAAGATGGTCATGGATTTCTATTATTAGAGTATATTTAATATATAGGAATGATGCATTCAAAGCCTGCCATGATTATCTTTGGGTATTATACCATTATAACTAACATTCCCAACCTGGGCCTGAGGAACCATTCACTTTTCTCAGTGAATGTCTTACAGCGGTCTGTTAGAACATTGTAGATGTAATTAATTGAACACATTTAGTAGTATACAGCCTATCTAAGCAACATTCCAGCAGAAATGGTGAAGTATAGTACTGTGTGAAGCAACCACCTCTCATTTCTTCATATTTTGCTTTTAATCACCTTCTTAGTGCAAAATGTATTCTATGCCTGTGAAACTGTCTTTTCTTTGGCATACTGAGTAGAAAGAAATGTTTTACTGTGGCTGCAAAGTGCCTAAAGATACATGGAACCTAGATAAAGGAGCTCTACCCACTCAGCATTCAGCACCACCAGTATACTGATCACCGCCTGATCATCTGGAATCATCTGCTCCTGGTTCTTCAC
>JBBPDB010000146.1:4032669-4050776 GCA_037974465.1 Brachypetersius altus
AGTCATTAGTTACAGGGACAGTCTTACAGTCATTAGTTACAGAGACAGTCTTACAGTCATTAGTTACAGGGACAGTCCTACAGTCATTAGTTACAGGGACAGTCCTACAGTCATTAGTTACAGAGACAGTCTTACAGTCGTTAGTTACAGAGACAGTCATACAGCCGTTAGTTACAGGGACAGTCTTACAGTCATTAGTTACAGGGACAGTCTTACAGTCATTAGTCACAGGTACAGTCTTACAGTCATTAGTTACAAGGACAGTCTTACGGTTATTAGTTACAGAGACACTACCATTTTGCTGCTATTAAATATTCTTTAACTCATTAATTGTTGGCATTTAAGGGCATCACTTGGGGTCGTGGTAAATATGGACCCACACATGAGTGTCACAAATAGTTCTCAGCCTCTTTAACCGATGGAATAACTCTTGGCTGTTTGAAGAGCACGGTCTTCCATGGTCTTCCTTTGACTTCCTGACATTATAACAGAGTCTCCACCATCCATACGTTTCGCCTGAGAATCTGAGGACGATTCACTTTCTCTGGCCTTTGCTCTGCTCCTAAACCTTCTCTGTGAAGGTGAGGACTTAATTGAACCTGGTCTGGTGGTGGGGATGAAAGCCGGGCACGCTCGCAGCAATTAACTGAAATGTCAGGCGCTTCTAATTCAAGTTATTCTGTCTGTCTGTGGTGGAAAGGGCTTCCTCCATGGGTCATTGACTACCAATTTAAAATGGAAATTGACGTCCATTTATTCCAATTTTCAATATAGACCTCTAAAATGAGCCATGCCTTTTTAACCTGACCAGAGAGCAGAAGAGGGATTTGTGCCGCCTGCCCTCTTAAGAGTTTATCAGTCCTGGAGGTGAACTTTGTTCTGTTTGCTGTGTTTAGAATTTGTATCATTGTATAGAAAAACATCACAGTCGCTGTCACTGGACAGTATAATGGCCGAATGACTTTCCTCTGTTTGTGAGTAGAGAAGGAATAGAAAAACATTATCCATTACATGATCACGTTTGGTTCCTCTACAACAGGCTGAATATGTTTAAATTAGCAAAACTGAACAAAGGACCTTTAGAACATGGGAAATTCCATTTGTTAAGGAGAGGGTCTATTAGAGCATCCTCTGGGGTTCATTAAAGACGGCGTTTCTCTGGGAAAAAAAAAACCTCACCATGGAAAGCATGCATCATTAAATATGGAAATCCCAAATTTTATTAGCAATTTGCTAGATCTGAGCTGACACCAATAAAATCAAAGGAAGATATCATTTATTAGGGCAGAGTTCATATTTGGTTAAATATGAAATGTAATTTTCTCCTCTTTTTTGATGAATTGCAGCTGCCGCGTTGCTCAAAGACCCGTGCTCTGTTTCAGTGGCAGGCCATTGTTTATGTCTTAAACTTTTAAACCATTCTCATTGCTCGCAATCGCTCAGGCCCAAATGAAATGGTAGTGATTTAAAACTATAAATTAATAAACACGTTTGAAAGTGCAAAGGAAAAAAAGCAAACCTCCTATTTTTCATTACTGGGTTTTAATATTTCATTCACCTCACTCACAGGCCTATTACTGCTCGGCCTCTCTCGCTCACGCTCTCTCTCTCACTCTCTCTCTCTCTCTCCCACACTCTGTCTCTCTCTCACTCTCTCTTTCTCTCTCACACTCTGTCTCTCTCTCTCACACTCTCTCTCTCACTCTCTGTCTCTCACTCTCTCTCTCACACTCTTTCTCTCTCTCTCTCACTCTCTCTTTCTTACTCTGTCTGTCTCTTTCTCACTCTCTATCTCTCTTTCTCTCTCTCTCTCTCTCTCTTTCTGTGTGAGAGATTGAGATAGAGATCATTATAGTCTATTATATTCTAAGCCAGTGTAGTCAGTTTTTGTCCGATACTCCTTTTAAAAGAGAAAAGTTGTAGATTCAATTTGCAATTTGAAGGACAAACACCATCAGAAAGTATCTTAGTACAGAAGTGGGACACCTGAGCTGCCAGAGTGGCTTCGGCAAGCCTCGCTACGTCTCTGGAGCTGGGCTGGAAAGACTAATCGCCATTCTTTTAAAAGACGTTCCCTCAGGTGGAGTTTTGATGATGCTGGTGGAGACCATTTTTTAACACATCAGTCCAGAGACTCTCATACGTTTTAAGCTGGGTCAGGATTCTGTGACTGCGAAGACACATCAAATACTCAGTCACCCACCATGTGCTGTGACGGGTGGGGGTCTTGGGGTGTCATCAAAGATAGTGATCAGTCATAACTTCATATTGATTTACAAATTCACAGAGACCCAAAAGGTTGAAAATAGACCCAGGTCCCATAACAACCCAATCCGATCCGACCCGAATGTCATTCACATCCATGCGTCTCCGGCCAGACCGGCACTAGTGGTGTGGTGTCCACTCTTTAAATGAGTAGTTGTGTCCTAGTGGGTAGGATACTTGCCTTTGGACCAAGAGGTCATGGGTTCTAATCCTACTTTCAGCACCACCCCTGGGGTCCTGAGTGAGCCCCATGGTTTACTCTCATACTGCATTCTGGACTCTAGATTAGCACCTGCACTTTGCTGGAACCCTGTTTACTGCCAGTAGAGGCTCCCTAATATCCTTACTGTTATAGTTCTACACTCACTGTGGTTTTTCTATGGTGCTAACTGTCCTGTGCGATAAGAATAAGATTCCAGTGCACCATCATATACTCATGTGTAATAATGTAGATATTTATGGTGCAATCTTTTCATTCTGTAGTCTAGGATTCACAGCCCACTCACATTGCTGTTACACCACTATAAAGTCTATTTATTGTCTATTTATTGTAGTGTTCTGTCATCCCTGGAACTCTGTTCAGTGCTGTAACTGTCTCCTGTGCAGTGATCAGACCTGTAGTGTCACTCAAATGTCCACATTAGTTTTCTATTAATTGTTTCTCTGTTTCTCTGTTATAACCTGCACTCTGTTGAAGGTTGTGTGTTGCTGTGTGTTGCTCTGAGGTCCATGGAGAAACATCTCATCTCACTCTGTACGTGTTCACAGCTGCTGAGCACAATAAAGTAACCCTGAACCCTGTGGGTGGGGAACGGAAGTCGCTTTGGATAAAAGCGTCTGATAAATGCCGTAAATGAGACTAACCTTTTGTACGACTCTGGAGAAGCGTGATGTCTCAGTAAGTGATTCATTCGTTTTCTCTGAACTGTAACAGCTTATCTTTCATAAAGCATAGCTCTGGATCTTTGGGTTTGAGCCTGAGTTGGGGTGACTGGGTTGTACACAAATCATTACTACGGGTCTTTGGGTTTTCAAGATTCAAGATTTTGTTTATTGTCAAGACAACAATATGGTGCATATGCTGACTCTCCATGGTGCAGTTTACAGAATATCAAAGCACCAAAATACAAAATACAATTACAGGGCAAGACATATACACACAAATATAAACCTAACTAAGTTTTTAAAACCGGACAATACAAGTACGAGTGTATAATTAAAGTGAGATTTAATACCAGGTTCTGGTGGGAAACTTGTACAGTTGTAGCATGTGTTTGGCCTGAGGTCGAACTTTAGTTCTTCTCTGTATTTTTGTTCTCATTGACTTGTTAAATACCCAAGTACTGTTCTAATTCAAATTCCTCATCCAGTTATGTAAAGATCAAATAAAAGGAAATGTCTGGAGGCGACTCGCGTGGACTTTGGTTTTCAGGTTTACCAGAATGCATGAAAACAAAGTAGAACAACTTAACTGAAAAACCCCATTTACACCTGGTCGGGTCTTGTGTCTCGTTTCTAAACTGCAACCTGATAAGACTGCAGCCACATGCATTTACACTTGGTAGCCAAGAGAGACTGAAAAATTTCTCTGTTCTATTTCAAATAAAGTGTTTTTAAGAAGAGGATTTTTATGTTTATAATTATTCTCCTGTCTTATTGGAGTCTATGCAATGTTAAAATAGAGCAAGATTGCCAAAAAACAGCAACGTAAACGTGAAACTGAACTGCTGTTTTATTTGAAGGAAGCAGCTCATCCAGTGTGGGTTCCAGAATTAAAGTGAAGGTCTCTCTGGTTTCCTCAGTGACGGCGGTGTGAGGGATTTTGGTTGTCGAATGTGTCTTGGAGAGACTGATGCGTTTCCGTTGGTTAATAAAGTGTCTGGGATGTGTTGTAGACCTCCTGTCGTGCTGAGAGTGATCAGATATATATAGAAATAGTCCTGAAGTGACCAGGTGTATGTGAGGTCTAAGTTTTGTATTAGGACTGTTGCTTTGTCGCCAAATTTCAAATAGGGGTTGATTAGGGGCAGCTTAGGGGTCTAGTGGTTAGGGTTTTGCCCCTGAAGCCAGAGGGTTACGGGTTTGAATCCCAGCACTAGGTGGTGGCAGCCCCCTGCTTCAGTTGGTGAATGGGTTAAAAGGAGAGAAGGAATTTCACACTGTGTGCTGTGGTGTGTTCACACATGGCTATAAGGGGCCACTTTACTGTAGTTTATTCATTGGTGCAGCGCACTAAATCTTACACACAGCAGTGTTACGGTGTGCTATTGTAAGTGTGACACTTATTCTGTTACAATAATGCTCTTGTTGCACTCTTTATTCATTTAAACACAAATGCAGGTTTAATGTAAATAACCAATAAGTGAATATAAGGCTTTATAAAACGAAGACAGGCCGTTGCTCCACAATTGGTCCCAAAAAACCCTTTTTACGCCGTGATTGGTGTATTATTAAAACACCATTGGTGTATTATTACAACCTCCGCTGTTTAACGAATAGTGGAGGTTGTAACGTTTCGAATGAGCCCTCTCGCCCGAAAACTGCTCCCAGATCAGTCAAGCAACGCAGACAGAGAGGCGTTCCGCGGCGCTCAGGTGGAAAAATATGTTTTTTGTTTTTATGACGAAACAAAGCGAGTTGTTTTGGAGTCGTTTTATCGTGTTTTGAGTTGTCATAAGTTGGCGAGACCCGTGGCTGTGGGTTTCAGTGTCAGGAGAAAAATTCCTCTGATAGGGATGATAAATCACGGCTGAATTTAAAGCATAACATAAAACCCGGTATTCATCCTGTGTTGCTATTTAAAAATAAGTTTAGATATTTTGCTTCTCTCGCACATGCAACCTCAGAGTCTTTGCTTTTCAATTGAGTCCAACTGTAAACAATATCAACTCTGTATGACGGAATTGTGATGTTTTAAAGTTGGGACTGTAAATTCCAAGATGGCCACCAAAATAGGGGTGAAAGCTAACAGTGGGCAGCATGCTGTGATGGACAGGAGGGCCTTAATGCTGAAAAGGTTGAGAACCATTGGTCTAGTGTTTAGGGAGTTCTAAACTCTGTGATCAGAAAGTTGTTGGTTTGAATCCCAAGTCTGCTTGTGGCACCACTGAGGTACCCTTGAGCAAAGTATTGTCCCCACACTCGGCTCCCCGGGCGCTGTGTTCCTGGCTGCCCTCTGTTTCACTTGGGTTTAAATGCAGAGGAAGAATTTTGTGCTGTTCACATTGTGCTGTAGCGAGTTCACATATAACAGAATGGTAACCTTCACTTCAGTTTTCACTTCTAATGAAGGTAAGTGTGAAAATGCTGTGTCCTGGAGTCAAGATGCGAGTCGACTTGAACACATCCAGTATCTTCAGGAGCATCACAGGCCCTGAAAATGTCCCTCTAAGCACAGTTTCCACTGTTATTTATTGATCTTTCTTATAAATGCAAATGTCACTTCAGTCATTGTCCCTGCAGAAGCACTAAGCACCTAAGAAGTCTTTGAAAAGCAGCTCATTATTGGAGTTTCAGTCACAAACTCTTTTCTTCTTGCACTATATTAGTCTAAAATTGAGGTCGACTGGACCTGCGAACCATTTTACACACTCCACAGAACAAGGTCATGGAAGCATGTTCAAAAGATGCCAGCAAATCGAACCAAAGCCCCGTTACTGTGCACCTCTATCGTTCTCTTTCTGTGTGTGTTACACAGGAGAACATGGTGAAGGTCGACCCATAAATACACATATTGACACATTTTTAGCTGTGGCGTTATTAGTAATACTACAATTAAAATAAATAAAGTTGAAATAAATAAAATGTTTTACGTTTTATTTTTTCTGCTTTATTTCTTACTGTAGTAGCTATGGTTTAATGGGGGTAAACTTTGGTACTTTACTCAGTGTGAGCCATTTTCTTAAAGAGTAAGCTCCTGTTGGTTTACGTTGATCTGCAAAACTGCTAAAAAAACCCAATAAACTCCTTGCAAAACACATTTAATTCTGAAAGAAATAATCTGATTTGAACATAGCTATTAGCTAGACTATAGTGATGGCCAGGGCAAGTTAGTCTTGTCAATATCATAGTGATGTTTAATTTTACATCAACCAGTATACAGAGTGAAGGAACTGTACACATTCACAAAGTTCACACAGTGCAATAGACCTAAGACATTGTGCAACATATAGTGCAAATAAAAAGGTATACATAAGAGTTAGGTTTAATGTGTGCTCAGTGTGTAGACATATCTGTTGCAATGTGCAAGCAGTATAAACTGTATAGAGTATAGACAGTATAACCAGTATACACAGTGTAACCAGTATAGAGTACTGGTTACACGTCTATACTGGTTATACTGTCTATACTGTCTATACTGGTTACACTGTCTATACTGGTTATACTGTCTATACTGTCTATACTGTCTATACTGTCTATACTGGTTACACTGTCTATACTGGTTATACTGGTTATACTGTCTATACTCTCTATACTGGTTACACTGTTTATACTGTCTACACAGCACAGTATAGACAGTATAGACAGTGTAACCAGTATAGACAGTGTAACCAGTATAACCAGTATAGACAGTGTAACTAGTATAGACAGTGTAACCAGTATAACCAGTATAGACAGTGTAACCAGTATAACCAGTATAACCAGTATAGACAGTGTAACCAGTATAGACAGTATAGACAGTATAACCAGTATAGACAGTGTAACCAGTATAACCCGTATAGACAATATAACCAGTATAGTTTTAAACACACAACAGGAGGTTTAAAAGTAGCCAATCCAAGAGCGCTATTTATTTCTCCTTGCTGCTGATTTGCTGCTGCCCTGTGTTACCTTTACATTTTCTTTAAGGGTAAAGTATAATTCTGAGTTTAAAATGAAATTGAAGTGTTTTTGGGGGGATATTTAGAGTTTATAGTATAAAAATATGCATTTCTAGGCTATTTTTTCTTACCTCATCACAAATTAGGGGTCTGCTGTACCGCTGGTCACCAAAGACTCGGCTGTAATTCCCATATTGATGTGAAGCCGCCCCTCCGTCCTCTCTCCGAAAGAGAGGTGGAGGAATAAGATGGCGCGTAGAGGAGAGATGTGTTGATTGGTACTTGTTAAAGTATGATGTATGACTCTCTGGGAGAGTACAGCTATCTGGAAGTTATTACACAGCTCTCTCTCTTATTCCGGCACCAAAGCGATCCCTACATTACATTTTAAAGGAGAATGTCCAGTCCTTTAATATCTGAATATAAATGGAGTGGTTATTCTAGAATGAGCATATGATTTATTACATATACTTCGTCAAATTAAGTATAGTTGGAGGTCGGGAGTTGGACCGGGCCCCTGAAGTTTCGCAGTGTGGCTCAATTCACACCGTGTTCGCCGCTGTAGTGTGTCACTGAGTGATAAATGTGCTTGTAGAGGTGGATATGGGAGATGGGTTATGCTCCTTGAGCCAATGCGATTGAGGGTAGCAGCTCTTATAGAGGCTCTATTCATGTGACTTGAAAGAGCAGTAGTCTGAAAGTCTACATGTCAAAGACATAATAAGACCGGGGCAGAGACAGGACTGTAAGACGGCTGAGACACGAAGCTTGCGTCTCAGATTGAGCCCCAGTTCTGCACGAAATTTGCACAATCTACAAAGTAAAAGTCTGTGAAACATAAACGTTAACTTTACTGGAGCGCTGTCACAGGATACACCCGTGAATCTGCATTTTTTGAAAATATCTTGGGCATGTTAAGGTATTCTAAACACAAGTTCAAATAAGAGACTCCTGCATTTTTATATCCGCGTCTCTCTGAGTGTGAACCCATTCCAGTCCAGTGTCTGTTAAATTCCTACACAAACCCCTCATTCTGCTTTATGAGGGACTGATGAGTGATCAGCTGAATCACATCTTATTTAATGAGGAAAAGTATAAAACACTGCTGTAATCGACATTCTCCTCTCACACTGAGACCAGTTGGACGGTGAAACACTACTAGAAGTTCCTCAAAGCTCATTATTGCCATTTTGTTTAAGAGAGAACCAGAGATTCGTTTTCTTTGAATTATTTAGGTTTTGTAAACGCTGCATCATTTCTCTTATTCTGAGGTTTTCCTTTAAAACGATGCTTTAAAGAACAATATTTTTATTTGGAAATGAGAAATCTTGTCAGCAGTTTTTAAAAACGAAGGCAAAGTTGTTTAGTTTAATACTTGCAGCTGGAAAAGATCAAACTGAACATTTTGGGGCAGCTGGTAGCCTAGTGGTTAAGGCATTTGCCCTGCGATCAGAAAGTCCAGGTTCGATTCCCAAGACTGCTAGGCACAGCTGAGGTACCCTGAGCAAGGTACCATCCCCACACACTGCTCCCCGGCGCTGTGTTCCTGGCTGCTCCCTGCTTCACTTGGTGTATGGGTTAAATGCAGAGGTTGAATTTCATGCTGTTCACACTGTGTGCAGTGGTGTGTTCACGTATGACTGAATGATCACTTTCAGTCTTAAAAAAAACCTCAAATGTTCCTCTTTCATGTTTTAATGTAGTTAAATTACTCTCACCATTCACACATTCTGCCTGGACCTCACTGATTAGAACTTAATCTCTCAACTTCTGCTTTGGTCATATTACACATCACATACAGAATATCTAGGTTATTGCCTTTTACTGATTTCGTGAAGGCTAAATTGCTGTTTATAATCTCTTTATATTGTTTAAATCCCCACTGGGATCAAATTGCCTTATGCTAGAATAACTGCTGACATACAGTAGTGAAATCTGATAAAGGTATTGATATAATCTAATAATAGCATAGAAATTGAGTGTAAATCTCAAGAAAATGATTGAAATTGGTCATTAATGCATTTTGGAACTAAGCCCATCAACCCTTTAAGTAGACGCAGTGGTGCTGGTTTCGTTTCAACTGTATGAAAGAATCTCTGCTTATACCACCGGCTCCATCAAATAATAGGTGTAGTGCTCTAATTATTAGTTTTAAGGATATATGTAGAATATGTCAAATATGTATTTTAATATGCAAAGCATTCTTACCTACAACTTAGCATTATTATTATTTTTTAAAACTTAGAACTGTCAACCCTGACACCTGGCAACCCTAGTTAGACAAATGTAGATGTTATGCAGACCCAAAAGTACACCATTAGATGAACATACTTTTATGCTTCATTTGGTAAGTAAATAAAAGCAAATAAAACTGCTAGACATACTAAACCAACAACTATTTCTAACAAAATGGACGACATTAATCATAATTCAATTCAGTTTTATTTATATAGCGCTTTTTACAAGCAATGTTGTCACAAAGCGCTTATACAGAGTCAAGGTTCGAGCCTTTGTGAGCAAGCCAAGGGCGACAGAGGCGAGGTAAACTCCCTAAAGTTGTAGGAAAAACCTCGGGAGGAACCAAGACTCAAAAGGGGAAACCGTCCTCCTCTTATTCATACAGGGCAGAGAGACCGTCTGCAGTAAGTAGCAAGTTAACAGTTTCACTGACAGTCTATTTAATTTACCTGCATTTGGACTACATTTCCCATATCCATACCCAGATTTGGGGAGGTTGGGGTGGTTTGGAGCCTATCCCAGTGGTTAAAGGACAAAAAGCAGTAAAACACACTCACACCTGGGGCAAATTCCAATTCACCTGACATGCTTGCCTTGGACTGTGGGAGGAAACCAGAGAACCCAGGAGAAACTTAAACAGATACAGGGAGAACATGCAGACTCTGCACAGAAAGGGCTCTCCGCCCCAGCCCCTGTTTGGGAACCGAACAGCGGACCCCCACATTGATTTGATGGAAAATAATCCCAAACCAAAAGCCATCACTGATAAAGCCATGGTTTTTAAAGTGATATGTAACAACCAAGAGCATTTACAACACACTGTTAATCTTTAAAAAGTGAGTGGCACCAATCAGTGCTGAAAGCGCAAGAAATTGTAAATTGCCATCATTCAGCAAAAAACTGCAAAACAATGGAAGCTGTGGCACGTAGAACCAAAATATTGTAAAAATAACCGCCTAATAATAACTGCTACTGACGTTTAAAAATGGCATCAGATGCAGATGCCTGTAAAAAACAGAAATGGCCAAATTTCTTTTAATTGAGGTCTTAGAAACAAAAGGAAAATAAAGATCCATTCAGGGTTCAGGGTGGTTTAGCGCGTGGAAAACCCTCGGGGGAGGGGGGGGGGGGGTGCAAGAGAGCAGCAAACATCGAGCGTGTAGAAGAACAAACACTGGTTTTGAACTGATTTGCGCTGGTTATGTTTGTTGAATTCTTATGTTTTAAAAGCAAAGTCTGGAGTAAATTATTGGCAGGAACAACTCATTCACATTGATGAGGACCTGTCACTCCTCCTCCCCCCAAATACATGACCATCAAGCTCACTGCATCACCTTCCTCAGTGTTGAGTAAAGTCTGAGGAGAACAGAAACAACATTGAAGAACTAGTTACCAGAAATTCCCTCTAGGGTCTACCTACCAGAAACCAGTGGCCGTCGATCTTCATTCTCTGTATAGTCAGAGCACATTCCCACAACTTGTTCTGTGAGAGACAAACAACATATTACACTTCTGGAAGATGAAATGCCTCCTAGCCTTCATCTCTGAACACGAGTCCTATTAAAGGTGTACCAGCCAATCCTCTGCCTACCACATCTTTAGTGTATGGTTTATTACCAAAGACAATCATTTCAGCTCCCTTAGAAGAACAAGACACTTCCCGTTCACACGCTTACAATAGCAGCCACAGGGCACATCTCAGAGTTCTTTTCGAACTATGTGGAAATTATTACCTGCGCTGATTGAAAGTAGTGACAGGAATTAGGATTAAAAACACTGGGGCATCCCTTAAAGCCCACAGTGGTTCCAGTGTTGACGTCCTGAAGAGCTGTTCTCCCCACTTACCTGAGAAAGGTAGCTGGCCACCTGTGCTGGAGTCCACTCCTCAAACTGCTCCCTGCTTGGAAGACTCATGTTGAATTCAGATGCTGCAGAGAGAGACAGGAACTGCTAGACTAGGGTGTTGATTGTAAGTATGCCTCAACCAAGCTTGACATAATGTGGGAAGTGTGGGAAGTTCCTCTTGCCTCAATGATTGGTTCTCTCTCTCTCTATCTCTCTCTCTCTTTCTCTCTCTCTCTCTCTGTCTCTCTTTTTATACACTGTGGTTTCCAGCATTGGTTCAGAAGACCTGGTTTACACAATTCGCAGTTTTCCCGAACATGAAGAAAGAATAAGTTGACTGGAAGCATCATGCACTGGACGACCATCACAAACATCTTCAAGAATAACACGTGGTTGGGCTGCACAACTAGAAGGCCTCTGCTAAGCATATTTCACATCTCCTGTGTGTGTTGGCAGAACATCGTCCTTTTAAAGTCGGAATGAGAAAAGGAAATGAAGCCCAGCACGATCAGGTGTGCTCCTTTTAAAACATTCATTTCGTGCTTAGATGCAGAACGAAATGACTCACGTACGGCTAAAATAGGCTTCTAAGCATGTCTATAAATGTGCTCTCACTTCTTTCATTTCTGACCACAGGACATGACATGGTGATGGGGTTGAACAGAGCAGTGCAATGTGGGTTATTAGCCTTCCAAAGAAGGTTGTAGTATAGTCTCAAAAAAAGAAAATTAGCCAAGTAAAGTGAGGTAGATAAGTCTGAAAATGGACTTTCTAATACATTTTCTCATCCAGTGGTTAAAGCAGGAGCTGAGAACATCCACAGCTAGTGGCCATCTGTGAGGTTTGGTGGAGGAGGAATAATAGTCATTTTATACTTATTTTTCAGTGTTTGGGCCCGAAGCCTTCATTCTAGTGAAGGGTAATGTTAATGTTATGCAACACAAAGACATTTTGGACATTTTTTTACTACTTTGTGGTAATAGTTTAATTTGGCTGTCAATCTAGGCATTTGTATAAAAGAAAATAAATATATATATATATAGCACTGTATTGCTGGTACATACACATGCATACACACACACACACACACACACACACACACACACCCACACACACTTCAGTACTAGGGTAATTGCAGATATTACGGATATTAATCAATAAAGTACCTGTGTTATAGTAAACAAATATTGTAATAAATAAAAGAAATGAACTATGTAGGGCATTCTGTATCAAATACTTTTGTTTATTTCTGCCACAAAAAAGAAAGCTTAATGCAGGCTGAGGTGTTTGTGAGAAGGAGATATTTATCCTGTGCTGCAGGTGTACATGGTTAGGCCATTTGTCAGCCGGGCTGAATTTTATTTTGAATGAAAGCCAACCCGAGCGCACAGATGAAGGATTGGGAGGAAGTGGGCAAACAATTGCACAAAAGCAACAGCGTGGCACCAGTTAACCTCACAGTATTAAACTAATGAGTCCTAGCATCATTGTTTAAAGCACACACACACACACACACACACACACACACACACACACACACACTTACATAGTGACGTCCTCTGGTCAGTAGTTCTCTTTAGTTGAAGTAGAGTGAAAGTGGTTTTCTACAGAAGTGTGTACAGGTTTGCGTGTGTGTGTGTGTGTGTGTGTGTGTGTGTGTGTGTGTGTGTGTGTGTGTGTGTGTGGAGTTCTTACACAACACCACCAAGATCTTCCCATGGTCTTTGTTACTTCCGACGACTGTTCATCAGATGATGTTTTGCAGTATTTCTGCTCTACTGCCCCTCCTCCTATATATCATTAGATCTCATTAGTTGGGCCTGATGGCGTTCATAGAAAATGAATTGTGAATTGATATGTTTTGAATTTACAGAAATGTTATTGTTGTATGTTTAGTCTTTGGAAAAATGTGAGAATTGAATATGAATTGAATCTAAATCTAATTACTGAAAGAGGAGCTAATTATAGATCTGTCCAACCCTCCATCTTTCTATGTAACTTCATCCAACCCCCCCAGACAAAAAGTCAAATGCTGCAAATAGAGGCCAAACAATGAATGTAGCTACAAAAAAAACCCCTTACTATTATTCCTCCGACAGAGACATCTGGCTTTGCGACTGTTTGGTCAGTAGGAATGTGATGATTGTTACAGTAACTGCATGTTCCTGTCTCTAAATTCTTAAAAGAAAGAGAAAGGAAGATGACAGGAAAGAGGGGGAAGAAGAGGAGGCAAATAAAAGAGTAGAACTAGGAAACATGAAATATTGATGACGGAAGCAGAGAAATAACGGGTGCTGAAAGGCCCTGGCTGACCATTCTCACATATGCTGCTTTGTGGCTATTGGGTGGCTAATGAAGGGTTCCATCTACCATGATGTGCTCATTAGCTGGCTGGAGCAGATGGACAAACTAGCGGGAACAGGATAAGGTGCTGGGCCGCATATGGGCGACTTGTGGGGAGAAGCTGCTGGACATCACTGGACAGCTGTGAGGGCCCATAATAGTGATGAGTTACCAGAAACCCCCTGGAGAAACAGAGGCAGAACAAGGCCTCAGTCAGACAAGCCCAGCAGGACCACTCTCTATCTCTCTCATTTTCAAAATGTAGATCCACAGCTCCACTCGCACTAGTTTCTCTGTTCCTGCTTTTGTTCAGTTCATCATAGTCACTCAGCTGCACATTTTGTACAATCTCCATAGAACATTTCCAATAGAAAGGGAGGTCACCATGACCTGTGCCAAGTGGAGGCTAGAGGGTATAAAACCGTTTTTGGTGTGTGGAGCAGGAGAATTGAATTCTAAGGTGTGATGAAGGTCCAGTCTGTACCTTTGAGATGAGCTGGAGTGGTGTTTGTGATCTAGAACTAATCTAACATCAGCACCTGACCTTGCTAATGCTCTTGCAGTCACATGCTAACAGTAGTGGTGCAATATCTAGTGCAAAGCCATTTCAAAAGAGTGGAGTATTACTTGTATTAATAACTCTCTATTTTTAATAGGTGTATAACGGTTCTCCAAATCCATGGTTTGGTTCGTATCTTTTTTTTTTGGTTGCTTAAGAAAATCAGGGACATATTTATGGGTTTTATTACAGTTTAAAACAATAAGTATACTAAAGAACATGGCAGATGAACGAGGCCACTTCAGCTGCATTAACAATGTTCTTGGTCGTCATAGGTATGGTGGCATTAGGCCTGAAAAAGTTCCACAACTTCCTGTGGTTTTTGTGATAAACGGTCACTCGTGTGATGCCCATATACAGCCCGTGTCTCAAGAATGGAGTACAAGGGTTCCAACAAACAGAGAAAATGCTGAGTCAGTTGTTTTCAACAGCCGAAAAGGGGTGCGTTTCCAATGCCACGAAAACTCTAATCGTACTGTTAATGGCCTGGACATGGTCCGAGTTAGCTTCTAGTTTCATCTTAAAAGCACTGTCAAGAGTTACCTGTTGCTGAGGCTTCTTCCATGCACTGCTAAGATCAGTGTCGGGATGATGTCTTCTGACATGTGCTGCATATTTCAACTGTTACCTGCCGTCTGAAGAAGTTTTGTTCATGTTGTGTACTTGGTGTCTAGGGCATGATTGCCATCCTTATACTCCACTTTAAACTACGAAACACAGGATGCTTAAAATGTGCTTAACCTTACCTTAATTTATCCCTGAAAATACACCAAACCCTTTCATTTGAACGAAGTGGCAGTTAATTTGTGAAACAGACCCCTTCGTCTTACTTTAAAATGAGATTTAATCTTAAATTTAAGGTGTTAAAAATTCAGTTTAATTCAGTTTAAACAGCCTTAATCTGGACACTTTTCCACGTAATTATCCGTCAAAATAAAGGTTGTTTTAAGGGATACATTTAAAAAGTTTGGTCTCGTATTGATGCATGGCTGAAGTGAATGTGCCCTTGAGTGCCCTTGAGTTCCATCAATGTGCGATCAGCTACTTTGTGATTGGTCCAAAATTGTCATGTGACACAATTACCAAATAGACAGCTTGTCCTGTTATTGTGTAAATTGTGAAACTTTAGGAGGTGGTAGCGGGTTGGTGCGGGGCAGGGGCAGGTCATGGTTCTGTCTTCCCGAACTGTGATCGTTTATATCACTGTTTTCGGTCCGGTTTCAGAACCGTTACAACCTTTATTAATACTGCTGATCTCCAAAGAAATGTTGGAGGAACAGGTGTCTCATTACATTTCACTACATTTGCATGATAATTACCCTCCCACAGCACTGAAATCCCCCTTACACTTTCTTCTCAGCGTCTGCTGGTCTCCATTATTCTCCATTACTTAACCCTGGTGGTTAAAATGAGTGCCAAATCAAAAACACCTGTTTCTCTTCCTCTCTGCCAAGTTACAAACACACACTCCACCACGCCAACTGCCAGTTCTCTGTCAAACCAAAATAAGACATTGATGCCATCATCATAGCAGGAGAGGCTTCTCTTCTGAGTATCGTTCTCAAAGCACAACAACATCACTGTCACAGACTAAAATTCCTAGAGCGCCTTCAAATACCACTGATCACATTCAAAATTGTGCAGAGATGTCTCAGACCACCCTCCCGACTCTTTTGAGAAAACGGCGGCGGCCTGAGTCGACGTCTGCTCATCCTGAACAGGGGCGGAAGTTTGGGGAGGTAACGGTGTACCTGGTGGAGAGAAGAATGGGGCAAAGCAGGAGGAACTTCCTGACCAGCTTGGCCAGGTCGAAGGGCTTCTGTGTGGAAAACACTCTCAGGTACGTCACACAACATTTACTGCATTTGGAAGGTCCTCTCACTCAAAGCAGGTAATGACTGGATCATGTTTACAGAGAGAGGCATTGGAAGTCTTGGGCAAGAACTTTTAAATATGGGAGTTAAATATGGTGCATAACTCGAGAGAGTTCACAAAATTGGTTAGAATTTCAGTTCTTTAAATGCAACATACATTCATATTAGAAAATACTTTCTAGGTACAATTCCAGAAATGCTCCATCCTGTATCTTCTGGATGAGGGCAGAATGCATTGTAATTCTGTTGCTTAGCCTTCTTAGATACTCTTGTTTTTAATAGTGTCATGTTTTTGGCAAAAAAAGTAATTCAGAGGGCCCATCCTCTTGTTTCAACTGTTGAATAAGAGCTCTCTCAAGCTGCAGCACCCTTTCTATTGGAAAAAATCTATTGAAAAAACGATATACGCCATGAAAAGTATTGATTTTGGAGTCTATGGTCCCCCTTTGGACTTATGATAACCTTTCTAAAACTGTATATATGTATATATATGCTGGGTGTGATCTATTGAGTGCAAAAAAACAAAAACAAAGAATGAAATTAAACAACAAGAAAGAAAGAATTGCTGTTCAATCCATACATAGCTTCTCCATATACATACAGAGTAAATATTGATTCTTTACATATTTGATTGATACGTTTCCCAAAGATTCACTGTTCTTCCAATTCTCTTTAAAAAAGTCTGAGGCGTCTCAATTTTTATGCAAATTGTAATGACAGTGTGAAGGTGTGTGCTGCAGTTTCAGAGAACACAGAAAAGCTGACAGCATAATGACACAGAAGATGAAAATCTATCAGTCTCTGTGAGCTGGGAACAGAATGTCTGACAAAAATGACGCTTGTGAATTCTTCACAAATCGAGAACATTTGCACATCAATTGCAAAGTGGCGCAACATCTTATTTCAGTAACTTTTAAACAGTCTGTTAGAACCAGACAGCGCTCCTAGTCCTGCCTGGTTTCAGAGCTGTTTTATCTGGGTTTCTGTCCGCCATTGGACCCTCACTGAGGGTAGTAGGCCTGCCTGGCGGGGGTCGATACTAGCCTGCTTTCTGCCTGTTGTTTGGTGGGTGCCAGGCATGCACAGCTGGTCATTGGCAGCGGTGGGAGTTGTTTTGGGCAGGCTGGCATAACCGCAGCCAGCAACTCGCTGTGGCGTAGTGTGTCACACACAGCTGAGGGATGGCACCATTCCCAGAAATGCAGCTTGAAGTCCTGCGTCCTACAGTTCCCCAACATTCAGTGAGCTATTGTCTAAAGCCAACCGCAGGAAACAGGCTGAAAACGGCGCAAACTGACATTTTACAAGCCAGTGAGGATTAGATATCAGTGGCAGTCTGATAATACATTCGCCACTTTTAAATCCCTCTGGTGTTACAGAGAAAACAAAATGGAACACACACACACACACACACACACACACACACACACACGGGCATACACATATGTGTGACTCATCCATGGACTACACTAAAGACAAACCAAAGAAGCAGCAAAAGGCCTGGTGCTGGGTTCATGCTGATGGGTTTGCATAGAGTAGTCTGAATAGGGTAAGACACAATTTTTTAATTTAGGTTTATGAAGTTGATTTATTGGAATTCAGAGGCTTTTGAGAGGCTTGATAACCAGAACAGATAAGATAGAATAAGGCTACTCTATCCTTGACATTTATTTAATCTATAATTAATTGTCCAGTCTCAACCCAATCTCACGACTTTTGTGCAGCCATCACAGAATACAATTTAATCAAAATACCTGCTGCGATCACGATTTAGGGCAACGTTTGATCACCCTGTATTTTAATGCACACTGCGTAACAACCCCAGTATCTGCGCTAACTGGTGTCTGTTAGGGTTAGGCTTTAGGTTGAGGTTCAGGTTAGGGTTAGGGTTAAGGTTAGGGTTTAGGTTAGGGTTCAGTTAGCACAGATACTGGCAATGTTACACAGTGCACATTAAAATACCTTAAAATACTTTAACATGTTACTTTAATGGTGGAGCGAGCCTCACACTGAACTGTCTTTCTCTGTCCTATAAGATGATTTTAGTGATAAGACACTCTTGGAGAAACTGGGGCCTTGTCATGGTTCGGTCAGTGGCCGGTGATGGCCACTGCTTTTCAGTTGTGCTTGTTTTGATCTGTTTTTGCTCTGGGTTCTGTTCTG
>JBBPDB010000146.1:4056234-4069098 GCA_037974465.1 Brachypetersius altus
CCAGTTTCTGTTTACCCTGTTTTTCGTTAATAAAAGTATCAGCATGGATCTCTTGTCTGAGTCCTGGTCTGTACCCCGAGGCTTTACACGTCCGAGCCGGAGGATTAGCCCCCCCGGACGTTACAGGCCTGTTCATCTGCCTAGATTTATATCTGTTTTATAGGTCTTGTGTGCATTTACACTTGCATTTTTCTGTGGCCCTGCCTTATCCAGATATAACTGTGACACTCCAGATGTGCGCGTGTAAAGCAGGGCTAACAATACATCATACAAAACCCTGGATAAGGTTCCTAACAAAGTGGACATCTTGCACTAAAGCAGCCACATGAAACTGTTGTTAAGCATCACAAACAACATTTACATGTAAAAGTGAATGTAGTCTTTGCTGGATTTCCTTGAGTTAAAAACGTAAAGCGGACAGGTGTTCTGGTACACCCTGTGTATTATGATGCTGGGAAGAATGTGCAAAATATTGCTGCCATTACTTTTTTTTTCTTGTTCTGCTCTATTACTGCCATAACAATGCACATTTCCCACTTATCCTATCTTATCTTAAAATTACAGCAACATGCTGTACTCCTGCTCTTCATCTTCCTCAGCAGTTTCCTAGGCCCAATCACACCTAACCCCAATCCTGTATTCATAGAAATGAATAAAAACTTATTCTAAATTTATTGAACATTGATTACGTTTCTGGAGATAAATTGTAAAGTACTGGGAAACTGGATACTGCCATAATCAGGTTTTGGCCTACTTTACATCCTGTCTAGTGGGTGACATAATTGTCACTTGTTGCTGTAAATTAACATTTCAAATGAAGCAGCTGGTGGCTCTTCTACTATATGTGACTTGTGTGAACACGTCTTAATATCGGTAAAGTTCCCAGCACTGTTACAAGTATATCCACAGCCTTCATGCATGCTGCTATTGCTGACACCAGAGTCTTAGAGCTATTCATCTCATGATGCACAGACCACCACGCAGCCACAACCCCAGTACTGCAGGTTTATTTTTAGTGGGTCACCTATGCTTCTCTATGAGAGAGCAGTCACTCTGCCAATAGTGAAACTAAAAGAACAGCATTAAATGATGTTGCCCTGTCTGTGTTATTAAAATGTTCCCCTTTTATTCAGTCAAACTGAAGTTTTTGTCAAATAAACCATGACAAGTGGTGGTGCAGAAGCAGAGTGGACCCAAAAAAACACTGTTCAGGGCTCCTCCCCTAACAGAGGGCAGCTGAAGCTGTTATAGCCATGATCAGACTTTGTTTAGGTTTATGTTTTGCTTGGTTTTCAGTTTATGTGTAAATTACACACTCTGTTTCGCAGCTATGCTGATCTGTGTGTGTGTGTGTGTGTGTGTGTGTGTGTGTGTGTGTGTGTTTCATGTCTGGTTTCACAGCTAGCTTGCATTGCATATGTAAACCAGACCACAGTCTATTTTGGGCTTAATGCAGAACTGTATGTAGACAGGAGGAGCTGGTGTCATATTTGCTGAAAAGGCCTGTGGTTTATGTAGTTCCTCTCCCTGTACAATTCAACAGAAAAGTGAGAGGAACAAGAGGGATTTGGCTCACCTGTGTACGCAAACACACTCACAAACAAACTCTCTCTCTCTCTCTATCTCTCAGACACACACACACACACACACACACACACACACGCCCACAAACTCCTGCCTCTGCCTTTATCTCTTCCAAGTGGGACGTCCTGGGAGATAGGGCTTTTGAGCTACTCTCCCTCTGCGGGCCTTTAGTGGTGGAGCTGTACACTGGGGGTAATTATGCACGGGTGACTGCTCTCTCTGGCACTGTGATTAAACAAAGCAACAACAACAAGGGCGGCTGGCACGCGGGATGGCTGCGGCGGATGTGTGTGCGTCTACGTGAGTGTGTGTTTAAGAGATTTGACTGCTAGCATTATTCAGACTCACAAATAAATGTGCCCCCAAAACAGGTTCGGTTTTCAGGGCAGAGAATTCTCTGGTGCTTGCCATGCCTCAGAGATGACAGAAAGTTGGACCAAAACAAACTGAAAAAAGACAGGAGTAGAATAAAGGGCATGAATAGATAAATGGTATTTATCTGGGGCTTGCAGATATAGAGAAGTCTGTGTGTCAAAATGTGTGTCCATCATAATATTAAGGGTCTCAGCTGTATGTCAGGCCTCTGGGAGTGATGTTTATGACAAAACACAGTGTATGAGTCTGGTGAAATCTTCTGTTCTTACTGTTTTATATGATCATATCTAGGAATCATATGTAGGGTGTAGTTTTGACTTCAGAAGGTGTGGGATTTTCATCTCTTTCTGCTCGATGGGTTTTATATTTCTTTGCCTTTTCATCTTCACCGTAATATCATAAAGCCACTAATGGTGTGTGTCTTGTTACTCCATGGAAATGGGAATAGCCAGATACATTATAAAGCAATAGACAGTTAACTTGTTGAAAAACAAGAATGGAAAAGCTCGTTGTTCTATTATTACTGAGAGGGGAAATCTCTATCAGTAATAATAGAACAATAAATCAGCAGGAAAAGCCTCAGCTCTTTGGGAAGACAGGTGCATGCAAACCAAAGCAAAACAAACAAACAAACCAAACCCATTTTTGGGGCATTATTTTAGCCAAATGTTACATACTATTAATGTATCTGATTTTACACCTAATTTTCAAGATCGTATTCAAATATTAAAGTGGCTTTTGGATTTAAAGGTTTTAGGTTCATAATCTCCTGCAGACATTTCCAGACTTACGGCAGAGTGGACAGATTTTCTTATAAGGACAGAAATTCATGATTCATTATAGTTAGAAAAGTAAAGCATGTAATGAAATTAGCCCTGTGCTAGTTGGCCCATAAGTCTGTGCAATAAAGTTCACAAACAATTTAAATAAAGCAGGAATTGGGAAATGGCAGCCATCTTCAGAATGGTTGAAATGAGACATAAATACTGGACCCCAGATTGAAAGTCAGAAGCTGTGTGTGTGTGTGTGTGTGTGTGTGTAGGTGTGTGTGTGTGTGTAGGTGTGTGTGTAGGAGTGTGTGCATGTTAATAAGCAGTGGACACTAAGCCCAGGACTGCTCTTTTCTGATATTTGCAGTATGAAAGTGACTCACATTGTAGCTGAAGGCAACCCGGCACACGAGCTGTGGCCATGGTTACAGGAACAGGACCTTCCACACCTGGACAAAGCCAATGTTCTGGACATCACCTGGTTTACAGAGAGTATGAGAGCTGGCAGGCCTGTTCCAGTGGAGGCACAGCACCGCATACAAGTGAGTACTGTGTTTGTGTGTTTGTGTGTGTGTGTGTGTGTGTGAGAGAGAGAGAGGGAGAGAAAGTGTGTATTAAGAAAGTGAGTTCGGCCGGAGAGCCTTTGAGGCAGTTGTACAGAGAAGGCACTGAAAAGCAGCAGAGACTGGCTAAGTGTGATAAGAAACCGCTCGAGCTTAGACACACGGTGGATGTTTATTAAGAAGCCTGGCCTGGAATAAAGGTGTCTGAGAGTGATGGTGCATACCATGGACACTAGGTGGAGCTGCAAGCCCAAAGGGAAGCACTCAGGGGGGCGCAGAAGTAAAGTTTTGGTTAAACAGAAAGGTGTAAACAATACAGTTGAGAGAGAAACATACATATTCAAAATAGTAATCATTAAGAAGATAATTATATCTATTTAAAGGGCGGAAACACTGTATAAGTAACTCAGTAGAGGATTCATTTTCATGCACCGTGCAGGGCAGGGCAGGGCAGAACTGTCCAACACTGCATTATTCATTAACACCACTTTTGATTGTGCCAAAGGGATGTTGCGCAGAAAAATGCACACCTTCTCTGTCCCCTCCTTCACTCCGTCTCTCCTCTCTGATCTGTCTTGTGCGTAGAACTCACGGAGACCCTAAATGGCCTGAATGCATCAATTACACTGTCAGTTCCAGTGTCTGAAAGCAGGTTTATCTGAGTGCGGGTAAATAACGAGGAGCATTTCTTGTGCTGGCCGAGACGCCACATTTCATATCACCTCATCCCCCGTTACCTGACAACTATAGAGTGATGCTCAGCACTGTGGGCTCCGCTGCCAAATAGACCCATCAGTGCAGTGCCTGCGCTGGTAGCGCATCACTAACCAACGCTAAAGACAGATACCTTTCCCCCTGGACCACACTGTAAGGGGCTTTTGTGAGCATATGTGCTGAAAATAAAGAAATCTGCCGCCCGTTTCAAGAGACCCATCAATCTCGCCTCGCGCTCTCAGTGGGGAAAAGAAGAGACAGAAGTTGTCCATCTTGCGCCTCTGCCAGGCATGAACACTCGCCTCCCTCTCCTTTGCGTCTGTGAAGAGTTATGGCCATGAACTTGCTCTTGTGGTCTAGCTATGTTTAGAAGACCAGCTTAGAGTCTCATACTTTCCTTTCATGGCCCATCTGCACACTCGAGAGAGACTAGACTGAGGACTTTCACAGTGACAATCACAAAGAAGAAAAATTGCTTTACTCATCCCATCCACTCCTTTTTTTTTTACACAAGATGAACCCTGCATGCAAAGGCATTTTATGGACTCTGCAGCTCCAACAAATTGTTTTTATGGGTGGTAAAAAGAGAGGGAGGCAGGTGAAACGGGGCAACGTTAAACAAAGCTGCCTTTGTCCTTCTTTGCCTCGAGTGCTTGGAATGAATGTTGTGAAAAACACTACATTTTTGCAGCCGTTCGTTTCTCTCCTTCCCCTGTGCTCTTCTTTAGGAGAGTGTGAGCTATTGAGCCCCTCTGACCTGCAGTTGTCTCTCCAGAGAGTGGCTGATACTCAAGAGTCGAGAACTTTGCTGTCATCCCATTCATTCACAAGGATACAGTGGACAATAATGTTCCTCAGCCCAGGGCTTGATGGTGATAAACTGGAACATCCGGCACCAGTGACCATGGCATGTACTGTGTCATTGCTGGACACTAAGTTATACTGGTTTTAAATATGTATTAAATTCAATGCAATTCAATTTTAATGACATAGCGCCTTTAACAACAAATGCCCTTGGATGTGGGAAGACCATGTGGGGAGTCAAAAACAGCCAAACCAGTCAAGGACACTTAGGCAAGGAACCCCTGAAAGGGCAGATCCAGAATGAGGAGGTGACTTTGGAGCCCCTGTTGTCAGTTGGACTAGACTGATGGGCAGCTGTTCTTCTCAGAGAAGGTAGTCCATAAAAGTGACACAGTGAGTACTCACACCAAAATGCATACTTAGTGCTCTTTATAATTGACAGGACCGCACCAGGGAGTACCCCCTTGAAGGGAATGGCTTTCACTGAGGCGGTATGGCCTAGATAATAATAATAATTATAATAATAATAATAATAATAATACAGGTGCCTTTCAGGTCACCCAGGGACACCATACAAGATTACAAAGTGTAATCGTTATCAAAATATGAATAGAAACATGCCTCACAGAAAAGACAATGATACAAGTTCAGACAGGATACAAATAAAAACAAATTGTACTGAAAGATGATCTTCTCCACCGATGGGAGTCTCGGGGTGATGTATGGAAAGACAGTAAGAACAGATGAGTTGAAAGCTCCCTGCATTGACAAAGAGCAAGAGGGAGAGATTTCCATAGCTTAGGACCTGCCACACTGAAAGCCCTGTCTCCCAAAGTGTGCAGATGGGTGGAGGGAACAGAGAGGAATTCAGTGGGATGTCGTATAAGTGTGGGTTGTTAGGAAGTTAAGAGATCAGAGAGATAGGCAGGTGAGAGATTATGTTGAGCTTTGAAGACTGTAAAACAGGGGTGATGTGTTGCCTGGACTTAGTATAAGTGAAAACTTGTGCTGCAAAGTTTTGTACATATTGCAGATTACTTAAGTTCTTAGCTGATATGCCAAATAGTAACACATTACAGTAGTCTAAGGTTATGAAGGCGTGAATGAGAGTCTCTGCAGCATTGTGAGTAAGTGATGGATGTAGAGATGTTTTTGAGAGGGAAAAGTCCCCCCTACAGAGTAAACAAGCTGATACACATTAATTGTATGAGCTGAATGAGGGTATCACTACACAACACCTAACCATACATGAAATTCCAATCAATTGAAATATATTTGGATAGCGTTTTCACAATCGATATTGTTACATAGCAGGTTTACAGAAATCCCTGTCCAGTGAACAAGTAGGAGATGAAACTCCTGCTGAGCAAACGGAAGAAACCTTGAGGGGAATCAAGACTCATAACTCAAACCCATTTTCCTCAGGTTGACACCGGATAACAAGACAATAACACAAACTATTATGGGATCATTTAAAGAGTGTACAGTTCTGTGCCACTGCTCATTCCTTCTGCTTTGAATCACCTTGCTGGTGAAAAAATGCTATTTTCTGTCTGTCAAACTTGTGCAAAGTGCCTAGAGATACAAGGAGCCTAGATAAAAGAGTTCCACCCACTCAGCATTCAGCACCACCAGTATACTGATCACCGCCTGATCATCTGGAATCATCTGCCCCTGGTTCTTCACTGGACTTCAGTTAGAGGCTCTTTGTTCTGCTTGAATTATATATATGTAGGTTGCTGTCTTAACAAACATTCCTCTGAAACTAGTCAGGTTCATGGACTGGACTGGAAATGAGAGGTTTTGGAAGTCTTTCAGGAAGCCTGGAGAACTGTTCCTTAAGACTACATAATAATACAAGAAAGTCTGGATCTCTGGAAGCAAAATATGAAGAAAATAACACAGTATTGCACAGACAGTAATTAATTCTGAATGTTGAAAGAGAGTCAAGGGTAGCTCACCATTTAACCAGAGGAAGCGTCTTTTGATGTTGGACTCTGAAAAAGTGTCATCAGAAGTTAAGAGCATGGTGGCTATGGGGAGTTAGTAACCTTCTGACTGAGGTTTTCAGTTTCCTCAGATAGGCGAGTGAGTGAGCACAGACTGAGGTGTTCTGTTTCCAGGCATAGTGGAGGGTCAGGGGCACTTGGGTGACTCCAAGGGGAGGAACTGGTCCAGAAGGCAAACTCCCAGTTAAACATACGCCAGCTCTGCACTGGATGACACGCTCCAGTGTCTGTCTCTGGTATGCACTCTGGGACACATCCAGTTGCACTAGATGACAATGACACAGCTGGAAGTGAAACCTTCTGTGGCCCATAAAATTGCTTGATTTTTTGTTTCAGTATAATATTGTCTGAGATTGCTATATGAAGCAGAAAGGGAAGCGCTACTCATGACATCAAAATAAACTAGTAACAAAAAGCAGGTCAACTATTTTGATTAAAAAAAAACATTATGAAAAATACACACAAACAATTCTTCCTCTGTATTTAACCCATTCACCAAGTGAAGCAGCCGGCAGCCAGGAACACAGAGCCCAGGGAGGTGTGTGTGGGGACGGTAACTTGCTCAAGGGAACCTCAGTTTTGCCACCAGCAGTCCAGGGATTCAAACCCACATCCTTCGGATTGCAAGGGCAACACCCTAACACATAGACCACCTGTTGTCCCTTTCAATAAAAAAAAAAAAATAAATCAAAATAATAATAATAATACTAATAATATTTTGTATTCTACAATGTAAAGATAAATAGCAATTTTGCTTTTTTAGCAATTGGTCTCCCAATTGGTCTTATAGATGTAATAAAAAGCAATAAAGTTTACTTAATAAACAAAACGTTACATTCAGAAATTTGTTACATTTACTTAAACTTAACTTTACCGTGTGACCTTCTAAAACCTAGATTTGTGCACAATAAACACTGTGATCTATGTGTTTATTATACAAATGCAATACAGCAAAGAGGGCACACTGTAAAATTAAGCAAATCAGTTCAGTATAACACTCACATTTAAAATCCACAACAGTGCAAAACTGTGATCCATAATTTAAGATTCTTTATTTGTCACATACAAAGTTCAACTGGTAGTAAAATGTGCCCCTGAGACTGTAATAAAGTCAAACAGTGGCTAAACTAATGATACAGAAATACAGAAGCACACAGAAAGAGGCAGACAGTAAGACAGTAATATGTACCTGGCTCAGAGGTTTTATGTATTACTGTTGGGATGTGGGACAGGGAGGAAGGCAACAGTACTGAAGGGGTCTGGGTGTTCACACTGCCTCCTATCAATCTTATTCAGAGAGAGACAGGAGGGGGACAGGAGTCATAATCAGAAAAGATGTGCCCCATCCCTCATCAGTCTGGAGGCTCTGACCTCATTAACCTGGATGGACGAGGCTCACCTGTGCTTGTGTAGCTCGTTGTTCTTAGCACGTGTTCTTCTCACCTGAGTGTGATACTGGGATCTCACAGACACACACACAAACACACATGGTATGGTGGCAGTAAAGGAGTGAGTTTATATCAATACTGTGCGTGAGTCCAGCGGTAGTCTAAACACACTGTCATTTATGTGTGTGAGTTTGTGTGTGTGTGTGTGTGTGTGTATGTGGAAAAATTCCAACACACATACATCAGTATTCAATACCAGTTCAGTCACTGACTGGGATTGCACCGATTCCATAAACTCTGTCTTGTTTTATTTTTCCACAGAAAATAATCAATAGACGAAAAGCCATGTCTTTTTCCTGGGAAAGTACATGTAATGTACCTTTAAAACTCTTTAAGGAGGTACGCAAACGCATTGCCTTTTTAATTCTGACTGAGGTGAGCTGAAAGGTTCCACACAGAAACGATTGTCCATCCACTCATCATCCCTCTGGTCCTGGCGTGTGATCCAGTACAGTTTCATGATGTTTAGTGGGTGTATTTGAGGAGGGGGACTCCCAAACTGTGCTGGACATCCAGGGCCAGACTGGGGCATCTCTGGGTGAGGGAGTTGCTCCTGCGATTGGCACTTTAAACCCTCACTGCAGCATTTTGCACTTCACATCCTAAATACCTCCCTGCATCATTTTGCATTAGACATTCTATTAATACTGTATATATTACCTTTTCCGTACTTGTAAATACTAAACATTCTTTAAAAAAGGTTTTCTAAATTCTTTAAAATGTTTAATTTTAAAATTGTATGTTTATTTTTTAAAATTTTATTCTTTTTTTTACATATTTATGTAAAGTTGGGGGAACACGAGCCTGAGAATTTTTAGTAATGATGCTACATTGTTATCTGTATATGACAATAAAACTTGATGGACAGCTTTCAGGTTTTGTAAATTGTCAGGTTTAGTGGATGTATTTGAAGAGGGACACTGTATTGACTTGCCCACCAGGGCCAGAGCTGAGCAGCCCTGGATTAGTGATTTGCCTCTGTGGTCGTAAGGTTGCTGGTTCGAATCTCAGGACTGCCAGATGCACCACTGAAGTATCCTTGAGCAAGGTAGTGTCCCCGGGCACTGCGTCGCTGGCTGGTTAAATTCAGAGGATGAATTTCACACTGTGTGCTGTGCTCACCGTATTTTTGATGCATTTTAGAGTGCATGGATAAATATTTCGATGATACTGATTTGGTGCTGCTGTTTATTGCTCCATCCACACGCGTACAGACCTCTGTTTCCTGTTGAGTGTTTAACAGAATCACACAGAGAGTCATTTCTTCACAGGGAGAAGATTTGCACTTAGATTTTCAGACATAACGAGAAGCAGGAGTGTGAGATTAGTCTGTGATACAGGGTGAAACTCGCGTTAGGGAATGTACTCGATACAGATCTGTGAGTTTTAAGGAAATGCCGCAGGCCCTGAGTTTAAGTGTTTTCCCCTCTAATGGCCGATGCTGCTAGACAAGTCGGTCCGTCCTTCTATTCACGTTCACATAAGTAACTAAATTCCTCTTTAATGGCCTGGAACAGCTTTTGAAGCGACTGCATTTACATTTCCTGAACTCTGTGTCATAATGTGTCGGGCCTGTGCTACAGGTAATTTCCACAGACTCGGCGCTCCTGTTGCATATTATTTCTCCAGAATACTAATGTCACGCGCGCGGCCCTTTCGCTTCCTTCCAAACAGGCAGAGTGATTTCTGGGCTGAAATGAAAAGGCAATTTACAGGAGGCAAATTGAATTAAGGCTGGGCACATTTTTTATAGGCCTGGCTGCCGGAAGCAATCGATTGTGTTGCTTTCTTATCTCTGTGATGAGGTGAAGCCGTTAATGTGTTGTCCTGATGCCTGTGAGATCTAACGGAGAGGTTAAATAGAGCACGCTCGCGCAGTGAGACTTAAGCTCTTGAAAAATGAAAGCTGGAGCACGTTCTGAACTCCTCAGGAGGAGATCTGTCAGGAGGATTTTTCTGAAGGGGTCTGGCCGAATTCGTATGTACCAGTGTTAGTCCCAGAATCACCAGTGATAACAAATGTATGTTTGGAGACCAGACAGGAATTATTTCTTCTAGACCATCAAAATAAGCAGAAAAATCCTGCAGATTCTGAACTTCTAGTCAGCACTGTGTTTGAGCAGAAATGTCATTATTTAAGTATTATTTGGCTTGAATTTGATGAAATGGGGGCTGTTGTGCTTAAAATGTTTTGCTAACGCCCCATGTTGGCTCAGTAGGTAGCACTGTTACCTCACACCTCCAGGGTTTGGGGGGTATGAAACTGGGTCCTGGTCTTGTGTGTGTGTGTGTGTGGAGTTTCCATGTTCTCCACAGTTCCAGTGTCTGTGTATTCTGTGTGTGTTGTTTATGTCATCACATTATGCACGTCTTCACTTTGACAATACCGTAACCTTGAACCTCTCTCTCTCTCTGTCTCTATCTCTAAATATTCTTTATCTTTCTCTTCGTGAGCAGAAGCCTTCGCTGCAGCTGAAGACGCCTCTGCCGGGCACTTCTTTGCCTGTTGTGTCGCAGTATGCATGCCAGAGACGGACCTCGCTGAACAACCATAACAAAATCCTCACGGTGAGTTCCTTCAAGCTGTCCATCACAATGCAGCCATTTTCAAACTCGACCAACTTTCAACTGCAACACAGAGAAGAAGACCAACCTGCTTTTGATCTTTGTGTGATTCCCTATGGATGGATTGTTCTTTAAAGTACTTTTGGCAAATGAGTGTTTAAAGAAGTGTGGCAGCTGGTGGCCTAATGGTTGGGGGGTTGCTCCTGCAATCAAAAGGTTGTGGGTTCAAGAGCAAGGTACCATCCCCACACACTGCTCCCCGGGCACCCCTCGTTGGTGGCAGCCCCCTGCTGGTGAAGGGTTCCCTTGACTTTACTTTTTAATAACCTTTACATTACACATCTCATTTACAAGAGTCTTTAGGGAGTTAAATTGTTTTTCTCTTGCATCCCTCAAAGAAGCCTTTGTGGTCCATACACTAACACACACACACACACACACACACACACACACACGCACCCTCATATCACCCAGAGCCAAAGATAAATGATAAATGGAAAACTGGAAATGCTTATACAAGATTTGTTATACTCATGCATAAAAATGAGCAGATTCAGTTTGTAATGTTGATGAAACATAAGAAAACTTTATATATATTCGATCTATTTTCTATCTACAAAGTCAATTGGAGCGCCATAGAAGGACATAAATAAAAGATCCTGTCCTTTTACAATAGCGTGGATGCATGATTAAAGTCAGCCGGCATGAAGATTATACAGTTTCACCCTTGAGCTGATCTGAACGTCATGAGATATTAATGAAACCACATCATCTGGAATTCTCGCTTGCCAGCGAGGCAAACATGCTTTCAGAGCAAACAGATTTCCTGAGAGCGATTCCAGCCTGATAACGGCAGGATGGGACGATCAGAACAGTCACTTTTCAGAGGGAGAACTACCTCTGACCTTGTCTCACACAGAGCTTCCTCTCACACACTTCCCTCACTCTTCACTTTCTCTAGAATGAGTGAGGAGTGTGTGATGGAGAAGAGACAGGCAGAGATGAGAGAGTGAGAGACAGAGCGAGAGAAATAGATACAAAGAGAGAGAGAGAGACAGGAAAAGGATACACAGACAAACGTGTCTGACAAAGAAAGGAAGAAAGAAACAAAAAAAGGAAGCGAGAGAGAAAAGTGTGACAGCAGAACAAGCACACAATTGAGAGAGACAGAGAGAGGTACAGAGACGAAGGGAGCGAGAGAAAAAAATAAAGAGTGCACAGAAAGAGAGAAATGGAAAATAGAGAAAGAGAGGTGAAGGAAAGGAGAGACAAATGTAAAACAAGTCAAAGCTTGGGAGAACGAGAGAGAGAGAGAGAAATAGATACAGAGAGAGAGAGAGGGAGAGAGAGAGAGAGAGAGAAATAGATACAGAGAGAGAGAGACAGAGAGAGAGAGAGAGAGAGAGAGAAATAGATACAGAGAGAGAGAGAGAAATAGATACAGAGAGAGAGAGAGAGAGAGAGAGAGAGAGAAAAATAGATACAAAGAGAGAGAGAGAGAGAGAATATAAAAGAGAGAGAAAAAATAAGACCAGAGCTCTGAGAGTTTGAGATCCAGCCACAGACGAGAGAAAACCCAGATATAATATGCAAAAGGAGATGAATAGAAGAAAGGCTTGCAGGGCATTCTAGGGCATAAAGGCCAGGAAGCTGGAGGTGAGAGATGCTGAGTGCTGGAGATATGATATGTCACCTCCAGCACGGCCCACGGGGTGAGATTTCCACTCCAGCACATGAGTGTGAGGTGTCCATCAACACTTACCCCTCCCCCTGGAGAATCACAGTATTGATTTATTCATCCTGTGTTTTTCCCTCTTCCTCTAACGGATCTCGGCTTCTTCCCTAACCTGTCTAGTGATGCATGATAGCCCTGACTGACATACTGTTTAAGCAGCTCCTGTACATGCCTGACATGCAGTGTGTGTGTGTGTGTATATATATATATATATATATATATATGTGTGTGTGTGTGTGTGTGTGTGTGTGTCCTGTGCATGTGTGTTTGGTTTTGTAGAGGTCGATAGTTGGTTTT
>JBBPDB010000146.1:4078055-4097471 GCA_037974465.1 Brachypetersius altus
TTACAGATGCAGACTTTGGAGTTATTAGCCAGCGACAGCAGTCCTCTTCTGGACCTTCAACCTTTTGTTTCCCTTTTATTCTCTCTGTCTTCCTTTCCTCCCCCCCACACTGTATTCTCTGTACCCCTGTCTGATTTGGCTGAATTTAATCTAAACAATTGAATAAATAAATATTCAGATCACAAGAGAGGCATACACTTTCAAAGCCCCACTTGGCAAAGCAAAGGTGTCTGGCACACCAAGGCACCCAGCTTCATGATCTGTTGGCTAAGATGCCAGGCACAACAGGTTAAAAAAAAAAAAAAAAAAAAAAAGAAGTAGTAAGTGAAGCTTATATCCTGATCATTTATAAAGTTGCAGAACTCTTATCCTAATAAACACACCTGGTCCAGGAAATAGCAGACCTCCTTAAGCAGAATTGGACACCCCTGTGTAAGCATTATGCAAACTATGTGCCTGAATCTTCACAACACCTGCAGACACACAACATTCAAGCTTCCAAATACTTCCTACTTCTACTACTGGCCAGAATTCTGGACCTGAGACCTGACTTTGACCTGAACATCATGATTTAAACTTTAGCTCAGGCTTTCAAAGTGATTCATAGCGGAACAAGCATGGCGAGGTGATGCATGGTGAGATGGTGATGCCTGGCTGCAGATCAGTCATGTTTCGGGTAAATAGCAGAGGAAAAGTAAAACAACCTTGAGAATGTGAGTTCCACGAGTCTCCATAAGTCTCTATAAACCCAAACAGGCAGTTAAACCACAGTAATTTAGTATAGAAGTAATTTACTAATTAACTTACTATTGACCTATTTGAACAACTTCTTTCAGCATTGTGCTGTTTTTCTTGCAAATTTGGTTCATCTGACTTCTATGTTTCTTAGATAAATGTCCTTCAAGCCAGTAGCTATTTTCAATTCATATTTAGCTATTTATAGAGTTGCTGATGTGTGGCACTTCAAAACACACAGTATATTTGTTAGAAATTACAGATTTTTCTTTTATAACTTTGAGAAATATTTAGTACTGCTTCTGAGTATAATCAAGCTACTGGAGCCAATAGTTTTAAAGTAAAGTGAAGTGCCCCCTTATAGTAACATGTGAACACACCACTCCACATGACAGTGTGAACAATGTGAAATTCTTTCTCTGCATGCAACCCATCCACCAAGTGAAGCAGTGGGCTGACACCAACAAGGGGCATCTGGGGAGCAGTGTGTGATTGCAGGGCAACACTCTAACCACTAGGCCACCAGTGCTTGAAGCTGCTCTTAGACTTCATCTCACTCTTGGAAAAAAGTTGTCTCGATCAAGGGCAGGAGTAAAGTGTAAACAAATCTGAGAGAACGCAGAAACTATAAGAAGAAAAATATTTTTTTTCCTACAATGAACGCGTGTCTCATGTATTCGGAACCCCTGGTGTGTGGGATCAGCGGGTGTCAGCCCTTCTCCTGGAGAGCTTCCGTACTTTCCTGCGGAGTTTAATTGCAAACTAATAATAACACACCTGTCCCAGCTAATCAGTGTTTTCGGGAGATCTTCAGGAGACTAGCTGGATTGCACATGGTTGTTTGTGCTAGATGCTCAAAGACTCCCCCTCGTTATGAAGCGCACAAATCATAAGCTTCCATTCAACACTAGAATGATTAGTCTGTGCATCTAATCACATTCCCTTGAGCACAAAGCTCATACAGGACATTAAATGGATCAGAAGTAACATCATGTCTGGAAGATACATCTGAGAGGGACATTTTTGAGGTACGGTTGTAGGAGTAGTAATTATAAACGTAAGTTATGCTGTTTGTGTTGTTTTTATGAGTGCTTCCCAAAAGCTTCCATCTACATAAGTGTCCTGCAATTATCCGAAACACTCTGTAGCTCATGTGCTGTGTGACTGGATTTCTAAATTTCAGTCATAAATGGAATGGAGCGGGGCTGTGATGATCAAACCTGATTTTGAACAATAAACTTGAATCCTACCATACAGAATAACCATGTTAAACCCTGTCGTTTGGTGTCATAGACTATCGTGACTTGTCATGGCATATCATGTCCATTAATAAAGCACTATCAAACAGCCTACTATACTGTTATATTACTGGACATAATTTGTTATGACAACTCATGATGGCGTGTGACACCTGTCAGGACACCTTTCGGATATGGTTATGTCAGTACAATGCAGCTTGTGTCACGGGTCGGTCAGTGGCCTTTTATAGCCACTGCTTTTCTGTTTATTTTTCATGCCTGTTCTGTTCTGTTTCATGTGGGTCTCTGTTGGGATTTTGGGGCTTTTATTTTGAAAGGGTTTTGTCACGTGTTTCTGTGTCATTTGGTTTTCTGTCCGTGTGTCATGTGTTCCTTAGTTCCACCTGTCTGAGTTTAGTTCTGTGTTTATTTGTCTTTATAATGCTGTCTGTGTAATCCTGCCCTTGTGTCTCCATCACTTCAATGCCCGATGTCCTCGCCTGTTCCTGTCCTTGCCTGTAGTCACCACGTTTTCTGATTCTAGGAGGCCATCGAGCCCTTTTCTTTTCTCCTGTTTACCTTTTGTTTAATAAACTAAAAACCTCGGAATGGAATCCTGCTTGCTTGGTCGTCCGTATGTTCTAGGAGGAGATTCATGGTCGGGAGCTCGCACACCCGATCATGACAGCTTGGTTCAAAACAAGAACATTTTTCATTTTATATTATTTTTGTAACCCTTCAAATTAATGTGTTTGACAATGAAAGTGATTTGTGTTTTCCCCCCAATTGATACTGTGGAGTCTGACCTTATTGATTAAAAAATTAGCCTCGTGGTATAAACAAATAATGAATATTACAAACTTTCTAACTAAAGAAGGTAATTTCAAGTCAAGTCAAGTAATACTTTGCTTTGAAGGCTTTTCAATAAAGGTCATTTTTTTTCATTGATTTGTTTATCAACCAGACATAGAAAGACAACTTGAAAAAAATAAATCATCATTTATTAACACTGAATGGTAGAGATGGCGCTCGCAGGTGTTACACATGATTGACGAAGGAACGCAAGGAATGTGGTCCTTTGTCCTCTGAAACAAAGATTTACTGCTGCACACGCAAATCTGAGTTTACATTATTTGACCACAGTTTAAAACATGAATAGGAACACATTTACAACGTTTAACTTTTACAGCATTTGTGATCTAAAGTTATGCTCTGCTATGCCTAGATATAAAACGTTCTCACAACGTTTCGGTGGACAATTCTGTGGACAATTTTTCATGAAATCACTTCTGGGGAATTTGCCTGGTGCACTGAGGTTCAGGGATGAAGTTTATTATTAGCTAAAACCTTCCAGCCGATCGGATGTCCGGTGGGTTTTCTAGGTAGTAAAGCCAAATGGCTTGTCTGTGGGACTTCTAGTGTTGAGTTGCAAATGAAGGGTGTGGTCATTTCAGTTTCAGCTGCAAAAAAAGACTGTTGCAGGCGTGACTCTGCTGACCACATTTTGTGACACTGCTCAGACGTCTAAGTGAAACTTTAACTAAGTTACTAAAACTTTAAAAAAGTTCCCTCTTTCAGACAAAGTTTCTTTCAGACAAAAGATGATGGTCTTCCTTGGGAGGTCTGCTGAGAAAAGCAAAATAGTGTTGAGGGGGTTGACCCCCCCGGGAGGAGACTCCATTCCATCTTTGATTGTGCTCCTGCTGGACATCATATCTACCTACAATACATTTTTTTCACCAAGGCTTTGTTCAGACAGGCAGCTGGAATCCAGTTTTCCAGCATAGGTGATTTGAACACAGCAGATTTGCAGCAGTTTGATTGACAAAAATCCAATTGAAATCCAACTTCTTTCCAGTCAGATTCTTTCCACATTTGTTTGAAAATGGAGCTCTGGATCCAGTTTTACTTGTGAAATCAGATTTCATGTTTTTTGTCCTGGATATCAGAATATTTGACACCATTTATTAAACAAGCTGATTTTAAAAGCGACCAATCCAAATATCCGCAAATATCCAAATACTCACAACAACCTTTCTTTCCTTTCTGCTTGGTTTTGCCTGATTGGTAAACCAGGGTCTCACTGAATATGTTATCAGAGCTGATTAGCATGTGGATCCGCATGGTTACTGGATCAGGCAAAATCAGGGACCACACACAGGATGTTTAATTGAGCAGTTCGAACACAGTTATTAAATCACATGCTGGTTATAATTCTTGTGAGTGTTACACTGACCCAAATATTTCATTTGCCATGTTTAGGTCTCCTCAGAGGTGAGTAAATGCCATATAGTTGTGATATATACCCACAAATGATATCGCCAAAAATCACACAGTCAACGTTTAACTGGCTAGTTCATATGCTTAAACTTGCATAGTACTTTATAGTAAACTACATTAATTATCATAATAATTATATTATATAATATTTATTGAAATTCTAATAGGAATTCTTTAGACACATTTGTAGTATTAGTAGACGGTGGATGACAGTAAAACTTTTTGTTTGAGCATCAGAAACGCAGATCTCTCAAACTTTGCTCTGTACCCACGCTTGTCTACTACATATAAAACTCACTTAGACATTGAATCACAGATTATGTGAAAGTTATGTTAAAAATGTTGATAAAATAGTTCCATTATTACAGCCTACCCCCCATCTGTGGTGAGTTGTAACCCTAGCGAAGGATAGCTGTAAAACTGAAACAATATCCACACAGTCAAATTCATGCAAGAACTTCATTAAAGATCAAAGAATAAACAGTTTTGAATAAAGTGAACATTAATTATGTTCATTTCTCAGGAACACCAATAATGTTCCCGCGTCAGTTTTACAGCTCGTCTTGAACCTCCGTTACTCAAAAGAAGAGGAAGAGATGCATCGAGACCTTTTTCAGTCTTGACACCCCGCCCCCCAGTGGTGGAACAAACTCCCTCTTCCAATCAGATCTGCGGAACCCCTCACTGTTTTCAAGCGTCGCCTGAAGACCCACCTCTTCAGGGAGCCCCTTGGTGACTAACCAGTCCTCTCATTTATCTCTTATACATCTTTTTCTTTATATTGAAAAAACCTCAGGTCCTTACCCTATTAACAGTTTTTCCTTACTTGTGTATTAACCTCTGACTTTTTTTCTTTCGACAGGGTTTGTTAAGGTGTGGAACTTACAAACTTACTGGCAGTAACTTTGTAAAAAGCAGGTGTTGATTTTAGTTTAGCTTTACAGGTATGAAGAACAGCTGTGAACTACCTAAGCACTGATATACGTCGCTCTGGATAAGAGGATCTACCAAATGCCGTAAACGTAAATGTAATCATCCAAAAGTGTCAGAAATCTTGTTATCAACTCCATGACTAACAATTTCAATCAATATTTGGTGTAATTATGTTCTTTACTTCACTTTAATTCACTTGTTTTACATAAAATCTTTTTCTTAATGTACATTGGTAAGACCTACATATAAAACGCAGTAGTTTTGCATGACGTTGATTGTTTTAAAATGTTATTTTACAATTACAAGTTTTCTTTTTACGTAGTGCCATATCAAGCACAAGCCTTGTGTCCTGATTCTTCTCTGGGGCTCCTCCTACCGGTTTTCCAGTGTAGCCCTGCATGTTCAGTGCATAGCTGGTGTTCACATGTTGTCCAGATTTTTATGCCGTATTTGGCTGGTTTGGAAGGCATATATTGCCTACCTGGCCGGTGACCTCTGAATGCCACTAGGCATTAGGACCTGGGTTACAGAGTAGAGGAAGTTGCTCCATCCACTCGTCCCACACTGTCCTAATAGCTGAAAGCTTGTCTCTCACCCGTCTGACAGCCCTTGTCTCTCAGCTATCAAATCGGATCACTCTCTGCAAACCCGCAGACTGGCTGTTGATTCATCCTTTGATTTATAGACCCCAGTCAGGATTAGGACCCCCAAATATGCATGTAAATGCATTAAATGCTCTTTCTCTCACCCAAAACATGCCGTCCTTCTAAATTTGTCATTTCAAGAATGATTTTCTGTATTGAGTTGGGCATGACAAGCTCAAAAGCTGACTTGAAGTCTGTCACACGAGTCACTGCCATTCTAGTGGGCCCTGGCACTTTATTCTGGTCTTTCTTATGTTTTCTGCAGACAGTGTTGCCTGATGCATATTTGGGGATAAAGACCACTGTGCTTCACCGTCATAACAACACCTGCATTCTCACACTGATAAATGAAGCCAACAGAATAGGTAGCAAGAGAGAAAGAGAGAGAGAGAGAGAGAGAGAGAGCGAGAGAGAGAGAGAGAGAGAGAGAGAGAGAGAATGTGTGTGTGTGTGTGTGTGTGTGTGTGTGTGTGTGCGAAATAGGTCACTTAGTTGCTAAGAAAAAAAATAGTTTCTGACCCCTTTAACCTCCACGTTGACTACCTGCTCAAAAATGTCCTGAACAGTATCTGTGCAAAATAAACATGCAGGGGAAGATTGCACATATGTAAAATGAACTATTTTTATTTTCTATGTTGATTACTCTTGTTAGGACAAGCACAAAAAGTTACATAATGAAAAAAAAACTATTTTTTTACATTTTTAAAATTCAAAATGGGTCAATTTTACCCACAATATAACAGTTCAAACAATCACTGTGTCTGTGTGGAAACTAATGTTTTTGGATTTGTGGTCTATTGTACACATTTGAACTAACACTTCTTTTTGCTTTGCACATTAGTTTCTTCACCATCACTGGTGTAAGACCTCTTCGTCTTTGGGCTTGGGACTTTAGCTTGTTTGTTTTTTCTCCTGCTCCTTTTCAAATAGCAAGTTTATTTTCTTTTTACACGTTTTCTTGTGGTCATCTTCCTCTCTTCAAGTGACCTCAAGTGGCTGTTTCACAGTTGTCAGATTTTCTGATTGTCTCTTCTCACTGAGAGGCTTCTTGCTTCTGCTTTGGGAAATGAATGAAGAACAGATGGCCTCAAACCCCACTGAGCAGATGAGGCTTGTGTTTAGGGGTCCTGCGAATTATTTTCCAGATGGGTCAAGTAGATCTGAAAGGCTTGGCCTGCCTGGTCAGCTGGAAAGTGGACTGGGACTGGTGGGTTGGCTAGGGTGGAGGCTTGGGCTGTCTTGCCTTATTAGCTGGAATGGAGGCACACGCTGCTTGGTTAACTGAAATGGAGGCTGCTTAGGCTTAGGCTGCTGGGTTAGCAGAGGTGGAGGGGTGGGATGGCTGAGGAGCGGTCTAGAGAGGTAGATGGCTCAGGCTGATCTGTGATTGTGATGGTGTATAGCCACACTTTTTAAAAATATGCCTTTACATCTAAAACTTGTTTTAAACTTTTTTTTGGCATCCAATACTGGGGAATGCAGTCTTGACAAGGCATTTGTCATCTTAAATGGACCATGGATGCTACAATCAAGGGTCCTGCAGCTTAAACGAACAGTAGACTGGGAAAGAAAGGAGCACTATTGCATTTTCTATGCAGTTTTTGAAAAATAGGACCCACGGTTGACCAAAAGTAGGAACACCTTCAATTTTAGTACTGATGTTTGTGTTCTTGTCAAAGTGTTTCAGGGAAGTTAAAGCAACTCCCTAACCACCAGGTCACAAACTGCCTCAACGCAGTTGGGTCCATCACTGTGATGGTGGTCCATCACAGGAGATGGTCCTTGTGTCTTTTACATGCAAAGACAAAGGTTGAAGGAATTACATTCCCCTGTACATTCACAGCACAAGATACAGAGACCCTGCTGTTCTCATGTCATTGCACGAATGCCAACCTTGGTGTACCATGGAGTACCAATACCCAGTCAGGTGTCTGGAAGGTGTCATGTCTCGGCCAGCGGCCAGTAGAGGCCGCTACTGTGTTTGATATATGGGACTTTTAGTTTGAAAGGAGTTTGTGTCTTGAGTGGTTCTGTCAGATGTCCTGTGTTTCAGTTAAGGGATTGTTTTTGATGTTTGGTTTATGTCCGAGTCTGTTATGTAATTAAGTTTCAAGAGTTTTGTATTCAGTGCTGGTCAACCCTCACAGAAAACCTCACACTACTTGTGTCTTCTTGTGTCTTCTGTTTAAGAAAGCTTTGTTTTAGGCCCTCGTGTCTTTTATGTTTGTAGAGTCTGTGTTTTTTGTAATAAAACCATCAAAGGGAACCTTGCACTTGCGCCTCACCTCACTCCCTGAGCAGCACGACGTGACAGAAGGTTGTCATCCATATTCCAAATATCATTCCTTTTGAAGCTGTGCTTATCAATCGCATGTCCAAGTGTCTTGTTGAATATTTCAACATTTGAAAGACTGAAGCTTGTGGCCAAAAACGACTGTGCACTTCAGCTGGACAGATTTGGATGTTAAGCATGAAGCCTAAAAACCAGTCAGACCATTCCATGAATTTCTCAACCAGCATTTGTGGAAAAGCTGTTAATCTCCACCGCTTCATAAGTATGAATTACTATGAAGTGAAAAGCTATTCTTTTTTATTTGCCCATCTTTCTTTCTTTGTCACCAGATCTCCAGTCAAAAGTGCCTCACTAATAGTTCATGGACTAATGTAGTAGCCTACATTGGGCTGCTCATTTGAACCCATCTTTCCGTGAGACTTTACAACATCGTACAATGTAATGTGACAGATGGAATGAGCCTCTGCAACTGATCTCCCAGATTTTCCTTACCTGACTTTCTCAGGGTGTCTGTGGGGATACACCTGCCTGTCTTGTGCTTTGACAGTCAAGGTATAGTGAAAAAAAGGAAAAAAGTATATAAAACATTCTGAGTCCTCATGAAGGAGATGGTTATCACATTTCTTCACAGACAGTTACGACTTTGACCACCCCAAGAAGCCAGTACATAGCCAATTGCTTTAACATGTGGTTTGAAGTTAGCTATTGTATCTGCAACACACTTCTGAAAATCAGAGACATGACACTTCTTACATCACAGCAGCTCTTTTCAGATTGATCACACCTAACCCAACGGTGGAACACTATATGGTCTCACCTTAATAAAAATGTGAAATATTTCACTCTATTTGGCCATAAGTATACACCTGTTTTTCAGAATTTGGGCTAGACCCCATACTTCCAGTGAAGGTTAAGCTTAATGCCTCAGCAGATGCTTCCAACTTTGTGGACACAGTTTGGGGAAGAACAGCAGGACTGTGTCTCAGTGCACAAAGCACTATCCATAAAGAGATGGTGGGATGAGTTTAGTGTTGCCTGGCCCGCACAGAGCCCTGAGCCCTGAACCCCATCTGACACATTTGGGATGAACTGGAATTTATATTGTGAGCCAGACCTTCTAGTCCAAAATTAGTGCTTGACCTCAGAAATGCTGTACAGAACGAATTCCCACAGAAACACCCCACCAAGAAGAGTGGAAGCTGTTTTAGCTGCAGGTGGGGGACCATATGTGACCCGATCTGCCGTAATGAGTCGGAAGTCTGTGTTCTATTTATTGATTATGTTGAAAAACATCAAAAATATCTATCTTTCTTTTTTGGTCTTATATGAAAGAAGAGGTCTTCAAAATTAATCTCTTTTTGATTATGTACACGAAACCTTTCAGTTGCCAATAGGAAGCCCTGTTCACAGCCTTGTGTCCGCCCACCCCTCGACAGATTAGCAGTGTTCTGTGTAGCCTAATGCTAGCATTTTTTTTTCAGAATATATCTCCTCACAAAGATCGGCTTTAACATTTGTATGTGGGGTCAACATCATCGAAGTTGTTTAGAGTGAAGTGTGTGGTGTTGTGTGATTGCTGTTTAGTATAATGTCATTGTCAAAATAATGTAAAACAGCTAAAACTCAGTGGACATCTCTAATCTGTGCTCTGCTGCTGGCCAGCAAGACTGAATCAAGCTGGTCAATGAGTTCTTTGGCTCTAGTGATGTGTCTTCAGTCTGATTTAATGTATTTTTCTAAGTATCTAGTAGTAAAATGATGTTGTTGAATACTGGGTGCATCTCATTGAATGCTGTGGATTGTTAAAGATATCAACAAAAAACTGACAAAAACATTAAATGCGAAATCGGTTTTTCAGTTGGACCATTATTCATAATTCAAACGATTGTAACTTGATAACTGTTTAAGATACAGCTTTGACCAGGATATCATTTTAAAGCTTATTTTCTCATCTTTTTAATGATCCCAAAACCTCAATTGTGAATTTTGGGTCACTGCGACTCATTTTGCCAGATCAGGTCACATTTCCTATATTCATCTAATTTGGTTGAAAACATGTGACACATGTTGGCTGCAACAATCAGAAAACAGCTAGAAGAGCTTTTCTTTTTTAAAAAAACAATTGGGAGATGGATACTTGTATGCCTACATTATTTGGTTTGGACCAGATAAACAAATGGATCTTGGTCCTCCACCAGTCACAGATCTTGGTCTGCGTCCCTGATCAGTTCACTGCTGTTGGGAAACCATTTTCATGGTGGTTGAGGACAAATGAAGAAATGTAATATCATCAGCTCATGCTTTTCTCTTGGTCTAGCAGCTGTACTGTCCTCACAATCTGCCGGTGTTAACAATTTGACACCTGACAGAGCCTCATATCATTTTTGCTGCACAAGCTGTCGCTAATGATAAAATAACAGTGAAGCAATATTGAATTTGGCCGAACATATTTCTGGCTGGGCATCAGCGACCAAATTTTTTTCATTGCTTTGTTTTTGATTCATGTATTTTAAACATCTCTATTTTAATAGAAAGTAGGGGCAGTGTTGTGCATTTACATCAGTAATATGCATAAGGAGTAGATTTCGTTTTTGTGCAGTGATAGACTATTTAAACATGGGTGTCTTTTGCCTCTTATGTAGTGGTAACAGAGACCTTGTGTCCCAGCCAATGTTTTCACCAATCAGTGAACACCCATATGTGTGTACGTTGGTGTGCTTTTGCTATTGCAGGATTCCAACGTAATCAAATAAAAAGATACAGTGTTATAAGAACCTGAACTCTCACCTGAAAATTGTCCTTTCAAATTCAATATTTTGAATTCGGCTGTCACTTTTACATGAAGAACATGGTTTACATCTATACTGTATCTGCCAGTAGATGTAAACTAAATTGCTGACAACAAAAAAGACAACCCACGGAAGGACACACAAATGGTCAAAATGGTTTAGCTGTGTTTCTCAACCACTGGACCACTGATGGACCACGAAGGCTTCTGATTGGGCCATGAACCTAAAATTGAGACAGGCCATTGGTCCGCAATTGTCTTTTTAATTGTTTAATAATCTAATATAGTCAAGTGGGCCTTGGCAACATGCTGTGTTAGGTGGGCCTTAATGTTGAAAAGGTTTAGAACCATTGTTTTAGAGCTTATTTATACATATGTATGTATGCGTATGTGTGTGTTTTGGTTCAAATTATGCCTAAAAATGCATATTTTTGTGGCACAAAAGCAGACTTCCATCGTTTTGATTGCCTTTTATTTCCAAACGTAACTGAAACCTGGCACGAGGGCCGATGCATACAGCAAACATAAAGATAGCCTTACTGACGGTTTAAAACAATAAAAGTTTAAAACACTAAACGAGGACAAGACACGTAGCAGTCATGTTACACACTGCAGCAGGCTTCTTCTTTTTATGGCGGTTGACACCTTTTCAGTGTATCACTGACACCGCTGGACTGGTGGTGGTAATACAGTTCGGTTAGACTGAATCTGCGTATGCTGATATGCGTAAAACTGAGGGATTACTGTACTCAAACTGTTGAGGTCCAGTTTAAGTTAAATGTGCTCAAACTATGGAAGTCCGATCCGTAGTAATAACACATCATTTAAAATGGGCATCTCAGGTACATTACATGAATATTAATAGCTGATAAAGCTCAAAGTTATGCTTCTGGAGAAGACAAAGTTCTGCGGTTTGACAGTATAGATGTGGTCTCAATACTCAAGATTTGCCCGTCTATAACCTACAGCTGTTTATTAATGGTTTTAATTTGCAACCATTAATAAGCAGTACCTTAAAGTGCATGTTAGATATTTATTAGTATAAGTGATGCTTGAAACATTGTGGTCTGTTTGTGTTCAGTTTCTTCATTGCCTTGGCTGCTCTGAAATGACACCAGATTGCTCTCCTGAAAGTTGGAAAGCATGACAGAGCAGTGATGAATGTCCCTATCAAAGTGGCACTCATCATTTGGCTGTCATTGTGTTGATACTGGCTTGGCCACTTGTGGCCGATTGACTGCCTGCAGGCCATCGTGTCTGGGGGGCCGTGCTGGTTCCTGGCGCAAGCCATGCTTTTGCAGCCTATTTTACATTGGAACTCTAGTCTGGTCTTCTGCTTTCTGTTTCTCTTCTGGAAAATTCCCTCTTTTCCATGTGAGGTCAGCGCTACACCCCGTAGACTACAAACATGCTCTGTTGACAGGCCCACCGCCACATGGGACCTCATGCATTCAGAAGGCACAGAGAAGATGAGCTACAGAGAGCAGAGTGAAATGCCAAGGCTCCCCGGCTCTCGGTTAGAAACACACCAACACACTGCCTCATCAATCAGGCAGCTAAAAAGGCCAGCGAGCGAAAGGCCACCCTCGCTTCCGTTATGAGGCCTTTCATGAGTTATGATCGGATCGTGTTATTGCATTTTTTTTAAAAAACGTTTACCTGACCCGCGCCCAAGCTGAGGAGATGTAAGGGGCGCAGTGTCTTGATTTGAGTTTCTAATGGAGGGTTGTGTTGTTAATTGCCGATTGTTATGAAAATCTGTTGCGAGGTGAAAGTTTAATGAGGCTCAGGTTTTTACCGCCACTATGCAACTGATTTCTAATAGGCAGCCCTGGTAGTTTTCCACGCATGCAAACACACATGCACAACACCTCACGCATACACACACTCTCACAGGCACACAGATACTCATTTGCAACCTGCTGGCCTATAAACAAGCTCGCTCCTAGACAATTATGTAGATTGGGTGGAGGAGCTTTCCCGGAAAATATACGAGATGCCTCAGGTGCACTGCACGCCTAAGCACATTGGTTGTTTGCTTGAATAGATCTGGATTTTTTCCAGCATTTTCTTTTTTACGACACTATATGTGCTCACAGTGTTTCTGCTGCAAATTAAATTTCCTCTAATGAAATGTGATGGGAAATTTGCAAAAGGGAAGGGAAGTATTCCAGCGTGGTTGTGTACATGCAGTGGGATGTGGTGAATGTCAATTACTTTTCAGGTAAAGGAATATTGAAGATATGGTTGTAACACAAAACCCACACATATTACGCCCAAATATGCTCCCAGAACACTTTTATTTCAATTTAAACTCGGTTTAATGCATTACCCTTAAAGGAAATGTAAAGGTAAATAAATAATAAGAAACAGGAAAGCATTAGCGGTTAGCATTAGCAGCATGCAAAGACTCGTATACAAAAGAAACGTTGAAATAACTCTCTCTACCCACATGTTTAGACAGGGCACAACTTACTAATATTACATAAACTGAGATAGGGAAGGGAAGTATTCCAGCGTGGTTGTGTACATGCAGTAGGATGTGGTGAATGTCAGTTACCTTTCAGGTAAAGGAATATTGAAGATATGGTTGTAACACAAAACCCACACACATTACACCACAACTTACACCCCAACTGCCACTGCAAAAACCTCTATATTAAATACTGCACATCCTCTGTCACGCTTCTGCAATTGTTTATACAATTATTTATTACTGGTCTACATGTTCTACACCTCTGTTCTACATTTAGCGCACCTAATGACTTCAGTGCAGCAGGAACCGCCATAATAGTGTGTACATTGCACTTGTGTCCATTGAACTTGTTTAGTCTTGCTCTCTCATCACTGTGTGTATTTTGTCCTGTCTGCACTTGTGTAGTCTTGTGCTCTTCTGTAGTCTCTATCTATCTGAGAAAGCTTTAAACTAGACCAGTGGTGCCCAAATCAGGGTCTTAAGGGTCTGGAGGTGATTTCCATTCTCTGTTTGGTGCTTCAACTCACCTGTGATTCAACTCACCTGTGAACTGCCAGGTTTAGTGAATATGATTGAAGAGGGGAGCTATCAAACTGGACACCAGAACCACTAGATGTTGGAACATTGCTGTGAGGATTTGACTGCATTTAGCCACAGCAGTATCAGATATCACTGCTGAGCTTTATACAAAAAACAACCTCAGCAGATGATTTTACCAAATAAAATCCAGAAGAATATTTATCGTCTTTGCTAATAGGAAGTAGATTATTAAAGTGCTTTGGCTCCTCCAAATAAGAACCTCTGTGTAGGTGTTTAACTACTCTATTTAGGCCATCTCAGTCCCTAAAGGAGCAAAAACAACAGTGTCTGTGGGCGAAAGCCTCCGCTTCCAACCTGCTCCGAGCGTGAGTACTTGCTTCCAACCTACTCCTCAGAAAACTGGTAAGAGAGCCAATTTCCCAACAAAATACCCATGTGAGCCATTCTAGATTTTGCCATGTGCAAATTGGCAACACATCTATTCAGAAATAGATGCTTCCATTGAGCCTTGCAATGGTTCCATTGAGCCTTGCAATCCCATATACCTGCAGTGACGTAATTACCGAAGACAATTCAAGGAGCACGATGCAGCACAAAGCAGTGTAAATCTGATGTGATGAGATCATGCATATACTGCAATGTTTCGTTTAACACTGCACACAGACAAAGATTCAAACATTCTTCCAATGCAATCTATCTATCTATCTTTCTCTCGCTCTACAAATATATGCATTTGTATATATGGAATCTTTGTTGCAGCATAGAACATACAAAGAAAGAAAACCCCTAAATCTTATTCATTTTTCATTATTCATTCACTAGAGGGTCTTCTAGAAATTCCTATGAGTAATATCTAACTGAAGTATATTTTAATTTTATTATCTTTTTTTCAATCTCATTAAGATTTATAGGAGACGATTCAGAGCTCTTATCTTTGCCAAGGGAGTCTGTGCAAAGTGTGCAAGATGAAACGTGGACACCAAATAAATGTAGCATATTTGTTAATATTTTGATTGAATGATCAACAGGATGAGCAAAGACTGTTCATTTTAGAGCTTACATTGCTCATGTTTTTCAGGAATGCCAATGTTTGTAGGGGACACCGTAAAACCTGCCTATCCACTGTGCTCTGATTCATTTTTAGACTTAACAAGTGGTCTATTTTCATTCATTCATTCATCTGTTCCTCTGCCAGGATTCCTGTACTATGAAGACATCTCCAAGCCAGTAAGCATTGCTGAGGCCAAAGCAGTGGGCTGTATTATTGAGGAGGCTGCCAGCTGTTTTGATTCAGGTGTCACTATCACTCTGACTGGAGGCTTTTGCAGGTAAACAATCCAAAATACCAGCCAAATGGCTCTGTTTTCAGCAATCTGTGGGTCTTAGGTGTCATGTACTATTTTACACTGTGTTGGATTATTTGACGTCCCTTCGTATCAACAGTCTGGCTTCATATTGTACACAGTGAGACTGCACTGTTTGTGTCTTCCACAGTATGTGAAGCTCGTGCAGAGCTGGATTAGATTACGTTTTTAATCCGATGTTTTGCTACGTTGCTCTGCCACTCAGGTGTTAAACCACTGACTGTACTGCGTTCCTAAATGCCTTCTGCACTAATTCTTAGCTGGCTGGTGTGTGGAGCCATCCATCCCTGCCATCCATCCTTAGTAATGAGAGCGTGGCCAATTGCACTCTGGAGGACTCACCGTAATGACAGTGGAGTCAGCGCAGACAATTCATGATCAATGTCAGAGATGAATTCATTAAATTAATTATTTGATGACTCTGCTGAAGCGTAAGTGAATGGCAGTTTGTCAGCTGAACTGGCCCACCAGAGCCGGCCAGTTCAGCTGAATTGAAACGGCACTCAGGCCAACTCTCCACAGCAGGGTTTGAAATGTAAGCTGGGATTTAAATCATATCTGCAGTATCCTCCCTGGATACACCGAGGTAGGGCACGAGCTTGTTAACAAAGGCCCGCCCCCTTCATTTTTTCAGTTGATTAAATTATCTCTATGACTCACGATGCAGCACAGCAATCATAAAGTCACTCCTCACTCCTCAGTAGCAAGTCTGAATTTGCAAGTGCTCTCAGAATAGATTTTCTTATTAAGGGACATTAAAGTAACTGTCCATAAGGCTCACAAGGAGGCAGAGCACAGCGAATGTTGCTAATGTGATGTGCATTTGCCTGTTAACACTCGAGCTTCCTTTAATGGAATGACAGAGTGCCTTCAAACCATCTCTCATATTTCTCTGAAGGCTAAAATCATGCATATTTATGCTCGATTCTTATACTAAGCTGTAGTTCTTAACAGAGGCCAAAAAGTATTAATTAAACTTTGCACAACACCACCTGTTTTCACTAATGAGCCTATGGTCTTAACAAAAAAGACGGGCACCTCTGGTATCAGGTGTTGCATGACTGAAACAAATGTCTGCACACACTTGAAGATTTCTTATTTTTCTACCATATGTGAGTAGGCACAATGGATTTTTCACCTGCTGAGGCCCACAGAACCTTTTATGGATGAAGCTGAATACCCATATTGTGGATCAGTAAGGGTGTAATGGTATTGGCGCACTTTTGAAAACAAAAGTTCAAAACAGTGAACCATATTCGGCACACCCCGGAGCCTCTATCAAGGGACTTTCACTTGCCATCTTTCATGGAAATCTCTGTGAGTGATGAAATCTAGACATCTGTGCTTTATATTGTTTATTCCTACATATTTTAGAAGCTCACTGTTTTGATATATATTTTTAATCTCTTTTCATACTAATCATAAAGGGGAATTTGTGCCTGTTTTTGAGGTCCCTCAGTTGAACTATGCATTTTTGTTTCTCAGTAACATTGATAGTATGTATACATTGAATGTATGATTTACAGAACTGGAAATAAACAAAATTTTTGCCATCATAGGTGAGAAAGAAAATACATATACACTGCCCTCCATAATTATTGGCACCCCTGGTTAAGATGTGTATAAAGTAAATTTTTATTGCAGAAGCATACTCTCACACTTAAAATTGTAGAAAAATTTAACCTTCAACTTCAAGGCAATTTTAAGGGGGGAAAAAAGCTCCCTGACTAAGAAATAATTACTTTTCATACAATCACCTGTTCCACAATTATTGGCACCCCTAACAATTCATAGGAAATAAACGTAAATGAAGTATTTCTGTCAATAGTTTACAATGTTGATCAGAGTATCTAGGAACATTTAATTAGAAATTCATCACTTCCTGTTTCCCTGGGTTATAAATATGATGTGACACAGAGGCCATTTCTCTTATCCACTCTTCAACATGGGAAAGACAAAGGAACACACCATTCAAGTAAGGCAGATGTCTGTTGACCTTCACAAGTCAGGCAATGGCTACAAGAAAATAGCCACATGCCTGCACCTGCCCATATCTACTGTCAGAGGAATCCTTAAGAAGTTTAAAACAGTGAGGAGGATGGTAAGAGAAATTGTTCAAGCTCACTGTTCAAGAATTGCAACAAATGGTAGCATCTTGAGGTCACAATGTCTCCAAAACAACCATCAGGTGCTATCGATATGCCAACAAGCTGTTTGGGAGGCTTGCATGGAAAAAAACTCGTCTCACTCCCAATCATAAGCGCAAACGTCACTAATCGGTACTGGGGCTTCAATTGGGACCCCACTGAAAAAAATGCACTTGAATTAAAGGTTGGGTTTTCCTCTTTTTTTCATTGTGGTCCTATATTATTTAGAACAAAACTGAATTTATTAGAATCTAAAGAACACTTAACCGGGGGTGCCAATAATTCTGGAGGGCAGTGTATATATAGTTTTTGTAGAAGGCTGAAACCGTGGTGTCTGATTTGTCTTCCAGGGTGTAAATGTGGCGTCTGGTTGTTTTCATAGCGCGGGGTTCTCATTCCTCCAATGTTACCATTTTTATTCCTCACTAGCAGCTCAACATAAAATCACATTTTTACACAGATGGGTCTAAGAGATTCCCTGCTAATCTATTTGCATAATTATGGAGAAGCAATACTATACATGGGGTCCTTGAGTTAAAACTGTCTTGACATATAACGTTAGCCATGTACTTACAGTGGCTGAACTAGTTCGGTTTTGGGCAGTGGAAGAAAACGCAGTAATGCAGCAATGAGTTTTCCTTTTCTGTGGATTAGTTGTGTTTTTATGATTTTACTGTGTTAGGATCAGTACGTGAATTAGGCTAAGGTTTTATATCACTGTGGAAGGAATTGGGGGTCACATCACTGTCGAAGGAATGGATCTGTGTCATAATTTGAGGATCCTGTATTTGAATATATATTTCAATTCCATTCTACCAGTAGATGTGAAAATTAAACAGAATCATGACCTTGAATTAAAAGCTGTTCACTCCCATCCCTGGAATGTCACAGTTTTTTCTAGTTCAGTATTTAATTTGTTCTAGCACACAAAATTCAGGTAATCATATAATTGACTTTTTGCAAGTTAATACTGAATAAGTTGCTTTTATTGGAGAAAGAGACGCACCACCATTTAAAATAACTAATACAAATATAAAACATGCAATGGATAAAAATGTAGACTTTACATTGAATTTATGTTGTCCATGTGTTGGCCCTGGGAGAGGCTCCGGCTGTCACGGTGAAAGGCAGTGAACTGTGTCCACCGTGTAGCGTGGTGGAAGGACTCAGACGTGAGAGAACACGAGAGAGTTGGTAAGCCACGCAGTTAGTCTCAGAACACTCCCTGATGGAGTTAGAGTCCACACCAATATGAACTTGCGTTCTGAACACACACACACAAAGTATATAAATTATACAAAGTACTACACGGTACCGTAGAGTAGGGAGTAGAGTTGAGTTGGGTTGAGGATTCGAAACATGGCCATGAAGTCAGGTAACTTCAATGCTTGTGTGATGATACTACACTTACTTCCTGTTTATATACTTTATGTGAGTCACTTCCGGTGCCGATTGACCGGAAGCATGTCGCGGAGGACGTCCGAGATGAGTTGTTGGAAGGCAGAGGGACTGTTACATAAGCTGAACGGCATAACAAGGGTCTAGTAGTGGACGGTGGGGGTTATGAAGGCCGTCTTCCACTCATCTCCCTCCCTGATGCGGACGAGGTTGTACGCACTCCGTGGGTCCAGTTTCGTGAAGATCTTGGCACCAGAGAGAGAGTCCAGTTTGGTGTTTATGAGTGGAAGCGGGTGACGGTTCTTGAACGGGATGTTGTTGAGCCCCCGGTAGTCGACGCAAGGACGGAGGTCCCCGTCTTTTTCCTTCACAAAGAAGAACCCCATAGCCGCTGGGGATATAGAGGGGTGGATGGTCCCGTGGCAGAGCCCCTCAGTGATGCACTCCTCCATTGCACGTTGTTTGTCCGAGTCAGCGAGTAGAGGTGGCTGCGGGGCGGTACCGAGCCCGGCAGGAGCTCGATGGCCAGGTCGTACGGCTGGTGAGGTGAAAGTTTGGTGGCCTCCTTCTTACTAAACAC
>JBBPDB010000146.1:4132820-4151378 GCA_037974465.1 Brachypetersius altus
GCCTCATTCTTTACAACTTTTTGTTGCTTAACTTTGCTGTATTGTGAACCGTACCGAACCGTGACCCCAAAACCGAGATACGTACCGAACTGTGACATCTGTGTACCGTTACATCCCTAATACACACACACACACACACACACACAAAAATGCCACCACCACATCAGTGTCTCTGCTGTTCTGAGGATGATCCACCACCCAAATGATAGCGGCTCACTGGTGGTCCTGTGGGGGTCCTGACTATTGATGGATGGGGTAAAGGGAGCAAACAAATGATGCTGAGAAACAGATGCACTACTGTCTGTAATTGCAAATTGTAATATATGTTCTGACAGGTGAGATAAATAACATTATCTCGTTACAGTGGCACCTGTCAGAAGGCGAGATATATTAGGCAGCGAGTGAACAGTCAGTTCTTGAAGTTGATGTGTTGCAAGCATGAAAAATGGGTGAGCAAAAGGATCTGAGTGACTTTGCCAAGGGCCAAACTGTGATGGCTTGACAACTGGGTCAGATATCTCCAAAACAACAGGCCTTGTTCAATGTTCCTGGGATGCAGTGATCAGTACCTAATGAAAGAGGTTTAAGGAAGGAGAACCGCTGAACTGGCGACACGCTGTATGATGTATATGATGTACGTTGGGAATGAAGGCTGGCCTGTTTGGTTCTGATCCTACAGAAGAGCTGCTGTATCACAAACGTCATGCTGGCTATGATAGAAAGTGCCGCACAGCTGCTGGGGAGTCCAGTCCAGCAGAGTTTGGCGATTTCTGTGATAAATCACACCAACTGAACCTGGTAAGTTACTGCTAAGGTGTATTTGATCTAGGAAATCTCCAGTCTGTGCTGGACTGAGGGCCTCAGGGGCTTTGGGATCTGTCAAAGCACTGGTGAATTTATTTACAGAGTAGAGGGTAGGAAACCCATTTACACAGCAAAGCTATCAGTGTTACAGCATGCAAGGCCTAACAGCAGGCGCCCGTAACATTCATGCAGTTCTCAGATGTATTGCCTGTCTGCCAGTTTCAGTTTTTACGAAAGTGGGAGAAATGCTGGACTGAGAGTGTGTGCATGCGTGTGTGTGTGTGTGGTATCAGAGTGAGATCAGGCACACTGTGGATGGGGATTATAAACACCTGAGATGTTTATATTGACTCACTCCTGCTGCTGTGACCTCTTTAGCCTCCCACACACACACACACACACACACACACATGCGTTTATACACACCATGTGCGGAGTGAGATCAGGCATAGAGGGGGGGAAAGTCTATGAGAAGAAATAATGTTTTCAACTTGCAGTGCAGTTAAAGGAATACTTGTGGCCTAATACCTACTTCTATAATATATGACTGCTTTGTGAATGACTGTCCTAATGCTGTCTTAAATGCTCTGCCCATTCAGTCTGTAGAGCATTTATTTGGTCAGACACTGATGTTGGACGCAATCTCCATTCCAGTTCATCCCAAAGGTGTTGGATGGGGTTGAGGTCAGGGTTCTGTGCTGTCAGTCAAGTTCGTCCACACTGAATTACACTGGGACACAGTCGTCCTGGAACAGAAAAGGTTCTTCTCCAAACGGGGTCCCCAAAGTTGGAAGCTCAATGTTGTCCAGAATGTCTTGGTCTGCTGAAGCATTAAGTTCTTTCTGTCCTTCACTGGAAGTAAGGGGCCTCGCCCAAACGCTGGAAACAGGTGTGTCCCAATGCTTTTGCTCATGTAGTGTACATATGACTTGCATACTATTTGAAAACACCAGTTGTCCTTTACTGAATATTAATGGACATTAAAGTTTATAACATTTTTTTTCTTTCTTAACTTTTAACAGAATGTTTCACCTTTGCCTTGTTCTAAAAAAATCTCAGCTGCAAACAGTACACAATCACTCTCTCCTTCTAATAAATGTTTGACTAACACACACACACACACACACACACACACACACACACACACGCACACACCTTTCAGTAGTGGATGAGTGGACAATAACAGGGCAATTGCGTTGGGCTTTAGGGAGTGACGCTTTTGAAAACTCCCAGCTGGTGGGCTTGGGGTGTGTGTGTGTGTGCGTGTGTGTGTGTGTGCGTGTGCGTGTGCGTGTGCATTGGGGTGTGTATAATGAAGGTGGGGTCCACCATAAGGAGAGAGAGAGCTGGAACAAGAAGAATGGGCAGTATGTATGTACACTGTATGATATGTATGTATTGGATACATTTTTGCACCATGATGTGATTTATGCATGAAAAGAGGTGAAAAAAAAAAAATTTTTGGTAGGATTTTTGATTCTGAGATTATTCAGATTAGTCTGATTCAAAGAGCCTCAGTCACACCACTCTATCACATAATAAACTGAAAATTGTAGCCCCTAGCACGTCTAAGATCTTCAGAAAATAGTCAATCGTTTGAGTGGGTTGTGTCTATCACATGAGTTCCAAACCCTCTCTGCTATTGACTGGTTAGGGTCTAAATGGTCAGTACTAAATTATGAATAAGCTTCAGGACAAACAGTACTGCAGTCATTATTTAAGCAGCCTTAATGCGTTCTAACATATCTGGTGCTTTAAACTGGTTGATGCTGGACTGAATCAGTGGGATGGACACTCGTGTCACCACCAGACATTTGTTAGCCACATATTTGTAGCAATCACTCCTGCCTTATTATATATACAGCGCTGGAAAAAATAAGAGACCACTGCAATTTATTTCTAAATATCATTCTGCTTCATGAGGGACTGATTAGTGATCACCTGAATCTTATTTAAAGAGGAAAAGTTCAAATCGACACTCTCCTCTCCCAATCAGATCAGTTGGATGGTAAAACACTACTAGAAGTTTGTCAAAGGTGATTATTGCCATTTTGTTTAAGAGAGAACAAGAAATTTGCTTTTTTGACTGCATCATTTCTCTTATTCTGATGTTTCGTCATTTCCTTTAAAATTTTGCTTTAAAGAACAATATTTTTATTTGGAGAAATTGTTCAGTTGTTCAATACCTGCACCTGTAAAATCTGAACATTTTTCCAGAGCTGTATATTCAGGAACCTCAGGACACAGTTTACATCCTTATACTTAAGTCGTAATAAAATAATCGTTTCACTCTTTTCAGTCTTTTCGTGCGATGTCTTCATTTTCACCTAATTATAGAGAGTGATACCAACAAGAGTATTGAAAGTTATTAGTATCTATGAGTATTATTATATGAGAATTGATATGGATATGTCACGTCACGTCGTGTACCAAGAAGGCAGGAGTCACAGAAGTAGACGTCCATACTTTTCCTTTTTGTCTTTATTACATAAAGCAGAACAGAATACCAGTGAACCCACAACCTAACTAAACTAAAGGCTCTTATTTATACTAGAACTAAAACACACCCCATGTCAAAATAAAAGCATACAAACAAAACCCCAACCTGACGGGATATCATTCCCAACAACATCCATCCTCCTCCCTGCACACCTTATTCTAACAGGAAGCCCCCAGGTGTCCATTAAAGGCTAGAATACATTACATCAGCACCAAAGTAAGTAAACCAAATTCAAGAAATGCAAGTAAACCCAAAGACAAAATTACACGGACACCATATTTTTTTTCATTTGGAAATGATCTGCTCTTCTAAATGCAATACATATTTTTTTCAGTTCAGTAATGCAGCTACACTGAATGCATGCATCATCTTCCCTAATTAGGGTTATTGACGCGCGTGTTGCAGGGGAATAGATTGCCATCTTTGGTTCTATTCCCCTCTGGAGCTTTGACTGGAGTGTGTGTGTTGTGCTTGTTGGAGCCCGGGTCACAGCAGAGGAGACTTCAGCCTCTTTGTTGCTCTTGAATGATTACTGAAGCTCCTTCAGCGAACGCAGATAGTGGAGATAAAAGATGGAGTTTCATTAGCCGCAGCCACAGTGGAACTCGTGGCCTCGTTGGTCAGGGCGCCGATGGCCCGTGCTGCTTTAGCAGCCAAGGTCAGCCTCTCTGACACATGCTTGGCTTGCAAAGTGAATCAGACTCCTTTGATATATGGCTGTGTTTTCTCCGAGTGATTATAAAAAGCTCTGAACCTTTGGGCTTTCACGTCGACTGGGCTCTGTCACTCGCGCATATGGCCAAGAGGCCTTTTTATTTGTTTTCTTAGGATGCTAGAAACTGCGTGGGTGGACAAAACGCTGGAAAGAGAAAGAATTAGATCTGTGGTATTTACAGGGCAAAGGGGCTGGATGTACATGAACAGTGCGATGGATGTCGACACACTGCATTCACATCTGACTGTCACATATGAACCAAGACTTACACCATGATTTATTATGTGTGGGAAAAATACAGCTAAAGAAAACATTCACAACTTATTTTGCGTGATAAATCATAAGTCGTGTGGAACCTCTGACTATAACTGAATAAAAAAACTTTCTTTAATAAGCGAAAATAGAGATTACTATGAACATTACTTTATTATTATTATTATTATCATTCTTCCAAAATAACATGTCTGTGCATGGTTGTGAACAGTTTCAGAGAAATATGATTTTGTAAGGTATTTTAAAATGTAGATTTAGCCGATATTTAAAATCGATATTCTTTAATGCAGTAATAGTCCTCTGGAAGAGCAGAATATTTGGAACCCTGAGCTTCTGCTGTAAAATGTCTGAAATGTATTATTCTTACTGCATTCTCACCCTATAAGTTTGATTCCCCTGTGATGCAAACTCTGGAGCTGTGTGTGAAAGTTTCTTTTGGACTCAAACTTTCCTTCAGCCAGTAGTGCACTAGCTCCAAAACCAAGACCAAAATCCCCTCCGGACTTCTGACTGAGAAACATTTCCACATTTTACATGTTTGGTGCCACCGACAGAAACCAGATCAGGCCCACTGGCACTTTCCATACTGCCCCCCTTCCCACTTGTAGTTGATCGTGATTCCTAGTAGAATTACTGCTAAACCACTGTCTTTAAAACAGCCTCGTTCATTTTTGTTCCCATGATTTTCCTACTGAGATTCTTGGACTGTAAATCATGCCACATGTTGCTAATTAGAACAGTTAGCCATGGAATTTCTTTGACTCAGGCCAGGGTCTCAGGGATGGGATGAAGCCAGTAGCTGGTGGTCTGGTGGTTAGGGAGTTGCCCCAGTGGAAGGTCATAGGTTACAGGACAACCAGTGGCACCATGGAGGTACTCTTGAGTAAGGAACCATCCCCACACACTGCTCTCTGGGCGCTGTGTTCCTGGCTTCACTTGGTGAATGGGTTAAATATAGAAGAAGAATTTCACACAGTTCACACTGTGTGCTGTGCTAAAGTGTGTTCATGCGTTACAAAAATGGACATTTGGGTGACCTAGATGCTCCCATGAGTCTCTAAGTCCAAGATAAGGAACTTCAGTTAATCTAGACTGCATTGTACTGGTACACTTTGTCTTATGATATATACTGAAGACAAACATTACTTGGAACATCAAGTTAAATGTTTGCTTGAAATAAACACTTCTTTGTGGCATATGAGTGGGACTAATGGTCCGCAGATATGGTCCATCCCATTTTATAACCAGACTCGGAGGCGCTGCAGTGCAGTTGTCCTGAGGACACATGACCACATATACACACATGGTTTTTGCTAAGTGGTTTTTATATGGGATCCTTGGAAGACATTCAGTCGAGTAAACACTGTATATTTGTGCTCGTGTAAACATGGTCATTATTGACACCCACTGTACTTATATTATCCCCCTCATTACACGGCTGCTTGGCACAGCCGATAAATTAATTGCTTTCCATGAAACAGTTCATAAATTCGTTGAGACTCTGATTACCATACCAATCACACCTCAAAAGCACCGAAAGCACTGCCCATAAAACCCAGGCCATCTGGGAAACTGACTGCAGCAGTAATGCTCTGCGATACACTTGAGCAGAACACTTGAATTTTGGTGGGATTTTTATGTCTCAGAGCATACACTTATCATTGACTTCATTACAGACAATTACTCCACACTTCTGCTACAGTGTGAGGTCTACCTTCCCTATAGATCCATCATACAAGTGTCCACTTACAGACCTGCAATAACGCACAATTTTCTATCCCATTCTTAACCCTAAGCCATGGAGTGTATTAGTAAAATCTGGTTTCAGTATATAAATGGTGTAAATCAGTCAAAAATCAGTGTTTGTTCACCTACACAGCTCAGCCGCTCTCTGCGGGTTTTCCCCACCCACTTGTGGGCGGAGACTATCCTGAAAGCTGTCCTGGGGTCAGAGATCTTGTGTTTCGTTGCAGTTGTTTCTACTGTAAGGCCTAAAATAAAAGAAATGTGTTCATTTTTATTCTTTAGGGCATTTACATGTGACAATATTTAAAATGCCAGTAGTGGTCATAATTCTTAGATTTTTTTAAAAATTACAGTAACTTTGGTTCTATGTGATATAGGAACACCAAAGCTCAGCATGACTTCTGAGACCTCAAGCATCTCCATGCAAGAAGCTGGGTGGCCATGTTGTGGCTATGTTCAAGGTCGCACATTCTCTAACCCAGTGGCCCGCAACCCCCGGGCCGCAGACCGGTACCGGGCCGTGGGTAATGTGGTACCAGTCTGCGGGCTGCACAGAAAAAAAAAAGTACTGTATTTCCGTTTTATTTAGAAAAATGACCAGATATCCTTAGTCTATGACTCTCTTGTTAATAAAGCTGCGAGTACACATTGGATTTACGTTTTTTATTATATTTTAAAGATTCCCCATTATTATATTTTTAAAAAATTTATGCGTATCATTTATTTGTATAATATACGTATATTTATCTGCCACTCCTTAAAGGCCAGGCCGTGAAAATAGTTTCTGATATCCGTGACGAACTAAAGGTTGGGGACCACTGCTCTACCCCATATGTAAGATGTAAACAGAAAACACTGTCTCCAAAAGAGAAATCTGTAATATTACTTCGCCTGCTCTGGGCCCTCCTTCAGGGTAAGACTATAATACACAACACATCAGCAGAGTAACAGCCTTTCTGTATTATATTTATTTAAATCCTTACTAGTGTCTGATCCCATTAGAGCACCTTCCTTACAACAACTATTAAAGGCTAGATCTAATCACATACCTCTAATTAATGGAAATAAATACTTCAGACTTCCATATTCAGATTTGTGATGTATTGCCATGGACTGTCCTTGTATACTGAACATCTGATGCATCTTGTCATTCAGTTTATCTGGTTTGAATGACCCTGCCTGTCTCTGTCCTTTGTTCTGTGCACTGATTTGGGTTGCCTTTCAGGACTGTGGCTATTTGGGTTCTTTCCCTGTACTCGGCTCTTTTGTATGACGATTTTGGATTTGTTTGCTCATCAGGCTGGCCTTTGGTTTTGAAACTCTGCCAGTATCTGTTTTTTGTATTCTGCTGATTTACAGATTTAATATTGCTAGCTGTTTTACTCCACACTTGGGTCTATCTTAGTCTGAACTTGACAGCTAGGTTGAAAGTGTCCTACTACCATAATATCCAATCAAAGACACCGCTGTGGTCAAGAAATGTGGGGTTATAATTAGCTATATAACTGCAAGCCACCATACATCTTTATGAACAAGCTCAGGTCTTTGTCAGTGGAATTATCTGCTCCAAAATCCCCTCAAAAATAACAAAACTATTTCAAAAATCAGATTTATGGGATTTACAGTTGTCACGAGTGGAACTGCTAAGCCCCATCCCGGACTCACCTCTGAGTAAGCAGGAACGGGCAGGAAGCCAGAGATCCATGCAGATATGTTTATTAACAGAAAGAAAAACCAAACGGGGAAATCAAAGGGCACGCGAGCCACCAGGATCAGAGAACTAGAACGAGAACTAAGACATACACGCTGCATGAGGCACTACATGAGGCGAAGGGCACATGAGTGAGTCAAACACAAACAGCACTTTAAATAGCAACAGAAATCAGACCAAACACAGGACAGGTGGAAACTCACTCATGTGACAAACTCAGACATGTGACAAAAGCAAACCCCAGGAACTATCAAAATAAAAGCCCCCCAGAATACAGAACAGAAACAGAACAAACCAGAGCAAAAAACATTAACCAAAAAGCAGTGGCCCTAACCGGCCACTGACCTAGCCGTGACAAATGGCACCAAATCTGTAGAATGACCCAAAAATAAATCAATATTCCCTACCTTGTCCCTGACTTAACTGAACATCAGCAAAGAGAGCTGTCTTGTTCTTTTGTGTGTGAGTCTTTGCACGCTGTTAATGCTAACAGTGAATGCTAACATTTTTTAAATCAGTTTTCTGATTATGATTATTTATTTACCTTTACATTTTCTTTATGGGTAATGCATTAAACTGCCTAAATTTTTAGGCATTTATTAAACCAAAACACAACAATGCGTTTTTTATATATGTGGGTGCTCTTGGTGTGTAATCCCTGTGAAAAGCAAGGGATTACTGTATATTGAAAGAGTTTCTGGAGTTCTACAATCAAACATGTAATATTGCAACATTACATAGACACTGAGACATCCGCATTTGTATGAATCATGCTTGCTTTTTAGCCCTTGACTAAAAATATCATAGTTGTAAGGATTGAGTTTATGCTGTACAATTACACACACCACCCATCTTTCATCAATGTGTATACCAACAAAGTAGTGTTCAATAAAAGCAGTATTCAACAAAATACAAATTGTGAACTTACCCAGTCAAAAATGATGCAGTTATTTGGGGAAAAAAGAGAGGGCATTCTGTGTGTGTATGTGTGTGACAGTGAGAGAGAAAGAAAGATTTTAATAAGTGTGTATGTCTTTCATGTTTGTATATTGTTCATAAATAAATACAGAAAAGCTGCCTCTAACACCATCCCCCAAAAGTTGCTTTCTACTCACCCCACAACCAGTTAAAGATCATTAACGGCTGTCTCACTGTTAATGTTGATGAGTGGTGGTTAAAAAAGCAATGTTCTCACTTTCAATAAGAAAATTTAGTTCAGCATGGAAGGCATAAAAAAACTGACTTAAATATCTATTGTTTTAGCAAGTGTACATAATGTGTTATAAATAGCCGTTTCTCTTGCTGTTTCTCTGCGCTCACTGCGCTCTTTCTCTCTCCATATCATCCACAGACACTTCACCTGGCACAGAGCCAAAAGGGGGAAATAACTAACGAAACACAGACCACAGCAAAACAGCAGGTGGTGTTTAGGCTGTTGATTGGGCCAGCCCAGCATCAGTTGGGCTCCCAATCTACGAGTCTTATTAGCCGGTCAGACCAGTAAATAAATAAATGAATAAATGGTCAGGCCAAGTAGCACGTCGGGCCACCAGGAAAATACGCGATATACACCAGATGTTTCAGTTCGACCCTGGGCACAACGACTACAACTCACAGTAACATTAACAACAACTCAAGTCACACACAGACACATGGCAGTCATAAATAAAGTGGCCCCTTACAGTCACGTGTGAACAAACCACATTACAGCACACAATGTGAAATTCTTAACCCATTCACCGCGTGACACAGTGGGCAATCCGTGGTAAGGCATCCAGAGAGCAGCATGTGGGGACGGTACATTCCTTAACCACTAGGCAACCAGCCAAAAATTTTATTTATCGCCATAATGCAACGCTTTCTGTTGTCTGTTTTGCACAAAGTGTACCAATAACAATGAGCCAATACCAATACCAATATGTACCAATACCAATGAGCGAAGTACCCTTGAGCAAGGTACCATCCCCACACACTGCTCCCTGGGTGCCCTTCATTGGTTGCAGCTCACTGCTTCACCTGGTGAATGGGTTGAATGCAGATAAAGACTTTCACACTGCTCGCACTGTGTGCTGTGGTTTGTTCACGCGTGACTATAAGGGGACACTTTATGGCTTTTATGTTGACTACCGTTCTCAGTCCAGCTGTGGAAGAACTCCCAGTAAGGTTCGTGATTGGCGAGGCGGCAAATCAGGCGAGGTGTTTAACGACCCTCTGACCGGCTGCCTGAGAGGTTCCTTTCCCTAGCAGGACCAACCTGCCCTACTCACGGCCACCTCGGGCTCCCAAGCCCTGAAACAGTCTAGCCAGCTGCATCATTGCATCATTCTGAGGCAGTAGGCCCCTTGGTAGACCTGCAAGGCCTCTTACAAGGGACACTAGGCCGATTAGTGGAGACATTTAAGGCCCGTGCCAGCTCCTCCTCAGCCTCAGCCTTCCGTCCCGGCTTCTAGAAGGTTCCGGCCTCTCACGCCGGCTCCCCAGCAGCCTCCTGCTCCCGCTCCAGCACTCCAGAGGCTCCAGCCCACAGCTCTCCAGAGGCTCTAGCCTACAGCTCTCCAAAAACTCCAGCCAACTGCTCTCCAGAGGTTCCACTCCCAAGGCCCTGGCTCCAGCCGTGACACCTGCTACTGCTCCTGAGGCCCCGGTTCCAGCCGCGGCTCCTGCTCCTGGGGCCCCGGATCCCGTCGTGGCTCCTGTTCCTGGGGTCCCCGTTCCTGAAGCCCCAGCTCCTGCAGAGGCTCCCGGCGCCTCATTGTGTCAGCCTCCGGCGCCTCATTGTGTCCGCCTCCACCTCCTTTGCAGGGTCCTGGGCTGCCTGCTGCTCTGGTGGCATGTCCTCGGGGGAGGGGTGCCTGCAGGGCCCCATCAGAGACCTGAGATTTCCCCCCAATATTTTTTGGGGGGCACTTAGACTGAAAGGTGCTGTGTCCCAGATGGTGCGGGAGGGGCTTTCGAGTGGAGTCTGGCCCTGGAGGTATTGGTATTGGTATTGGTTGGATTTCCCGCCTCCTCTTCCTTTTTGTGCTGACCTGGGTCAGACGTTGTGTTCGTTCAGACTCTTGGCTGATGTTTATTGCCAATATTCTGAACGAACCAGGAAAGAAAATAAGCATGTCAGTATGCTCCTGTGCCTCTCTCCTGAATGGACACAGCCCTGAAGGCATGACACACTAAATCATTTAGTGTGTGAGACAACCTAAGCTGCACCCTCCTCACCACAGGGGGAGTTAAGGACCTGAACCAAGTGTACCTAATAGTTTCTAATTTATACAACTACTCAGTGTAGAAAACATAATTGCAAAGTCTAACCTTCAGTGGTTCAGTGGTCTGTGTTCTTTTTCTTACCTGATTCTTGTTACTGGTTGCTACTTGACTCACATTTCTAGTCTTGACTATGATACTTCTGTTTTTGCTTTTTAATTTATTTCTGGATCAAATGTTTTGTCTTGGGCTTATACTACTCCCAGGGTGCACTTTTAATGTAAAACAGATTGGCTAATCTCTGGTATCACAGTTTGCCCTGACTGACCTGTTTTCTGTTAAACTCTTAACTGCAATTGAGTCCTCTCTCATGTCATCATTACAGAGTAAAAGTATACTACAACAAAATACACTCACCTCTAAAAGTATACGCACCTCTACAGAGGACACAGTTCAGTTTGCTGAATTTAGTGGAAAAATAAATCATAAAAGTTATATTTTAGAAAATAGCCTGAAATTATTCACTAAATTTAAAGCAAAATTTGTTTCATGTAGAGGACGTGTTAAATTTTAGCTTACTAGATCAACAAAACATGTCATTTGACCAGGGTATGTTCAAAGTCTTTTGGGAAGTTTGATTATACAGCATATATAGCTTACATGATTCAGTAACATAAATCTGACACCAAAAGGAACTTTTCCTTTTAATCATTGTCTAATCAAATATCATGTTGATGCTGTGACCGCTGAAATAGTGAAATTGATATAATATTTGTTCTCCACAGAGCTCAGCCATGTCAGGCAATGCAAGCCCCTCCCTGAATCACACACAACACCCTCAGCATGGCATAGCCAGTTATAGCTGGCATGGGAACCATCCCACTGCTCTTTGTCAACCTCTCAAAATAACTGTGAGCAGCTGAAACAAAGCCTGGGAGACACGACCAGTGAATGGCAGCACCAGGAGTGAAATGTGAAAATTCAAATTAGCTCTGGAAAGCTCTAGCCTACTTGGTCAATAACACTAAATATAAAAATAAACGGCTGTTTTTTGCCATACACCGGTACAGGATGTAAATGTGATGGATACAGATTATAGGAAAGAAAGCAAAAGACAGAAAACTAAACAATTCAAAAGGAACATGAAAGAACAGAAGGAAAAAGACAAAGGAGAGTCTGTAACCCCCACTATTACACATTATATTACACTGTATTACTGCAATAGAATAAACTTACACCAGTAGGACTTCATGAATGCGGGCATGTATGCAGTAATAAGAGTGAGTGTTAAGTATCAAATTGTCACTTGAACACACCAAAGCACAGCACACATTGTGAACAACACAATTTTTTCTCTGCATTCAACCAATTTACATAAGTGCAGCAGGCTGCCAGGAACATTATTACCCAGTATTACCCAGGGAGCAGTATTACCCACCTCTACTTAAAAATACTGTTTAGTTTAACTAGTCTGATGAGCTATCCTAATGCTTTTCTGATAATTAGGCTTTAGGCTGAACTAGGTGGTTATACTGTTAACTTTCATTCTACCTGTCATGCATAAGAAAAATTTCTTTTTATCTTCTTAAGTTAAGGAAACTCTAGCTAACTGTAATCAGCTTGCTCTTAAATAGCAATTGTAAAATACTGGTAAAAAATATTTTTTAAAAAAACATTGTATTTTTACAAACGGTCACAAAAGCACGTATTGTTTTTAATTGTCATCTTTCCCGATTTATGTTGAAACCAGAAGCAGAAAATCTGCAATAAGAACACACTCAGCACCGGCCAAGCAATAGGAGGCAAATTATGTAATTCTAGTAATAGTAATATATTAAGGTTCATAAACCAAACAGAGGGACAATGGCACAAAAAATTGTCTCCTGAACCATGTGAAAGAAAAGAGAATTTTTAATCTTCCAGGTAATTTAGTACATTTTTCACTTAAATACAATTTTGGGGCTCTTCTCATTACACCCAGGTTAGGCCATGCATTAGCCAGCTGAAATATTGTTGAATCGCCACCCATTCACGAGAGTCCCGCTCTGTTTGGAAACATGGAGAAGTTTCAGCATGTTACGTAATTTGTCCAACCATTTTTTTGGAATCTTTTATTTTCCTCTCCATCTTCCAGATCTCTATTCATTGTGTCAGGACCAGGTATGCTGAAATGATGTCTTGGAGCGCTGCAGTGATGGGTTGACAAAGGCATGCTTACCCTGCTGAAAGAGCTCCAGTGGAGAGGAAACAATTTGTACCCTTAGATCCAGCCTTGTTTCATAACAGAGTCACAAAGCAATGTGTGTTTAGGGCCTAACAGTCATTCTTTAGGTCTGAGTGGATGTGTAACCAAGCTCTCAAAAGAAATGGGGGGAAAAATAGGATAGCTGCCTGTCAGCCTGATAAAGAACATGTTAATCTCATAAGCAAATTTAATCCTTCGTAATTAATCATGAGCACAAAAGAAACATCTTTAAACCACGCTGTACTGCGGTTATTGACACACTTAATTTGGAAAAATAAAAGAACACATTTCATGCAAAGTGTACTTAGAGCTAAATAATTTTCCTCTTTATGCCTAAAACATCCATGCTGCAAATGTTTGATTCTCTTGCTGCCATTTCGTACAATGTAGCTTTGTGCAGCATAGTATCAAAGTGGTGTGGGCCCTGCTGTGGCCATGATTGGAAAGAAATGGTACCTTTTATGCTGCATGTATGACCCATTTTAACGCCTTCCATAAAATAAAAGTTGTACTCTGATAAATGTCAAGAATAATGACTCTTGCTGATGCTCAAAGGTTACATAAGATTATATGCAGTAGCGGCTACGGAGTTTTATAGACAGCCAGTCTAGCCAAACTGGTAAATATGAATAACTGCCATTCACTGAACCATGCACTGGCTGTATGATTCTTACAGTTCTAACATTGTGGTTTTTGACCACAGACATTAAGTAAGTACCAAGTACTAAGACATCAAACAGCTGCTTCATGCATTGAGAACGGTAATAATAACTGTGTAAAGTGGTTATATCAACCAGAGTCTTTTGGTTTGTGGTCAAATTAACTGAGGCCATCCTATTATAAAACTGGTCCCCTAAAATTAATCAGAAGCTCTGTGCCTGCAAAAAACAGGAGTCACACAACAAACATGTTGAGTACACTGGACTATGTTTCCTTATTCCACCTCAAACTGACATGATTCAACTTGTCTGCTGCTAATTTGAGTGTTTGTGAGCTGAATGAGGAGGGAGAAAACCGAACAGTTAAATACAGAGCAAAGAACTTTAAGACACTCTTCTAATTGTTTATTAATGGATTCATGTAACCGCATGTCCCTGGCAGAACATATATGAAAATAGAAATTGAGATCTATGTTGACTGTCTGCACCAAGAGCAATTTCTTGCACATCTTGGTAAATCTAAAAGAAAACTAATGCAATAAATCCCATTATAACAACATCACATTGCTGCAAAATTCAGTGTCTACCATGGCATACACATGGTACACATTTTGACAGGTTTGGTGGTAGGACAGTGAGGGATGACAGACATCCTAGATGAAACAACACCATAGCCAGCATAGGCCTGCTTGTGGCAAGCACAGATAAGATTTCAGGAGGATATTTAAACCTGGGACATTAGGCAAAACACAAAAGTGAGTAGTGTCATGCTGTCATGCTTTGGTCCCCTCAAGCAATGGATGTACATGGTCATTTAGCAATAGATGTATATATGGTCATATACTGTAATGTTAATAATATGTTTAAAAGATATTAAGCAAAGACTTTAGATAGACTTGTGATGATATTTTGAGTTGCTGGGCAATTAGAGTCCTATAATGATTTTCAGTGGGTATTCAGAATTCCGAATGAGGGCTCATAAGTGGATGTTTATGATCCTGTAATGTATTTCAGAGGACATTTAGCAATAGACATATGTTGTCCTGTAATTACACAAAGAGGACAAAAAACAATGTCCTGTGATGATATTTTGAGTCATTATGATTATATAATGACACTCAAGAGGCATTAACAATAAACATTTATTCTCCTGTAATAACATTCAGAGAACATTAAACAATGGACATGAATGATCAACTCAACTAATCAATGCCACAATATTAACATACATGCTGACCTATGTGTGGTTTGGATAGTGATATAAGCACTATAGGGTGGTGGTTTCTGCAGCCCTACCTTATGTGATATTAACAGGGCAGCCGAGGGTTAGGGAGTTGCCCCTGTGATTGGAAGGTCATGGGTTTGAATCTCAGGACTGCCGGTTGCATCTGCTTCCCAGGTGCTGGGTTCCTGGCTCCCTGCTGCTTTTCACTTTGGTGAATGAGTTAAAAAAAGAGAACAATTTCATTCTGTCCACACTGTGTGCAGTGCTGTGGGGTGTTTACATGTCACAAATGGACATTTTACAACTGATGTGACAAATTTCAGGCCTTCTCCAAACTACCCAGCATAGCAAATTTGCAAGTGTTTACTATCAATGTAACAATTATAGAAGGTGAAGCAATGGCTTAAAGTGTAAAAATAAAATACATAAAGGCCAAACAACAGTCATAACTTACCAATGCTGCACGACTGATGGAAGTATTAAAGAGTCTCTAACTAGATGGTTGTAAATTTTATGAGGAAATTAGTGGTCTGTGTAATTAAAACCTTACTCACTATGCTCAATAACACAGCTTCATCAGCTTTGTCTCACAAAGCCTTCACATTGATTCCTATGAGTTCTTGCCCCTCACCAATAGCACCAAAAGTATTTCTATAGAGATCATGCCAAGGACATTCAGAAAGGGTTTAATGGAAAGAACAGAGCTTAATAATCATTGGGCCTATGAGGAACAGAGGTAAGTAAGAAGGAAATAAAGTCTTGATGTTAATGAACCAACACTCCCAGATCACTCAAGTGTGAAAATGACTGTCCTGCTCTAGAGCTTTGAGTATCAGGCACTTAGACCAGACACTCATGACTGGACCCTAACTGAAAATGTATTGTTTTTTAATATGACTTTATTACTAAATGCATGAGGAACATATGGTCACGTACAACAAGTCCTGTGGGCATATGGGGGTGTTTGGTGGAAGAGGGAGGTACTATTTGTTTCAGTAGTCAGTAGTTATCATGCAACCTGGAAAGTGATTGCTGTTTCCAAGATGTTTTCCAAGACACTATTTACAGTAAGCTGGGTTTATTTTCCTTAAATAAAATGAACATGGTGTACTGATAATAAAGACAACTTTATTAAGACAGTTTTTTGTGATGTAAGCTTAATCTCTATTGATGTGGGTGACTGCGGCACTACTACATCTCCATGTTTGTGTAATGGGTGCACACAATAGATTGAGATTTTGTCTTGAGTGATGTTGGCTCCTTATGCTGTGAGCCCATGTGCTTTTATGACATGTTTTGGTGCACTGACCAATTTTGAAATAAGCAGGATGCTAATTTACAGAACATTAACACACACATGCACAGCCACTTTCACAAAGACTGTTTTTTGCACATAGAACAAAAGACTGAAAAACACATACATACCTCTGGTATTTGCACACTGGCACTTTGACTACTCATTCCATATTTTTCTTATCTGCGGAACATGCTGCTACTCAAATATGTACTGGCAACTCAGATCTTTACTGTATATGTATAGTATATTTATATAGCTTACCTATTTGCACGTACCATAGATATATACTGTCTGATTGCACTGTTTGTCTTGCACAATGTTTTGTCTTGTCCGTCTATATTATTTCTAAATTATTCTTTCTTTTTTACTCTAAATCTATTTCTTCTAAGTATTTGTACATACACTGCTGATCCAGAGCTCTCGGCATTTCGTTTCCCTGTATACTTGTACATGGTGAAATGACAATAAAGTTCACTTTGACTTTGACTTGGACTTGACCAGGACCCGGATTCAAATCCCCCCCTGGAGGTGTGAAATGCATGTACATGCAAACTCCAGGAAGATCTCTGGCTGATCTGGTTGGGAATCAAACCCAGGACCTGTGAGGCAACAGCACTACCCTCTGCACCACTGCACAGCCCAATTTGTCAAACAAAACAGATCCCTTCACACTTCCACAGTCGATGCAGTGGTGGTCGTCATAGTGAAGAAAAACATTACAGCGGGGGAGGCATTTGTGAATAAGCACATAGAGGACGGACTTATTTTTACATCCTCAGTATGACTTTTAAGCAGGAATATGTTTGGTAGAGCAAATAAAAACAGATATGATTACATTGAGACAAAGGTCCATTACAATGGCCAGGAATAAAGTGATAGAACATATGGACATGAGGAGCCCTCATGAACCCTTCTGCAAGAGATACAATGATGCTGAAGGGTCCACGAGTGTTCCTCATGTTAATGTTTCCCAAATCACCAAAACATTGCCCAGCAAAGATCACTTTAGGTGATAATACCACCTCAAGAGGCACTCAGCAACACTAGCTGTGAAAATAAAGAGACAGATTGGGCTGAAGGAGTATAAGCAGATGGCTGTGACCACACACTTCCTGATGCAAACTTGTGTGATGATTTGTGAGAACTCTTTCAACCACAACCAGATGAAAACCACACAAAACACATTTACAGACAGAACAGGCTGACCATGTGAGGGCTTGGCCAAATTTACACACCGTGGGGCTAGTGGTTAGGGAGATGCCCCTGCAGTGGTTTGTGGGTTTGAATCCCAGGACTAAGTTCCCTTGAGCTAGGTGCTGCCCCCTCACACTGCTCCCCGGGTGCTGTGTTCCTGGCTTCCCTTTGTGAATGAGTTAAATACAGAGAATGAAGTACACACTGTGTGCTGTGGTGTGTTCATGTACAACAAATGGACAATTTACCTGATTGAATGAACATGTCATGCTATTAATTGTTTTTGCTTAACAACACAATTCACCAGTTTATTATTTTGACTATTTTGACAATTTAACCGATCTGTGGTAAACATTTAATGATTTAAATTGCATGAGGTTGGTTAGTACACTTTTTAATTGTCACGGGTGGAGCAGCTAGGCTCCAGCCCGCAGCTACCTAGAACCAGGCAGGGAAACTCCAGAAGCCAGGGATCCATTGCAACTTGTGTCTTTATTCAAACAAAAAAGCAACAGGAGGCACGTGGGCCCAAAACCAAAACCAAAACAGACGTGATAACGCTAGGAGCATCGACGACGTCGATGGACAGATAACTGACTGAAACAAAACCCGACATATAAATACCAAACCTAATCATGACGTAAACACAAACAGCTGGTAACAAAGGATCATACTAACATAACACAGCTGATAACAGAACACATGATACTACAACAGATTCCAACCCCAGAAAAAAAAATCTTAGTAACAATTTGCACTCAATTTTTTGGAGTAAATTTTAATGCTGTAATCGAGTGCAACTTACTCATAAGAATAAAGTAAAATTTACCTTAACATATACATGAGCGGTCACATGTACTCAGAAATATTGAGTAAATGTTAAAGGTTAACGAATTATTTTCATGTTGGAATTGTCATGGCTGAGGGCCATTAATGGCCACCATGTTTTTGTTTTGGTTTTCAGTTTGCGTTGTGTCACGTGTTTTTG
>JBBPDB010000146.1:4169983-4184315 GCA_037974465.1 Brachypetersius altus
CACACACACACACACACACACACACACACACACACACACACACACACACACACACACACACACACACACAGAGACTCTGCTCTTAACATCACTATTTTATTTGTTGCAATTGTACAGTACAATAATGTAAGTACAATAATGGAATTATTTATATGAAATTTTTTCTTTTTGTATATTTTCTCCAAACAGTTTTTGTTTGGATTTTTGAATCAAATGTTGGTCAATAGTGCATGAGACAATAGTGACATGCACATTTTACACAGACACATTACAAAAGCAATAACCAGAAAAACTAATGGTTCTCGTATTCTCTTCCATGGTGTTTTCCTTTACACTGTGTGGACTTTTCATGACAAAATGAACCAAGTAACGTTAAGTAGCACTTTATTTTAGTGATTCACTGTAGATGCTTTGTTGATGAGCAGTTTGCATTTGTATAATTTTCAATTAAATATCTATTAAATTCAGCTTTGAAAGATGAATGCACTAAGTTTTGCAATACAAAAAAAAGTTGTCTCTCATTTTTTTCCATGGCTGTATTTTTCAAATGTGCAACATAACAACATGTTTTTAAAGACCCAGGCGAAATCCAGGCAGAAAACCAAGGCCAAGGCTGTGAAAAAGATAGTGTCCTGTGCCTTCAGCAGCTACACTGTTGAAGGTTATGGCCTCAGATGACTGGTTGGAGGCTTGGAACAGTTCTGAATGTGTTATGCCTCTCAGTCCAGCCCAGGGCCCCCATTCTGTCCTTGAGTCACACTCTTTCCTGAGCTTTTCAATGATGAGCCATAATTCATAAACAATGTGTGGAAGCTTTGCATTTTCAGTAACTTCATCATTCCAAAATGCAATAAGCAGGATAAACAGATGCTCTGCAGCCGAGCTTCATGTGTACAGTTGCTATGAAAGCGTCATGCTGTTTACTTCTTATTAGCAAGTTGCTAGCAGGAATGTTATTAATATTGCAGGAACTGGAGAACAAAAGGGTTTTCTGGGAAAATGCTTCACAGCCCCAGTATGTCTGTTCTCAGAAAGAACAAAAATAAAACGTTGGTACTTGGAAAGAGTTTATTATTGGAATAGGGCCTGAGAAGGATCTTGAGTGTAAGACTAACTGACAAATACAAAGAAAAACTAAACAAAATACATTTTGTGCACAGTATTTTGGAATATGTATGATTTTTATGCCTTAATGTCAGTACACATATATGTAGACGCATATATAGACACATATACACACACACACACACACACACACACACACATATATATATATATATATATATATATATATATATATATACTGTGCCTTTATTATGAATAGAAAGTAAGGTCTGTAATAAGGTCTGTGTGTGTGTGTGTGTGTGCGTGCGTGCGTGCGTGCGTGCATGCGTGTGTGTATGTGTGTGTGTGTGTATGTGTGTGTGTTAATTTTTCACTAGCTTTGAGATTTCGCCAAAATTGTCAAGTTGTCAACCTTCAATTTTTCATGCTGCCCCCAAAGTCGTGTTCCAAACAATAATGAGGCCCCCTTTGGGACCTATGATAAATGACATGCTCACTGCAGTCACATGACATAATGGGCAGAGTTGGAGATGGATGGTGGTCAAACAGGGCTTTAAATTACAATGAGAAATGTAAGTGTGTAACTGTGCAATTGAGTTGCCGATTAGGGAGATAAGGAAACTCAGTTAACAGTTTTATAGTTGAGGCGGATGAATACAAAGATACCAAGCACCTCTGTTCACGCAGGTGCCTCGTCATGGCTGGCCTGAGCCTGAAGTCTTCAAATAGGAACGAATTGTGTACACTCTGCATCTTCATACCTGTGACTTCAAAACTTCTCGAAAGACTCTCATGCATGTTATTTCTAATGGTTTCCTTCCAAATGCTGTCCATTCTGCATTATATCCAACATCTTTTTAAAAACTGTTAATGATGGATTTTATGGGGTTTTCTCCCAGATGTTTAATTACCAATCCAGGAATGTGTAGAGTAACACACACTGTACCAATTAGAGTCATTGGACAAGGCTCCTAATGCTATATATGCCGCCTCTGAAACATGAGTGTTTCTTTAGGTCTCTCTGGATAAGAGATCTGCTCGATGCTGTAAGTGTGAGATCTTGAAATTTGCAGTAAAACTCTTCTGAGCAGTTGGTGTAGAATAGTGGGGAGCACATGCATGTATCAGACTGGGTTTTGAGTCCCTGTCTTGGCAATCACTCAGTGCTCTACCAAAAGAGTCCTTGGACAAAACTCCCAGTGCTACAGTTGCCCAACATACTACTAAAACTGGCATTCACCGAAGAAATGTATTGAAAAGAAATGTAAATGCTTATATATGTGTAAATATGTGAACACACACACATACATACATACATACATACATACATTTACACACACACACACACGCAAACACACACACACACACACACACACACACACACACACACATATATATAGTTGAAAACGAAATGCACCTCCTCACATCCCTTTGAACGCTTTCCTCTTAACGCTAGTAGGAAAATACTCAAAATCTTATATTTCATTCTTAAAGTATGAGTCTCAGGTTACTAGCAATGATATCCAGAGGTCTGGATTAAGGAAACAGAATAATAGATATCATGGTTAAAGTGCTATATTTATATTTAGTCTGACTAGTCATTTACTACTTACTAGATATTTACTCAGAAGTGAGGAACATGTTGCTCACCTCATTGGCTCACCTTTTGGTTCAAAATAAGCATTTGCATCTTATGAATGAATGTTGCACCTCAAAATCCTTTGGATAAGACAATGTAAGAGAACTATCTTGACACTATCCTGAAAAGGCCCTGATTTAACACCATGCTTATTGACAAAATAATCCTAATAACCTGATGAGTGACTCGTTGTGCTTGTTTTGTGTAATGAATGACTCAAAAGGTACAATTTCAAAGTGCGACTGATTGAAGTAGTTGTGCTTACAGTGAACATAATAATCTTACACCCACAGTGCTTTGCAAGACTTTAGACTGCCATGAGATGAGCTCATTCCACTGGCTACGGTTTTGTTTTTTTAGTGCATGACCTAAAGTTCGTCTGGATAAGTGCACATGCCAAGGGTTGCCAGTAATACTTCAGTAAAGTGACTCTTTCTTTAGGAGAGTTTGGGTTTGGGCATCTTAACAGGCACAATGTTAGTATCCATCAACTGGGGTCATATCCATACCCTCAAAACCCCAAAAAAAGATTTCAGACTAAACATAAATAACACAACACTGCGAGATTTCTAAGGTGTCACAGATAAAGCTTAGTATATACATCTATAGTATACACATTAGGTCTATATATACTATAGACAATTGTATAGTGTCTTCCTGTTATTTCCCTGTTTTTTGTAATGTTTTGTGCTTGTCTGTTGTTGTTTACATTCTCCATGTGTCTGTTCCATGTGAGTGTGTTTTCGTCTTGGCCCCGCCTCCTGATTAAGACTTTTACCTGTGTCTTGTTCCTGTCTCCACCCCTTGCCAGGTGTTTCTCATTTGTTTAGTTAGCATATAAAGCCCCTGTCTTCAGCCTAGTTTTTGCTGTTTTCCTGTGTTTTTGAATGAGGGTTTTTCTTTCTCTACCCTTTTGTTTTTTTTGGATTTTTTTGGGGTTTTTGCTCTGTGGCTTTGGATTGGTGGATTTTTGGATTTCCCTGTACCTCTGGCTTTGTCTTTTAGCCCCTCTGGTGTTCCTGTTAATTAATTTTCCGCTCCTTTCCTCTTTTTGCTTAATTTTGTTTTGTTTCGTTAGTCCCTGCGTTAGATCAGTGTTCCATCAATTTCTTGTTTATTCTCTTGTTTTTCATTCTTTTGTTAATAAAGTCCTGTTCATGCTTAAATCCTACTCCACACTCGACGTTTTAACCTGAGCTATGAGGTTTTAATGGAACTACACTGACTGCTTTATTTTCGGTTTGGCCTTATGCTCATGCTGGCATCTCAAATCCTCTCAGATATGAAATAGAAGAAGAAATAGAACAACATTTCAGCCTTATATGGCCTAATTTATGCAGTGTAGTTTGCTCCTAGTCGTCACCAGCCCTTTTATACTGCGTGCCAGCCAACGCAGCTCTCACTGAGCAAATTTAATTTCAAATCACAGCTATTTTTGAAAATCACAGCTTAAGAAGACCACCAAACTGTGTTTCATCGCTTTTGCATTCCTACGCTTTCACACCTGATATAGAAAGCAATAATATCATGCAGCTGTGAATAAGTTTTGTTATGTGTAAAAGCACACCAAAACCTATTCTAGCACTGAAAACTACCAGTCAGCTGCCAGCGTGTCGTCAATAGAAAGGGATGAGTTCTATTTTTTGACCTTGTGATTATAGGCATCTGAACATAAACACATGCACACACAAACTAAAGCAGTATTACTGAAGGCTCTAAAGCAGTCACTGATACTTAGTTCAGTTTGACAGAAGTTTGTGAAAGACAGTTTGTGGAAAAACTCCATTGCTCTCATATAGGGCCACCTCATGAGAGCAAGCTGTCAGTTGGAATGTAGCTAATGTTAGCGCTTATGACGAGAATACATCATCATCTCCTCGCGGCTTCAGTTGAGGGATTTAAAGAACCGCATAGATGAGACTCATTTCTGTATCCCAATTCAGTCAAATATTTCCCCTAAAGCTACTGCACAAAGTGCTTCTAAGGAGAAATTGAGATTGTCTGATTAGCATTTTAATTAGATGACTAGGTAATAGCTGGTAAAGTGCAAGGAATTAAATACAAATCAGAGATAATGTGTCTGGTAAAGAATACTACATAGGACAGCTGATATGAACTGTACTGTATAGGTATCTTTGGACCAGTAGAGGGGCCCAATTATGGCCATAGAGATGCTCTGACACTCCTTACCGGGTTCAGGCATGTTGGATTCGAATCTGGAAAGGGTGGCAGATCTCAGCTCCCCTGCTGCCAGGCTGGAAATGCATCTGCTTCTCTAAGAAACCTTTGGGTGAATGGTTCTTTAATGGAAAAATATAGCATTGTTCAATCTAGTCACTGTCTGCATTTACATTTATGGCATTTGGCTACGCTCTTATCCAGAGCGACGTACATCAGTGCTCAAGTAGTCCACAACTGTTTTTTAAACCTGTAAACAGCGTAAATCCACGTCAACTAACCGAAATACTGCATTCAGTGCTCCTATGCAACATCTGTCAAATAATAATTAGCCAACATCTGCCAGACAGCAATCGCGGATCAACATAAGCCATAGAGAGGTCCAGAGAAGAGAAAGGAATAGTTGTTATTATTTTATGTTTTTATTAAGCAGTAGAATACAAGAGGTAATAGTCGCTGAGATGCTCCTTGAAGAGGTGGGTCTTCAGCGAACGACTCCGCAGATCTGATCGGAAGAGGGTGTCCGTTCCACCACTGGGGGGCCGAGACTGAGAAGAGTCTAGACGCATGTTTCCCTCTTCTTTGAGCAGCGGAGGCTCAAGACGAGCCGTGCTTGAAGCCCTGAGAGGACGGGAAGTGACCCGTTGTTTGATCGATGCTGTTATGTATGGGGGTGGAAGTTTAGCCTTGAAAGCAAGTGCTAAGGATTTGAGCTGCATGTGCTCACATAATATGAATAATAATTTCAGTGCAATTAATTTTAACACTAACCCAGGGGTCTCAAACTCCAGTCCTGGGGGCCGTGATCCAGCAGGGTTTGGTGATTTCCTTGCTCAGAAAACCTTGTCAGGTTTACTGAATGTGTTTGAAGAAGGGAACCATTAAACAGGACCGGAGTTTGAGTCCCCTACTTTAACTTATCCGCCCACTGATGAGCGTATTTTGAGTCGATAGGTTTTCTGTTTTTTTTTTTACTAAATTCAGGTAAATTATTGTCTGGAGTACACAAGCTATAGAAGCAGCAGGCAGCGATGATCCATTGAAAGGTTCTGTATCCCCACACTCTATGCTATTCTTGAGCATATGTGACCTTCAGTGTGTAGGAATTGTAATACAGATCCAACAACACCATTATTTCCACCTTTCAGTTCTACATGAGGGATTGCAGATGATAGAAATACTCTACATACAAAAATCTGAAAAGCGCCCTGAGAGTTTACATTCACTTTCATGGGCTGTTGCTCATCTCTGATCTGTATGTAATGGGAAGAACCCACACTTTGCAATTAATTTGAGATAATTCAAACATGTTTAGGGGGGCATGTAAATTGCCCACTGGGAAAATCATATTGTGAACCCTACGCTTGTAACAGGCACACAGCAATTTGTCACCAAGGTTTGTAGCTGAGCCCAAAAATCTGCCTGCAACTGGAAAGTTTGTGGTGTTCGCCTGGCTTTAGCGACCCAAAGCAGTTCTTCCACAGCATCGCTTTTGGCACCTTTTTATATGCTTTTGGCACCTTATTTCTTAGAATGAGTACAAGTGAGACTCCATTCCCAGTCGTGATGCAGGTCTGACCCAGTCCTGGCTGGGAGATTACAATGGCTAAGTCTCCGCTTCTCTGTCACGAAGGGAAGACTCTCCGTCTTTCTGCAGAATGGCTATAAGACCTACTTTGGTAGTGAATTACTAAAGAACTAAATGATGGAAAATAAGAAAAATGAAAGGCTCCATCACTAGATTTAAAAAAGGCAGGATCACTTCTTCAGATTTATTTGTATTAATCTTGTCTTCTCAACTATTTCAGTATAATGGTCTAAACATTAGTTGTTTAGCTTAAAACAAGATTTAAAAAAAATGAAAGAAAGAAGATCAAATTTGATGAATTAAAAACACTTAAGGAAATATGACTGATGATAATAGACTTTGGTGGAAGAATGGTTTAATTTGAGGCATGCAGTACTTGTGCCGCAGAATTACGGAAGTTGGGCCTCTGTATTTTGTATCATGTGTGCAATAGCAGCTGGGATATTTTCCGCTATGCCTGGTTTATGCCCTGTCTGAGCCACTACACTGGTATCTAATATGACATTTTGGCATTTCAAACACAGCTAAGCTCCACTGACTACCGTGGTGGTTCCTGACTTTCAGAAGGTCGTTCAGTTCCTCACATTTCTATGCTCAGGGTGCAGAGCCTTCAAACAGCACTGATATACTGGAACTGCAGTCTCCGTCTGTTGTAAACAAAATGTGCCGTATTGCTTCTCCTGTGAGTACGTTCAGTGTTGAACATCACTATTTTGGAAGATTTTATGGGTGCTTTTCCAGCTAATGGTCTCATGGTGCTAAAATACATAGCAGGTAGCTTACATGACAATGAAATATCACAAAACATACATTTTACAGAAAAAATCCTTACAAATCCTATCTCAAATATTGGCCCATATTCCCTTCTCAAACCGATCTCGTTACCAATAGTCAATCCTCTTTTACCACCCAGAGTACAGTCAGAGTGACAGTCAGAGTCAGCCTTATTGAATATGTGTATACCTACAAGGAATTTGGCTCCAGTTATAATTGCACTCAATGTACTTAGAATAAATTAAACAAGAATAAAAAAAATTAAGTCCAGAACGTACTATTTATTCATCTTGAAGGCAAACTGCATTACAGTGTAACCCTTCCCTCATAAAACCACTCGTAACTCTTCACTTTTCATCCATGCTGATGAGTGGATAGTTGCATCCTCTGCCTTCACAAGACATTGAATTGATTTAGAAAGTTCACACTCAGTTCTCACCCATATTTATTCCAAAATATCTCATTATGGTCACCAGAAATTCTTGTTATGAAACTGCATCTGGACTTGTGACCCTGGGAAGTGCCTTTAGGGAAGAAACGGGATAAGGGAGCACGGTGGTCATCCAAAATAGGTCTGGACCCCTAAAGCAGGCCAATGACACTGGGACTGCTCGCAGTTGGCCAAACCTTAAGCCAGGGTTTGTGTGTGTGTGTGTGTGTGTGTGTGTGTGTGTGTGTTTGTGCGGTGGATGCTGTGTTCTGTTCTGCGCGGTAATTAATACTGAGTATCAGAGGGATTGGGGGGATTTTAGGGAATGGACTTCCCACAAGCCCAGCTTAGCTCCGCTCCACAGCCGGGTCTAATTTGAGGGCTGCTGTGAGGAGCTCCCTGTCCACCCCATGCTGGCGCTCTCTCCGCTAGACCTTCTCAGCCGTCTCGTTAATAAACTCTCCACACATTCTGTCCAGATTTCATCAAATCCTGATGAACGGAACACTAAATCCCTCTGTTTTTGACAAATCTGCAGTCGTGTGTTTTCGTAAACACTTCGCAAGATCTTGTTGGGCCCAAAGTCTAAATAAGTGATGCGTCTGAAACCTAGGATTGCGACGATGAGTCAAAGTTGTTTTCATTTCTTTGAGGCAAACGAGAGAGAGAGAGAGAGAGAGAGAGAGAAGCAGGAGGAATCTCTGTCAGAGGAAGCAGGAGGTAGAAAGAAAAGTTAGTTGAGAGGTTGAGGAGTAAAGTGAGTAAAGCGGGAGGGGGGGGGGGGGGTCGGATGAGGAGAGGAAGTGGGCTGTATGGATCTAATTGAGATGCATAATTTACGCAACACGCGCCATGCCTTTGATTTTGACAAATTCCGGAAAGACAAAAACAAATAAACACAGAGTGATATTTGCTCAGTCGGAGACCAGACGTCCTCTGATGCCCGCGCTCGTTCGGCACACAAACTCGAGTAAACATACACGTGCACACACGCAACTCTCTGACCGCTGTGCCTGATTTGCATTTTAAACAAGGCCTGGGTGGGGAGCATGGGCGGAATGCCCGAAGCCCCTTCACTGGGCTCTTAATGCCGCTGTCTGCTCACGGACAGATGTGCTTTTCCTCCCCTGCTTTATTCTGACACGTTAGTTACAAGTTAACACTCCGAGGCAGGTTGTGTCAGATTTACAGCTTCCTCTTGGCGGTGGTGCTGCTGAGGTAAGTCATGCCCACTCATATCTGCTCTTTTATGACATCAGACCACAAATGTGTTGAGAAACTGACTCGCACTCTCTCGAAATGTTAACAGTCATGTAAATTCCCTTATTACACAAACACACATGCACTGAACGTTCACACCAGATGTAACACTCCACGTCCTTATTACCAGCACCCCTGCCTCTCGTGACATATCAGTAAAGACATCTGTAATAACTGCTTTAGAGTGTCCTTAAACTGAGCATTCAGCGCAAGGTCGTAGCCGTTTTTTTCAGCGCTGACCCTGCTTCAGACTCTGACTGTGCACTGCATTAACATGGTCACGCAATCTGGAGCCGCTTTTCAGTTAAACACACTCTGACAGATCGCGCATTCCTTATCGGCTGTGCCTGCATGGGGGTCTGAGGGAAACTGGAATGCTCTCATGAGAAATCAAGAGGAGAGATGGATCAAGAATAAGTCCGCAGCTACCTTCATAGACACAGCCTCCTATGAACCCACGGCATCCAATGTGTAGAGCAGTTTTGAAGGAGTTCCATTAAATTTTCATTTCTCCTTGCAAGAGATTCGTGAACCCTAAATGAGCATTAACTATAGAAAAGAAAAGTTTCTGAGGGCTGCCATTGGTTGAGATGGAGGGAAGGGAGTAGAGGTCATAGAAAACACATGCATAACTTATTCTGCAGAATGTCTTAATGCTGCAAGTGCTTTGATCCACTTGTATTCTAAAGTACTTGTGCAATTACTCCTTTGCACTCTAAAGTACATGTGCTGTGATTCTTGTGCTCTACAGGAGTGACCCCCAACCGTTTTTGCTGGCTTGGGGGCTAAATGTTCGATATACCATATCACGTGACCGAGACGAGCAATTTTCTTTCAAAATAAAAGATCGTTCAGATAATCAATAAAATATTTTTGAGCAGCCTGGGACCAAATGACTCACAGACTGATACCAGAGGGGACCTCTGCTCTAAAGTACATGTACTGGAATTCTCTTCTACTTTAATGTGCAATGCCTCTCCTCTGCTTAGTGACTCTCTTGTACTCTAAACACATGTGCTTTGACTCATTTGTACCCTACAGATTGTGCACTGTGAGCCTTTTGTACTTGAAAGTACATACACTGTGACTCTTGCCTTTTAAAGCACAGACATTTGTACACAATAGGGGTGTGTATATATTAGGGCATTAACACAAAAGTCGACCAGTCAACTTCAGAGCCAAAAGTCGACCCCCTGAGAGAAGTCGGTGTTAATGTACAGTAACAGTACCGGCGTTCTGCACGGCATCCGCTAACTAACACGGCTAATGCTAGCACTGCAGGGAGTCGTCCAGTCCAGAGAACAGAGTGGTGCTGCAGCTTAAACTGTTTCCAATGTCTGTTGTGCACTTAAATTTACCAGAAAATATCAAAGTATCAGCCTTTGTTTAATTTTGTTTAATTGTTGTGTTGACTGTTGATGTTACAGAGGACTTTAATAAACGTTGCTCCATGTTGGACACGTGTGTTCCTCTGCTGGGTGCGTGATGAAGTGGACTCCACTTCGACTTTGTTGACGGATAAGTCAAATCTGGAATCAAGTAGAAGTCGTTAAAGCCCTAGTATGTGTGTGTATATATGTATGTGTATATAATATGACCTCACTTGCATTTTTAAAACGATAAATCAGTTCAAACAGTTCAGTGAAATGTGAAATGTCAGATTTTAATATTACCATTATTTCATAGTTTTTTAGTGAATGTTTAGCTGCCACAACTCATTGAATTATTTTGATTCCTGTCTATATGTGATATAGTGCATGTGTGCATACATCATACTGTGTCTTTTTGCATTTTTCTTGCATTTGTACACCTCTAACACTCTGTAGGAACAGGTCAGAAGACACCTCTGATGTGAAATTTGCATCATGTATTTTAGCCACGAGAAAACCAGAGTGCTATCTAAAATAGGGGACAAATCAACAACTTCCGAGACAGAGCCAGGACTTAAATGAGGCTGAAGTATGGGACTGTCCTGGAAAAAATGTGACTTGCTGTCACCTGTGTGATTCTAATTAGTCTTTCTGAAAGTTCTGCAGAACTGCCATGAAGGAGTTATCACAATGCGGCAAGAGACGGAAGAAATGCTGTAAATCCGCAGCTCTGCTACACTGTAGATACCAATGGCTTACCAAGTCTCTTAGCTGTGTGAACACGTCTAATATTTCTTGTGAAATTACCATAATAGTGTTATTCAGCATATTTCTAAATATTGACTTCATTAACCAATGGAATAGGATAACTTCACTTTACACTCTCCTAATGAGTAACAAACAATGTATTTATTAGATGTAAGAGGATTCAGTGTCACAGCAATATGATGGTGTTCTCTTGAACACTTAACAACAGAGGGATCTTTAAAACAAAAGCCTTGTTACTCATTTTGTCCACCTCCTTTCAGCTTAATCTTTGAAGGGTGCGAGTTCTCCTGTGAGACTGGATGTTCCTGCACTGAAACCCTGCCTTGTCTGACCTTTTGTACCAGAGCACCATCAGCAGTGGAACTCTTTGTCTCTGTCACGTCCTCTCAGTTAAATCGCCGGTCAACCGCAGCCACAGTCCTCGCAACATGCCAGCTCATCTGTGTCTTTGTCTTCCTCTGGCGTTTGTTGTATGTTTTCCAGCAGCCTAATCTGCAGGCCAATCATTTCACGGGTGTTTTGTCTTTCCTTCTTTTGTTCTCTCTCTAGAATACCTTCCTGCAGGCCAAGACAGAGGAGGACATCTTTGCCCATTTGGGTCTGGACTATATTGAGCCTTGGCAGAGGAACGCATAGGCCTCGCCTTATTCATCATCCGCAGTCCCGCAGCTGTTCTTGCTCCCTGCTGTTTTAATAGCACACTGCTGGACTCATTTAATGCCATCAGTCACTGATTCATCTCACCCCAACAGCCAAAACATTGAAAAATGCCTTGCCATTAACTTTATTGTATGCTAACAGCATGAAACAGCTTCTGATTTTGGAACGCTGGCTCTTTTGTTATATGTGGGCTACAAACAGTGCAGTGTGCAAATGCATGTAGCGCATATATGCAATCTTTTTCATTCATTTTGGATCATCACTGAGTCTCTGATTCTGAGTAAGGGTGAGAGAACGAGTGTGATATAGATTAGAGAGAGAGAAATTTGACTGTAAATGTAGGACCTTATGTGGCTATAATAAGCCCAGAGTAGCAGTCTAACTGATCTTCTATTCCACGCTCACTGAATATTATTGAATACTGGCATCTCAGGGTCTCATTAGTGTAGAATAGCCTCAGAATGCTGAAATAATAGTAGAAGCTCAGTCATAGAGCCCATATTATCATAATCTTCAATACCAGTGTGTAGAGATTTAGGAGCACAATAACACTGAACTGCCTAAGAGGACAAAGCATTACAGCTGTAGAACTGCATGGCGCATATAAAGCCACACCAGCTGAATCCTGTGGTTAACATCTCTAAAGTGTCTTTCTTCTTTCATTTGGTTTAATTATTAATTCTCTGGCTATGAGAAGCTCATATAGAACTTTGAAGTGCTTTCATCCATCCAACGTTCAGATGCCTATTTTACTGCAAAGTGCGATGATCCATTCATCTATACTTTACCAAATTTTATGGCTCAGTGGCATATATGGATAATTTAACACACCTTTCACCAGGAGAAGCAGTCTTCTGACATCACCTCGTGCAAACCTGTCCCTAATTCCCTTATTGTAGTTATTATTCACTTCATATTTTATATAACATTCACTTATTGTAGCATTATTATTCCTTTCTTACTATACATTAAATTAATCATTGTTCACTTTAACACACCTCAGGGAGAGTCCCACTAATGTCACTGAACATTCAAACCCTCCAGAAAGAGTCAGCCTTGTGCCTGGTGTTGACGGATTCTGAACCGTTTGTATTCTGATTTTTAACTGTTTTCTTTGAATTTTGTCTTTAAATTCTGCACTTGCATCAAAACCTTTGTCTCTGAAATGTGTTCCAGTGGCTTTTACATGCAACAGAACAACAAGGCGTCCCTTGTTCATAATTTCACAACCGGTAAAAATAAAACCTTTTACTGTTAAAGACCAATCCAGCCTTTCAGTGGTCTTTATTTCATTCAATTTAATGCATTCATTCTGTGACAGAAGGTAATATACGGTTCATTCCCATAAAATAGAAACAAGCAGATTTAGCTGATTTTTCTATTAACTCTTTGTGGACGCTCTCCTCACTGTTCTCCCTCGTCATCGCTATTGTAGGAACACACTGGGAATCTGCAGTGGCCGAAGGGCTGCCCCCTTTTTCACAAAAGAGCCTTTCACACAGCCCATACGTGTCCCATGATGTCTTAAAGAAGAACGCAGGAGCCAGCTCCACCCAGCGATGCTCCTATTTAAAGAGCCTTAAATAGAGCAGTCCAGGCATTTCCAGGACTCGACCCCAGGGCCTTCTCTCTCTCTCTCTCTCTCTCTCTCTCTCTCTCTCTTGCACTCACTCTGAATGGCCATTGCAAAAAAGAGAGAAAAAAGAGAAACAACAACCTGTATCACCCAAACCGAAGTGACCTGCCCAAACCACACACTATATCCACCATTTAAACTGGGTTAGCAGCATCGGTGTCAGCCTTAAAAACTCTAAGGTCCATAGCAGCATCATAATTTACTATTACTGTGACAGCTTTCGCTGCCAGTAGCACAGTCCCTGTGAGTAATCACCACATGTTCCCAAGTAATGAAGGTTTATGAGCTTCTGACTTGGAACCAGGCGAAGATGGCCAGCCAAGGGAAGGTTCACACCTAAAACATCCTGTTATTGCTGCTCAGCGCTGCTGCGAGTGTTAATTTTGCCATTAGTGTGAGAAAAATGTAGATTTTTCTACTGGTGTTCTGCTGTTTTATTTACACTTTATGAAGTGCGATCTCTTACGGAGCATCACATTCCAACATTTTACTCCTCCTGGTGCAGAGCTGGTGAGGAATCATGCACTCAGCGTCTCGCGTGTTTCAAACAAATCACTGGGTGGAAAAGTAGGGGGGAAGAAACAGGATTTTTAAAAATGTTGTCAAGAATGGTTTTGGCGCCCATGCATACAAGGCAACTCAAAATAACACAGCAACAGAGACCATTTTTCTGGGGAGTTAGTGTGTCAGAGGTAAACGTGCTCAGTTTGGGTCTGAGAGCCTGGTCTGGTGTGGCGGGCCGCTTCCGCTGGGATCAGGCTGTTCTGGCTCGGACCGCCAGGTTCACTCCTAAATGCTTTGCCTTGAGGTGATATTTTAGACCTGATGTTCTCTGGTGATATATACAAAAAATCCTAATTGCTTGAATTGCAGAGAATGATGATATGGGGGTGGTGGTAGCCTAGTGGTAGGATACTTGCCTCTGGACCAAGAGGTCATAGGTTCGAATCCTACCCTCAGCACA
>JBBPDB010000146.1:4225300-4244761 GCA_037974465.1 Brachypetersius altus
TCTACACACCTTCACACACACCATCATACATCTACACACCTTCACACACACCATCATACACCTACACACCTTCATACGAGTTCCTTAGTGTGATTTATAATGACCTAATAAAATTGCTGAAATTGTCTTTAGAAGGCAGAAAAAAGAAGGACAGATGAAAAAAGTCAGAATTTGCAGTTCAGTTTTCTTCTTTTTGGCTTCCTAAAGTTATTCATAAAATGGAAGGGCTCAAGCCAATGCTGTGCTTAGTGGGTCCACCTGTCTGAAAGATGTGTCCAGTGTATTGCTCCTCTCTGCCCTGCTGTTTTACACCAGCCACTAATGCTTCTTAATTCTTAATTAATCAATGCACGCCTCTGGTCATCAGAACATTTCAGCTGGCAGATTTCTTGCTGAGGTGGCAGCAACCACAGGCACACAAATCCTCCAATGTCCCGTAACCAGCCTAGAGCTCTTCTCTTCTCTTCTCTTCTCTTCTAACCTCTTCTCTTCTCTCCGCTTCACTTCCCCTCTCATCTCGTCTCTTCCTTTTCTCTTCTCTTCTCTTCTAACCTCTTCATTTTACCTTTTTTCTCTTCTCTTCTCTTACCTTCCTTTCACCACTGTTCTCTTCTCTTCCCTTCTTTCCGGTTCACTTCCCTTATCATCTCGTCTCTTCCTTTTCTCTTCTCTTCTCTTCTCTCCTCTACACTTTTCTTCCCTTCTCTTCTCTTCTCTTCTCTTTTTCTTGCCTCACCTCACCTCACCACCTGCAGAAGGATTTGGCCTCTCTAGCTTTGAGATAAACACTGTTTTAAACCTGTAGGAAGTGAACGCTCATATAAAAAGCACTTGAAGTCAATTTCATGTAATGTTTTTTTTTACCGCTGATGTTATTAAGACCTTTTGATGTTTACTGAGAGCAGCCTCCTCCGTGTAGCAGCTGAAATGAGAGGTAATTAATGCCAGGGTTTCTCTGCTGAGGCTCACTGCACGACTGCGGATGGAGGATAAGCAGCAATGGAAATAAAAATGCGTGTTCCATGCACCTGGCAAACTGCGGTTTCTGGAGCACGGTCTCTCTGGCCACCCGCTGCCCGTCCTCATCATAAGCCTCGTTTGGAATTCTGCTGCAGTCTCCCATAGCGTCAACATGCTTCTCAGTACCTTGAGCTTGACCAGAGGAGCTCCATTCACTATGCACAAATCATTAAATCTTCAACAATTATAAATAATTCAGCAGCTCCAAATCAGGCTCTGCTGTGCATACATGAATCTGTGTGTGTGTGTGTGTGTGTGTGTGTGTGTGTGTGTGTGTGTGTGTGTGTGTGTGTGTGTGTGCACGCGCATAAAATGTATGTCAGTTGCATTTGGTCAGATTCTGTAGTCTCAGTCCTAAATACACTAAAAGAACTCTGTAGAGAAAGATCCGCTTTACAGCATATGATCTTGAATTTCAAATATTTTGTTCATGATGGTCATGGATTTACAGCAAATATTCATGATATTTCTCTCTCGTCCTTATTCTCGATGATCCACTAAGCATTTCTGAGGCCATAATGAATTATGAAGCAACCGAAATTAGTTTAAAAGCCTCCAAGCCACAGTTTGAAAGTCGAAATTTTTTTATACGAACAATTTCTTGGTTCCAGAATACTGTCCTGATTTCAGAGCTCCACTATTCAGTTTTGAAAGCTGAAGTGACATTCTGTATCACCGTGCCCTTACTACAGAAGCCCTTGAACCCTCTCCAACGTTTTCCATCAGTGCAATAATAGAACATTTCCTTTCTTCATAGAATGTGTTAGACTTCCATTTTCATTTGGAGTTTTGAAATACCATCAGTCACAGCAGGAACATAGTGAAGAAGGGCTTGGTATAGTCAAGTACGTCTTTTGCAGAGTTTTGGTGTAAATTAAAAACTTCTCAAAGCAAGCGCTAAATATTCTGTCCAGCCGGAGACCTGGGAAAAATACAATGAACGTCCCATTGTCAAGTTGTTAAGGCTCCTGCTGAACAACTTGACAGTTTTCACACTTTGAAGATGCTCAGGGATTTAACTTTGTTGCAAATGAAAAACATCACAGATACAAAACTAAACATTTTTAAACAGCTGAACATTCTGGCTCCATAGAACACGCCTCAAATAAATGTAGTTATTTTAATTCATATAACATTTTCAGATCACATGCAGGAAAAAATGACACAATCACTTATTGTGGAGAAACCTTTGCAATCAAAATAAATGCTTTATGAGCTGTTGGACTCCAGGAAACTGGAGTTGTGAAGTGAAATAATGAAAAGGACTATCAGGTCCTATAAGGGGGAAATCCAGCATGGAGTGTGGCAAAAAATAATGCCATTGAGTGAAATATGGTGCACAAACAAAACGAGAAGGTTATAAAAGGACAACATCAACACATCAGTATATAACGCTCAAAATACCATGTCCTAATAACAGACAATACACAACAAAACAAATGAAATAAATAAATAGGCATAAACAGTCAGTGTAGAAAAATTAATAAAAAGGTCATTTAAAAATCAACACCTAAACGCCTAAGCCGGCTAAAGAGAATCAGTCATGGAGAGAGAGGATGATGGGATAAACGTGGCTTTGGATCGGTGTCGACCATGAAGATAATACTGGAACTTCTGTCTGCAGCTATTCCAATGAAACAGATACAGTAATGACAACCCCCTGAAGAAAATAAGCATTTATGATCTGGGGTAGCATGTCGGGTAAAAGACCACGGGAGACAATCATCACCTCAACACTCAGCTTTTCTCATTATGTTGGTGGAACATTGTTTTACTGGTGTTTACAGATTAAGTTATTTTTCAGGATGATAAAGCATCTCCACCACAGAGCAGTGTTAAAGCTTTTCTTCAGGAAAAGCAAATCAGCTCAATGGCATGGGCTGAAATTCCAGTCAATGAGAAAGTGATGACAAGGCTCCCTGACTGGACTGGTCAACCGCTGCTTGAGAAAGTTGAAGCCAAACTGATGGAGAATATTGTTTTTCATTAGTGAAGTCCATAAGGATTAGCACTAATTATGATGAATTTTAGTTCATGATTACATCATTTCTTCCTCCACATTGTCTGATTCCAAATGTGTATCCTCTACTCGATCTGAAAACATGCCATTTATAAAACAATGATATAATTAAATTTGTATGAGGTATGTTTCATGAAGCTGGAATTGTGATGTTTATTTCTTATTTGCTAAAAAGTAAAAAGGCTGGGTGAAAATACGTGTTCTGATTCCATCATTTTTAACAGGGGCTGTAAAAAGATGTCTGGTAGCTCTTATCTATCAAATCTTTTTTGCAGAAATAACTGTAGTCAGCCTGAAGGATCTACTAACTTTTATTAAACCTTCTAGAGCTTACAGCACAATTTACAAAGGCTACACTGACATTACCAGCCTTTTAGCTCAGAGCAGATTTTTTGCCTTGATAGTTCGTATTTGTTCCTGACCCATATGAGTGTGAATGGAATGATCTGCATGCACACATCCTAATCAGTCATTCGAATGATCCACGTACACGGTCCTCCATAACAGCCTTGCTAAAGATGACTGGAAAGACTTACAGAAAATTCACATTATGAAAAAGCCTGCTGACAAAATAGCCTTCCAGTCATGATGGCTTTGAATTTTTTAAACTTCTTGATGATTGTGTTGATATTGCATTTTAAGTCGAGCAGCAATTTTCTTGTGCCCATTCCTTGATTTGTGCAAGTCGAGACACTTTTGCCTTATTTCAGTGGAATGTTCTTGAATCTTTTCCATACAAAACACAAAGTACTTAAAATGTGTTGAACCCCACCATAATTTACCCCTGAAAATACACCAGACCTCTTTATTTGAATTATGTGGCCATTAATTTGTGAAACTGATTTAAAAACCTTCAAATCAGATTTAAGGCATGAGTGTGGAAGTTCAATTATTTAAGGGGGAAATTTGAAAAAGTAAGGGGGAAATTCAGTAGCTTTATGCCTTAATCAACCTTAATCTTTTTCCCTTCATTTTCCTTAATTTCTTGTATGGTAACATTTAGGATAATGTGTTGCATGGGATCAAGTTTCATTTACATTTCCTGGTTTTCGGTTTCTTGAGGATGGTCAGAGGAGTAAAAGAAATCTCCAAAGGTCACAGTTTCAGAATTATAGAGGTTAGTAACATCTTGGGGTCAACATGTGTCCAAATCCACTAAAGAAATTACAGCTGTGCCATAGAAACAACTTTCATGCTTTAATGAAACCTTTCCTGTCTTTTCACCACAAGCAGAAGAGTTTGCCAGATGCCACTGGAACTTTAACTGGGACAGAGTGGTGTTTTTAGACTAATACAAAACTCTTCAAACTTCAAATGCCTCTGCCAACAAGCTGGAACTTGGTCAGCATTAGATCTTCTAGCAGGACAATGATCCATAGTACTCATGGGTAAATGAACACAAAATTAAGCTTTTGCCATGACCATCCGCGCTCCACAACCTCATTCTAACTGAAAATTTGTGGACTGAGCTGAAGACAGGAGTGCACAGGGGAAGACTCCGGACACTGGAGAGATTCTGCATTGAGGAAAGGGTGAAAATCTTTTCATCTCTGTTCTCAGGTCTCTTTTAAAATATTATATACAAAGCTCAATGTTGTTTAAAAAAGTCGGTTGCACAAAATACTAAAGGAGTAAGTATAAATAATTATGACACATTTTTCAAAATTAATTTTATTTAGTAATCATTTGTGATTGTTTTGTCCTATTGGTCTTACATGTAATTTATATATTGTATTCGCTGAGAAAAGACAACATTTGATTAGCCTTTCTTTCTTACTCGTATTAAAATAAGGGTGCCAAAACTGTATGAAATGTATGAACCAGCAGCACAAACCTTCATTAAGTCTGATCAACTTTCAGCTGTCCATGATCAGGGGAGCAGGTGAAAATGGGCTAAATGCTTTAACACCACAAGCTGTGTGTACTAAATAAAATGTTGTGGCCACTATGTTTGAAACATGGGGTGATAAGTACATGTGCAGAAAAAAAAGAATGTCAGTTAGGTCACATGGACACAAATCTGATAAGGACTCAGTCTTGGACCAGATATGGTAATGGATCTTCTTTGATTATTTTTACTGTCCACACAGCTCGAAATATCCCAGACATGTGTCACAGCCAACCCAAACCCTGTCTTTAACCTGGTAATGTAAACAAAGGCCAAAACGTCTGAGAACAGAAGAGATAAAGGTTCAGCAGTAGCTTCTTCAGACTCTCTACTGAATCTAAAGACAGTATGATACCAGGCTCCATTTTTCTTCCTGCACTGAAGGAGATAAAATGAGTCTATTCATTTTTAATGGGCACCATCAGAAAGAGGTGAGGAGCTGTAGTTTTCATCTTCTTTGTACCATGTTCAATTTAGACCCACAAAAGTCAGAAGAGAGGAGTTAAATAAATCAGGTAGATGATCATTCTTAGACTGGGTGGGATGGGCATGGATCAGTGAAATGTTCTAATTGAGAACAAAGTGCTGGAAGCTTCACACCAACTGTCTTTTTTCTTCACTGCCCTGTAAACTGGGTGGAGAACGTTCTTCAGATATAGAACTAATGATACACTCGCGCCCATGAATGATAAATGGAGACCAGACAGATGTAAGTTCGTGCTTACACATGCCTGCTGGTCTGGTCACCTTGAGTTGAGTCTTCATCTTAATTGCCAAATAGGTCTAGACAGGACAATAAATAGACCCCAGATGCAACTACACATCTCTCCACCTCTTAGAGAACTAGACTTTTGTGATGAGACGAGACAGAGACTAACAAAGTGGAATGAAAGCAAATCTAACGACAAATATAACATTCGCTGAGTGGCTCCCTCTTTCAACTGCTTTACATTGTGCTCCATTGCACTTCTGGATCAGTAACTCTTAATAACCCCTGAAGGTATGAAAAAGAGTTGATGAGCTATAATCAGAGCTGTTGCTTTTTCTTCTAACCTTCCAAAGTACGAGCCATTATCGGATACAGTATTTAGCTTAATTGGAAGTCCTGGATCTATTAAGAGCAGCTTATACAGTAGTTAGAAACTTGATGAAATTAACAAGTACTGCCTCGGCTGGAGCTCTCTGTGCTAACAAAAGGTTGTGACATCTTTCTTTTCCTTTGCTGGTTGACTCCGGAGGCACGGCAGACTAATTGTCACATTACTTGAAAGAGCGGTGAAGACGGTGATTAAGACTGCAGCGAGACGTAACCGCTGTACATACAGAGTCGGGCTGGAGGTTTCTCCCAGCGCCGTCTATTCTATTCACAAAGCAAATTGCAGGCCAGAGCAGCGCTGAGCAGAAATAGCTCCACGGTGCAGATAACAGTCAATTAAAGCAGTTAACAATCATCTCCGGTACGAAACAACAGAAAGGAATGAACATAAAAGGGATTTATTTGGAGGGTTGGTGGAGGGGCTGCAAAAGTGGGAAGGGCACTCTAAAAGGGGCGACAGACTGGATTTATCTGTACGTGATTTATATTTGCTGTGGGCTAAATGGAGTGTGAAGGAAGTCTGCCTTCGAGGATGTGGATGATTTCCCAATTTATGGTGGGACGATGCTAGAGTGCCGTTCTTTTCTGGCAGTAGTCAGCTGGGTGCATATGCATAGCAAACAGAAGGACGCTTTAGGGAAGCAGACAGGTGGAGGACGCCTTCTGGCCTTACCCATCTCTTTCCTCCCCTCCCGGTCTGTCCTACACGCACCTAAGCCTTCAACCAGGGAAGTCCTTTGGAAGACTAACCAACAAATAACCCACAAAGCAGCACAAAATCACTCCATTAGGATGAGAATGGAGATAATGGAATTCGTCCCCTGAGGCTTTTTTTTAATCTGGGATGTTTTTTACCGCTTAAAATCGACCTCAGGATATTGTCTAAAAGACAGCCTGAAGTTATTGTCTGGAATAATATGCAACTTGGTTATTTGATAATAGCACTAGCTGATGCGTCTTCCTATGCGCATTGATTAGCCTGTCTGTACACATGCCATATCCATTCCCTGTTACTGTAAAAGCCCTGGGTGAGCTATGGTTTCCTCTTTGTGATGGGTCAGCATTAATGAAGAGTTGAACACGGGGAGAAGAAAGGAAGGCTTTCAGAAATGAAGGCAAGTTTTTCATGCCTGGGCCCAGAGTCACAGAGTGCATTGAGAAGAGAGGTTAGGTCAGCTGTTCTGCTAAAAAAAGGGTGACTGAAATGCATGAATCAACCGTCCAATCTTTAGGAGACGTTATGTAAGGTGTGTGTAACATCCCCTTCTTGTTTTATGTCTGAGGGCTTGGATGCCCTGACGGCCACACGTCTCCGCTTGGCCATGTAGGCTGGGATGCAGAGCGGAAAATTTGTCCCAGTTCAGTTGCCAGCTAACAAATTTGTCAGGTCTGTTGCTGAGCACATTCACACCTCGGAGTCAGGCTGAGTTCAGAGCCTCAACCGCACTGCACAGGTGTGCACAAAATCAGTCAAACGTCTGCATCACCTCTCTGTCTGAGTTTTTGCTTGTGACCGGATCAGTGTTTGTGCACAGCAAAGCACACTTGAAGTTTCACAGACATTTGAATGTGTGTTAGCATGTATAATGGTGTGCTGTGCATTACTTTGGTTAATGTCAGTGTGTGAGATCGCTTATTGGTCAGTATTAGGGCTCACTGTCAATTATAAGTAACGATCAGATTATTTAAATGATCAATAAGGTAATCAAGAGGGACTTGATTGCTCTTGACTGCTCAGGGACCGGAACAAAAATATGCAAGAAGGGCGACCTGATTCAAGCATGTTTTAATGGGTATCGGCTATACAAGCCTGATCCAGCTCTCATCCCTTTTCTTGTATTTGCATTCTACTTATTAAACTCGTATGGAGGTCACGTGCAGCAGTATCTACAGCCTACAGAAGTGAGGCATGTCTTCAGAAGTTAATGAAGAGGTCTAAATGGCTGCAGTGAGCAGCTTTTAAACTGAAAAAAGCTCTACAGCACTACACAGTTTGTCTATATTCTGCCATGTACAATGTGAGAGTGTGGCTATTGCAGTGTAGGACTATTACAGTTCATGCCACTTATTGCATGCAGGATTCTAACAGAAGTATAGCCATATTTTCGCATGCAAGATAAAAACAGAAAATGGTATGGAAATGTGTTGCTTTAGCAACTGTGCTGCTTCTGGTTTGAAACTCCTGTTCAAAACTGAAAGACTGGAGCCATGCATTACAGCAATATGGAATCATAATGTATTCACGACCCAAGAAATAGCTTTAGAATGGAGGTGTGCCAATTTGATGCTCGGTATATCAGTTCAATATGTGCCAAAATTACTGGATCCGATATCTGAAAATGCCTGAACTATCATGTTATCACATGAATGCTAACTTAACGTTAAGCAACGCGCTGTATAGAGAGATACACAGATGAAGACACAAGTAACCCAGTTGAGCAGCAAAGCTGTGTCCCAAACAGCTCCCTACTCCCTACATATTTCACTATTAAAATACAGCGAAACTGTCTATAATATATTTAACAAAGAGCTGCTGGAAATACAGCTATGTGTGCAGAACTCAACGGGCAATTTGGAGTTTAGAAACCTGAATTTTAAAAAACTTACATAGCGCCCTCTAGAGGATGTCTGGAGCTGTTCTAAAGTGGAGCCAAACAAACTGTTATTAACATCTTAGTCGGTTAAGAGAGTGAGAAAATGATATCAGCTTGATATCAGAGACTGTGGTATCAGTATCAGACATAAACACGTGGGATTATGGCACCACTTCAAATTTGATCCGGTTTAATCTCACTATAAAATTGAATATTGAAATTCCAGAAAAGTTTAAATTAAATGCTTAAAATAAAACGATCTTCCTCCGTTCTAACATATCTATGTCTGCGGCCCGGTAGCTTGATGAGAGATTATCTTAAGTGATAATCTAAATGATGGATGTGGCTGCATCACTCAATATAAAAATGAAATATGAAATGATATATTAAAACACCATGTATCAAAAAGAGAGCATCTATCAGGCTTTGCTATAATTGAGACCAGTGGGTCAGTTTAAAATATGCTTGGTCATCATGCAAATGGCCACCTAATGACTGGTGACTGATCGACAAGGGGAGTCTTAATCAGATTTTTGATCGAGTAATTGAGTATTATTGATTAAACCTGACTGGCCTATTAAGAGGTATTTCTGTTTTCCCAGGGGAGCCGAGTGAGATAAAATAGCCATATATGTAGTTATAAGTGTGGGGACGATCTGTGCCTGCTGAATTTCGATTATTTTTCATAATTGTTGACCGGAGGAGTCCTTTTCTATCCCGCCAGCTGCCTGCTTACTTAATTGCACATTGTGCAGTTGGGCGGACCCCGTCTCTCAGCCTGTGGAAAGGCAATTTTCCCTCTCGGCGCAGCCATACCCTCTCTGCGAGAGAGAGAGAACAGCAGCAACTAAACATAGGCAAATCTGTAGGCTGAGTGAGTTCATTTCTTCCAGCAGCTGCCCTATAACATTGTTTGAATAATTCAAAGCAGCGCATTCACCGGGCTACGATGGCTTATACAGTCAACAAGCGCAGATGGTCCCTATAGGCTTGTGCAGGACATAAACCGCATTGCACACCTTGTTATGAGTATGTGTGTATATACATTAATTCCCTACACAAGATTCTACATGGCTCAGAGACGCATTAAGGAAATACACTAAGGAGTCATCCAAGCTGACATTAATCCATGATAAATAAATCTAATCCAAAGCAAATTGCTCTCTAATACCATCACATCATAGTTAAAATGATACTGAAAATGGGCTTTTCGTGCTAATAGCACGAAACCTGGCCTTGTGAGAGTGACGGCAATAAGCAGTATGGGAGCGAGAGTCAGTATTCAAGAAGGGCTGGGTTTTAAGCCAGGTTTAAGGAATCCTTATCCAGGGATCCAGTTTATCTCGCTGAGAGGAGTGAGAAAAGTGAAAGGATTTGACTTCTATTTTCTCATGTCTCTCATTCTGCTTCGACTTCTGAGGGGTGGCATTTTGATCTGAAGCTCTATGGGTGAGCATGCTAAGCACTGGCTGCTGTGATGTTGCGCAGTCAGGCTCCTTTAAACAGTCAAACGCAACCGGCTGTGCCATGCTGGAGAAACAGTGAGGGTGTGAGTGGGTGAGTGTGTGTGTGTGTCTGTGTGTGTCTGTGTTTTTGTATATGAGAGAGAGCAGGGATGCAAAAAAGAGAGCGATAACTCCAACTGTGACAAAAAAAAAAGCCGTCACGCTCAGTACTTCTGCATTGCTTAAGGACACGGCGAACATCAAAGTTTCCTTGAGAAAGAAATAAGGGGAGGAGAGGGAAAGGAGATGTAAAAAAAAAACAACCCAAAACGGTCTGGGGCGAAAGCGTAAAAAAAGGATCTTTTGTTTTCTTTGGGGAGATATGAGTTTAATGGCATTTCCAGGGCGATTAAAGACTGCAGAGGTGATCAAAGCTCGTTTGGATGGCCCCAAGTTCTGACAAGATAACAATTTTGTCTTCCAGAATAATTTTTCATCCCAGCAGCCAGCTGCTATGCGCTCTTTATCAGATCAGCCGGGGCGAGTCCTTGCGCTTTGGCGGGCGAACCCGAGCTCTGAGGCCTGGAGAATTTCACCATGCTAACATGAATAAAGCATCCGCTGAAACATCCAAGCTGACCAGGCTGTGCTTTATGGGTTTTTTTGATGCTGGTGCATCAAAGCATGCTGGGATATGACATTCTTTATCTCTCTACCTATGCCTATGATCCCGCTTTGAGTAGAGGTCACCAACAAAGGCTCTCCAGGCATGCTGGTCCTCGGCCAATTCCTCCAGCTGTCCCCATGTATGACCAGTCCTCTTCACGTCTGCCTCTGGGTCACTGAATCGGTAATTAGCGCCTCTTCCACTAAATCTGCCCCTTAATGTCTTATAGCTGGGATCTGGGCCTGGCACTAATTACAGAGTCTGCACACAGTTTGAGCTGATAAGGATGGCCAGTTTAGCATTATGTCTCATCTAACAAAGATAGAACTTCATAATTAACATGTGAACAGCTCAATAAAAACCTTTCGTCACATCTTTTTCAGCCTGTTTCTGGTAGGTATGAATAAAAAATTGGCACTTGCTTGTTTATGTTGGTTTTGTCCTCTTTATCTTTGTACCAATATGGCCATAGTGTTGAACATCTGACTTTTCAGCTCAAAACTATTACTTATTTTAGTTATATTTTAACATTATAAGTCCAAATGATGAAATAATGAGTTTTTACTCTTTAGGAAAGTTATGATAATTACATATAGGACAAACATAAGACAAACTAACACTTTTTTATAGCATTATTGATTTTGCAATGGCACAGATAGATTACCATATGATCTTTATTTTTTGACCTTTAATCCACTTTACTGATGTAATTTATTTTGCAAAAAAGCAATTAACCTTAATTTATAGTCTAATCTGTAAACATGACTAAATTGTGCACTCAGCAGCCCAGGGCCCTCTGCTGTGATACATTATCTGCTGCACATCTTGCCTGCGCTTAAGAGTGACCTGTCACCTCAACTGTTTGTTCAGTATTAAGCAAACACATGAGTTGGAAGCAAGTAAGCCTTCTAACAAACAAGTTGCATTGAATGTAAATAAATATTTGAACAGCTGCACTTTAAATTATTATGATTCACTGGAGGTCTGCTGACTATCACAAAATGTCTCTCTCTCTCCCTCTCAGGCTCTCTATTTCTCTCTCTTTCTCTCTGTCTCTTTATCACTCTCTCTCGGTCTCTCTCTCTCTGTCCTCCAGTTGTCTTTTCCTTAATAGACAAGGTGACAGTACTTTTGTGAAAAGTATGCATGGCAGCTTATGCACTGATGGTCCCTGAATGCCATGGCAAGAGCAATGACTCAAGCAGTGACTTCAATTAACGTCGCATGACCAGAGTCCAGTATTAATATTTATATTTGTTGCCATCATAAATGGTGGAAAAATCTTTCACTGTGTTCTATATTATAGCTAGCACAAATGATTAGCCATGATCATTACTTTGCTTTTGGTCAAGGTTGTAAAAATAGAGTGCACAGTTCCAACATGGAGTTGAGAAAACTTTTCTTTTTTACGCTTTGATCCAGGTGATGTCATCACACGACGCCACACGGTGGAGATGTCCAACCACCACAGAGACCTGTTGGCCAAAGCTCTCTACGGACGACTGTTCAGCTCTCTAGTAAACAGTATCAACTGTTATCTCCAAGGCCAAGACGAGAGTGTTGGGTAGGTTTGATTGTGCTTGTTTGTTTGTTTTAATGGGGAAACAACAGAGATGAAAAAAAGGCTTTATCTGCCGAATGAAGATACTCTGATTGATTTTCTTGTTGTTACTGTTTACAACATTCCTTTACCAAGTCAACCCCCATTACAGTAACAACTATGCAGCTTTAGATATCAATGCAGATCAGAACATTTAGCAATTCCTGCGAAGCACGCACTACAAACTCACTGCTTGCACTTTCCCAAAAGCCTACTTTGTTAGCCTCAGGCGTAACAGAGTGAAGTTTTAGAATAACTTGTTTTAGAATCACATGCAGTGTGTGGGTTAGCTGCTGGTTAACAGACTTCTGGCCGTGTCATTCCAAAGCCTCTGCACTGTCATTGAGCTCAGGGTGTGGCATCCGAATGCTGCAAAATAATCTCCTGGAACTCTGTGTATGTACTTAGACACATTTACACAGTAGGTTTTGTAAAAACACATGCACATTGACATAACAAAGGTGCAATAGGCGTTCAGTGTACAATGTCAGCCCAGCAGTGAGCTGTGGGGTTACTATCAGTCAAACCAGTGGATATGCATTATGTGTTGCTGTTTTTCAGTGGATACTGACTTGTAGATTTGAAGCTCCAATTTGCGCCAAAAGCTGTTCTGACAGGGACAATCCCTACTTTGGGCAGTGGAAACCAAAATTTCCTGACATCTTACTCAAATTAGTAAGGAATGTTTCAGTTAGGACTGCTCTTTGGATGAGGTGCAGCCTGTATCATTTTTATAGTCCATTTTTATAGACACAGTAATAATAACAGTCTAAGAGTCTAAAATATATCATCATGTGAGATATGTATTTTCAGCCCTACACAAACATACATATATTCACACCAGGACTGCTCAGACTTCACCACTACCATACTCACCATCTCACATTCTATTGCAAGATCAATAAGTGGGCAAAGCCAGCAGGTCTGGTTTTGTGCTGGTCAGCGCTTTAGTGTCAGCTGCTTTTGGATAAGGCTAATGGCCATTGACGAGCACATAAGACTGCTTATTACTGATCAATGAGGGCAGGGGAGCTAGCTCTGTGATGAGAAGGTGGCAATTGGAGAATGACCTACAATACAGTATTATATCATAGAGTAGGGTAACTCAGGGGAAAGAAGCTCTCCAGGGGCTCCATTTTCTCTCCTGATCGAATGATCAAATCTAATCTGAGCACATTTACTGGATGGCTATGGTCTGATTATCACTTTTAATAATTTCTGCAGCCCAGGCTTAGGGTCAGTTGATCTGAATTTATATGTACAAAGAAATATGAAATTAGCACATTTTGAGAGATTGTGCAAGAAAAGTCAGTTCGGCACACGTTCTGTTCTGCTATGTCAAATAATCATTTACACCTACCAGTTAAACTGTCATGTATAAACTGTTTATATTACTGTTGTTGGGAATAAAATTACAAAAATGACACAATGATGGTGATGGTGACATTCTACATGAAGTATGTAATTTACGTAATCAAATTAGATCAAACGAATTTGTTATTGTTTCTCCTGTTCTGTGTGTCTTTACAGGGACCCAGCCTTTGAGATTAATATCCTAGACATCTTTGGCTTTGAGAAATTCCAGAAAAATTGCTTTGAACAGGTAAGCATGAGTCTAGAAGGTCTGCTTGGTGATCGGTGAGGATGATATCGATGACTGTGGTGACACATGCAAATATTTATGCTGATGACACTGTTTGTTAGTGTGTTAAATCCTTGTCTCTTGTGGGGGCAGTGCTAACACCGTTAGTTGAGTGAGTTCTTTCAATGAATAAGGAGGGAAACACAGACTGCTACCAGCACTTCTGCTACAGCTAACTAAAATCATGCCAGTGATAAGTAAAATCATAATTTGTTAACATTACATCCATAGTTGCTACTTGAGTCACAAAGACTGTGTTTGAATGAGAGGCTATAATGGCAAATTCTATAGCAGCCTGTGTGTGAGCTGCTGACTGTCTGTTCAGTGCTTATGTCTGTTCACTGCTTATGTTTTGAAGTGCAGTGAAGAAAGTTATATTATTCTATTGTTTTTAGGTGTGATTTTAAGTATTTGAGTATTCGTTCAGATATTTGAAGCCTGTAAAATGGGCCTGCCCTATAACATGGTTCTTGGTAACTTTTTCTGTCTTCAGTGACGTTATAAAATGTCAAGCAACTCATTTCATTTTCTGTGTATGTAATCTTTTATGACTGTTCCTTCGTGTGTTTTATCATTTGGCTTCACCTGCCCAAGTCATAACGTCATAGCGGCTTTGCTGGTCAGCATTCCAGGCACAACTCCTCCTCGCATAGACGACTTTTCACTCTCTAACTCGGTAGAACCCAGACTGCATGCAGCCGCTTCCTTCTTCTCTCTGTTATGTCCTCACACACCAGTCTACTCTTGGGCATTGGTAAGGTCAGCCCAGGTTTGATGTGGGGCCGATGAGCAGCCGCAGACCAGAGGCAATGAAGGCATTGTGCCTGTGGTCCCTGCTTCCCGTATGGGGAAACCCTAATCTATCCCGCAGATCCCTGCAATACGCCTCGGCCCACTGCAAGAGCTTTTTTAAACATTAACACTGGCTGTCTCCCAAATGAATGGGATATATAGTAATCTCACCAAAAGACAGACATTCTGTCCTTGCTTAGTGTAGGCCTATCTAGTTTATCATACATGAACACAACACAGCACACAGATTGCACAAAATTGTTAGCTACATTTAACACCCTTCTCCCAAGTGAAGCAGCGAGCAGCCAGGAACACAAACGGTACCTTGCTCGAGTGAGGGTACCTCAGTGAGTCTTTGTTTCACACTCTAACAGAACAGTTTAAGCTGTTTGACTCATCTGCTGGGCTTGTCAAGGATTGCTATTTCTGCAATTGTCCTTGAAGATGTCTTGAGCTGTCAGTTTTGATCACTTGGACTTCTGTTGATGGTTGCACCTTGTGAGACTTCTATAAGAATTCATAAACATACTTTGTATGCCTAAAACTGCAGTCTCCTCATCAAGGGTATTAATACAGAGTTGGCTAACTCTTTGTAGTATTGCCAGACTCTACTCTTCGGGAGAGGCTTTACATTAGCTGTTGAATATTGCTGTGAGGATTTAAATGCATTCAACCACAAGATCATTAGTAGATCAAATACTGATGTTGGATGATTACTTCTGGATTACAAACTCCACTTTGTCTCATCCCTACAGTATTGAATGGAGCTTTAGCACTGCAAAGACATCAGTTTCATTGCTCCACAGCCCAATGCTGGGGGGTGGGGGGCCTTTATAGTCCACAAACTGATGCATGGCAATGGGCACTGTGTGTGCATAGAGCATCATCTGCAATGCATACACATTAAAGTCACTACATTTAATAATTAGAAGATGTCTAGATACTTTCTGGATACATAGCGTGTCCAAACTTATATATATAAATATTAGGGGTGGGTATAGATTAATCCACTGTAATCTTGGAATTAATCTAGATTAATCTAGATTAAAATGGCTCATTTGAATTCTGCCGAAGGTCTGAAGCTCCCCCAAAATGATCCCAAGCTACCCTAAATATATAGTCATTATTCTACTATTTTTAAATTATATATCCAAACATTTCATACAAGATATCACTGAGCGCAGATACGCACTTTACAAATAGAAACAAGACTATGAATTGAAATAAAAAATAATAAGTCTAGCTATCATTATTGAATTAAAATGAGGTACTGGATGTTGAAGCTGCTGTAGGCAGCAGGTGGGCATTAGGACCCAGGCGAAGCTACACGGCGCTGCTTATTAGCGAATAGCAACCAGAGCCCGTTTAGTAATATTTCTCTGGTAACGCTGTTTGTACTCAGTTCAACAGAACAGTACTATGAGTGTCCACTGTTTAACTTTACTTATTTCCTTAAGTGGAAGGAAAGGTTTGGTGAAATGTTTTCAGCCCTCTATACACGCTAATTTCTTCCTACAGCCCTGGAGGCTAAGCCCTCCTTGTCTTTCCGTCCTAGTGGTGTCCCTGTTTCACAGTAGGCATGCTTCACAATAGGTTCGAAGACTCGTTCTCGCCCCCTACAGTGCAATTCAGCTAGGTATACATCCGCGCTAAAATATCAAGGTTAAAGTCATCATAGCTTGCGTAGTATAGACACAGCTCCCAACCCAACTTTGTGAATAGATTAACAGCAATATTTTTTTTTTATTGCCCGATAAGAGTCTTACGTTAACGCCGATAACAGCCCACCACTAATGAAAGCTTATTTTATCATATCAGCATGGTCTCTTATTTTATGTTTGGTAAGGAATATCCTTTATCAAGTGGATAGCCTTGACACCAGAATGATACATACATTGGCTAACAGTGTATGGTGCAGACCCTGCTTAGTATACGTCAAACATACACACAGAAAATGGTGGAATAATTGAAAATATGTTTGACCTTGGGGCTAGAACAGTACCAGCCTATAGAGCAAGGTCCATGCTGCCTGATAAGCCAGTCACGTCAATTTTTCATGTGGAAACAGTCATCTGTACCTTCGCCTCGTAGAACGAAGCAGGGCTTTTTCATTCATTATTCAACAAACACTGTTCAGTGTTTTCTGTGCACTTCAAATATTAAATAACAAAATTAATACATCTTTCTCTCTTCACCACTCTTTAACAAAAACGTATTTCGTAAGACCCTGCGAGGGAGGTGTGGAGGAAAAAGGAGTCAATGAGAGGTCAGGCACAGTGACCATGTCTCTCTCTAACTTGGCTTTTGTGTGTCAGGTGAATTGAATTGGGGTCACACTGACTCGGCAGAGGAAAGGGGCAATTTTACAATTACACTTACCAACTAACAAGCTCTTTACCCCTATCTGGCCTCCAAGATTCATACTGTCTTGCTGTGCTGGAGACACAAAGGCTTATATAACGACCCAGCTGCTTTCTCAGAAAGCAAGACTGGGACTTTCCTGTAAATTTGTACTCTCTGTCTTTCTTGTTCTTTCTTATCCTCCAATCCCATAACTCCTACTTCATATCAGTCCCTCGTGTTCTCACATCCTGTTTATCTCTTTAATTTCTAAGCCCCACTTTTTAAACTCCCTTTATCTGTGTAGTTTTTAGTCCTTTTCAACAAATCCCATCACATCCAGTCTGTCTTTTTTAATTCTCCATTTATTCCCTGCATTCCATGGTCAAAGCAGCATGTAAAGTAATACAGGTGGACGTGGTTTTCTAATGAAAACACAGTTTGTCACTCTGTGTCAAAAAATACAAAAACATTTTATTGTCTGTGGTCAGTCTAGTAATATTCTATGTCTGTGCCCAAATGTAGTCAAAGAACCGACTCATTCATGACCGACAGCAGTGTTGACAGATAGAGTTTCGTTTGAAGCGATTTGCACGTCCTGGCAAACCACTGCAGAGCGCGTTCTAAAATACATGAAAATATATATAAAAAATAAACATTAAGTACATGAGAAACACATTGTTTTACTATGTTTTAAAAAATGTGTATTTAAATCACATTTGACAGATTATGGCTCCTAAAGTACAAAATTAACCAAATCTCTTGTTTTGCAGCTTTTCATTTAGGGATGATATTCTAGGCTGTTCATGAATGTTCATCACTGGACACCAAGTTGGTCTTTATGCCTTTACCTGTCATTAATGTTTTAACACATTGTTTTAGAAGACAGAAGAGATGATAAACATACACACACACACACACACACACAAACACACAAAAAGCTAACATGCACTTTTTCCTTGGCTCCCAGAAAGATATTATTGATCTGCCAAGACATGTTTGGTGTCTGAACTTTGATTCCTTGTTTTTGTACCAGAGCAAAGAGGTAAATGTAGATACTGTACTGGGGCCGTATTACAGAAACTTCCTAACTTGAAAATCCTATCTGGTAACCATGGTAATGGCAGTTTAGGATCTTATTTAGGAAAAAAGTCATTACAGAACAATGGATCCTAAGTCCATTTTCCTATCCTAACTTCAGTTAAGAAAGGAGTATTACAGAAGCATCCTAAATCCTAACTTTAGGATAACCCCTCCACTATCCTAACTGCCGGCTGATTATTTAGACTACGGGCCATGTGATAACGCCGTTAGCTGATCAACTCCACCCAGCTTTGGAGAGGCGACCCATTGGCACGGGGCTCTCCCGTTTGTGGAACAATCAACAAATGGGCTTCGATTTGCTTCAGGTGATTTTCAAAGCGAAGTGTGTGACTGTGTGGGTGACTGTGTGTGTGTGTGAGAGAGAGAGTGTCCCTATACATATTTGTGTATGACAGCTCTGTCCCAGTACATTTGTTCATATCGGCCAGTGCGTCTGGCTTAAGTTCAGAGCAGGACGTTATTTAATATCCATTTTTTGAAGATAGTAACAAAGATACTCTGATGATACAGTGTTACGGACTGGAGCCTCGTAAAGTTACAGTGGCAGCAGGTAATAGTGATTTCGCGAGATCACATGTTGCGTTAGTTGCTAGGTAACAGACATAAAAGTCGATCATCGATGTTAGATCGTTTATTTAGGATTCCTAACTCGAGATATGATAGGATTCCTAAATCCAGTTAGGATTTGCTTCTGTAATACCAAATTGAAAAGTATCCTATCTTAAACCGTCCTATCTTTAGTTTCTGTAATACGGCCCCTGGACATTTCAATATACCAGTTACTGTTGTGCAGGCTAATCATCATACACTTGCCTTAAACTGTGATTTTAATTAGACTTGCTAATATAGTTTCTGATAAAGTATTATGTAAGTGTCAGTAATAACTCATTGCTGCTCCCTGGGTGCCCTTCTTTCACTTGATGAATGGGTTAAATGCAGAGAAAGAATTTCACTTTGTTCACACTGTTTGCTGTGCTCACCTGCCTCTGCAAGGGGCCACTTTACTTTACTCTACTTTACTTTACTATCTATAAATAGGACAAAAGTATGGATAAAACTGTCACTTCATCATGGCAACTTCTACTATTTTAAGAGCTTTTGTTCATGTCTTTAGCTGACAGTGTGCCCATATACACTGAACAAAAATATAAACACAACACTTTTGTTTTTGCTCCCAGCTGAACTCAAAGATCTGAAACATTTTCTACATACACAAAAGACCCATTACTCTCAAATATTGTTCACAAATCTGT